>ML977591.1:20704-404494 GCA_010015725.1 Amniculicola lignicola CBS 123094 | reverse complement strand
TGCCGTCCGGCTCTGCGTACTGCAATTGCTCTCGCACTCCCCTCCTGAGCGCTGCGTCGCTGCTTCGGGCGTCCAGAGGCTTATCGGATGGTTACGCTAGCAGTGTGCTGAGACAGCTGGACGACTTTGCTCAGGGGCGGCTAGCGAGCTTTTCCTACTTTTCCCCAACAACTCTACGCTCTCCCGCGTGTCCTCTTGACCCTCCCTCCTGCTCGTCCATGCTGCCGAGACGTGTCCTTCTCCATGGAAAGCCCGCCGCCGCAGCGCTGGGACCGCTCCAGATGGGTCAGTGTATTCTCCAGCCACTCGCCCACGGTCCGCGAGGTCACCGAGTCGCTGGGCCTCGGGTCGTCGTCGTCTGCACGCGGCATTCCCAAGTTCGACGCGCCGGAGCAGAAAAAGCTCTCGAGCGAGGTCACGCGGCTGTCCAAGGAGCTGCCCAAGGAGCGGGACAAGCTGCTCGATTTTGCGGGCGATGCCGACTCGCTCAAGCTCGAGCTGGACTCGCTGCTCGAGACACTGGGCCCAGCCATCTGGGGCAGAGATGCCGATCGTAGTCGCTTACTCACCCCGGATCCCACCAAGAAGACGTACTACAAGGACCTCGTCTTCGAGGAGCCCGACGACAAGCAAATGTAAGGCCGGCTCGCCATCATGCCACCTGTCGACCCAGCCGACGCTAACCCGACTAAGCATCCAGATACACTTGCACCGATGGATAGTCATCAAGGCGTGCTACTACATTCGCAACATGAAGCTCAAGCGGCCGTCGCTCGCCGAGGACGACTCGGCCGCTGATCTCGACGCAGCGTCGCCCTCGAAGCCGCAATTACTGGTGAAGCTCCCAATTCCCAAGGCCTCGTTGCGAGATCTTCTAAACGAGTCACAGTCTCCCAATGCGACGCCGCGTGATGGCAGCCCCGCCGACGCCCGCGACTCCACGCCCATGGATGGCGTCGAGACGGCCAAGTCTCTCAAGAGAAAGGGCTCTGCCTTTGTCTCCTTCTCCGACGGCGAGGATGCTGCTTCTGGCGCCTCGGACTCGAGCAAGTCGCGGAAGCGGTATGCCAGCGCCACCATGCCCAACCGCAAGCCGCGAGAGCCGCGCAAGTCGCTCGCCGTGCTGCGAACCTCGGGGAGTCCTGCTGGGGAGAATCGATCGCCTATCGCCGGCCAGAGTAGCCAGCTCCTGCCCTCCAGCCTAGGTCCCGTGCCCAGCAGGCCGCTCAGTCCCGTGTCTGGCAATGCGACCAACGGCAGCTTCCGTCCCGTCACCGTTGGGGCAAGTGGATTCACCGCCGTCAACGTGCCGTCGCGGACGCACTCCCCCGCGCAGCTCTACGTCAGCCCTTTTGCTGCTCCAGAGTCACGTGCACCGCCGTCTTCAGAACGAGCCGTCGAGCCGATGGGGCCAGACGAACTGAGACCGAGAGCGGAGCATGTGCTCTATAGAGAGCCCGGTGTGCAAGCAGAAGGGGGTACTTTAGGTGACAACACCACCACTTCACATGTTGGTCAACCTCACCACGTTGCTCCCGCGCCCCCTCGGGCTCCAACGCCGTCGATGGCGCCGAGTATACCACCGCGCGCTCCAGCTGACCCTCTCCCTTCTAACTACGCAGTGTCGCCGAATTTCTCCCATGTCCAGCCTCGCATCGCACAGTCTCACATCATCCCAAAGTCGTCGCAATCCCCCCTGACCCTTGAGCTGACCCCTATTCAAACTGCCCCTGAGAGGAGCGAGAGGCCTGCCATTCTCAGTGAGCCAGCTGAAAGTTCGAGGAGAGAGGGTGACTGGCGTGTCGAAAAGCCTGCTCCAAAAGTCCCACCCAGTGCTTCTGCCGTCCAACCCCACAGTGCAAGCCGGAACGGGAGCCCGTTCAACAAACCAGTTTCTCTGCCACCGCCTAGCTTGCAGCCCCGTGAGAACATGAAAAATCCAGCTCCGCTCGAGAGAAACCCCGCTGGATTCACCCCGATTGTACCGTCCAATGCCTATCTAAACGACACCGCGCGGATGTATGTATCGAACAACCGATCACACACCTCCACGCCTCCGGCCGCCTATGCGAACTCCAGCGAGAGCACACGAACTCTTCCATTCAACCACCGGCAGTCCCTCGCACCCGTTCATCCTCCATCTCAGCATCAACCCCACGGTTTGCCCCAACTGCCATCGGAACATGTGGCACAAGAACATCCTTTTCCGGCTGCATCTCCAAGCACAATCGAACTGCTTCAATATGAGCTCTTCGACAACCTTGCCCGCTACTTGTTCCAGAAGGCTGGCCATCAACCCGAGGCCATGATTCTCTCCAGTCTGGAGTCGATCTGGTCAATCAACGCGACGTACTATCAGCAACGATCCCCGGGGATGTTTGACACAAATACGCGTGTGTTGTATGCGTGGATAGGAGAAAGAAGGAAAATTGGAGCATTGAGGGAGAGTCTTGCGCAGCAACCCGGAATGAAAAATGGCGAGGTGGTCGACCGACTTTTAGCCCTAAATGATTTGAGAATGCTCCGACTCAAGTGGAAGATGATGAAGAGCGACCCCTCCAATCCGCAGTCTGGTGCAGAGGGAGAAGGGAGACGAAGAGAGAATGGCGAGTTTGTGAGCGCAGAAGATGTCTTGTGTAAGGTGTTTGCAATGATGACGAGAACGGAGGGGACCGAAGAGACGTTCCGCCAGGGCCTCGATATTCTCAGTAGGGAAAGCTTTGGGCTTTTGAAAGAGGATGATAAGATAATCTCCTTACGGCCTCGGCCAGGACCTCCGCCTGGGGCTTGAGGCATGTCCGGGACATGGTATTGCGGTACGGCGTTGGTCGGGTTGGGTTCTTGGGCGTCACGCATCGGTGGCAGGTATTGCTAGTCGGCCAAGGTTGTTGCCAGGGAGTTTGGGCAGTGTTTGTGTACGGATAGGTGTTTGATTTGTTCGCGATGATGTTAATAGTGTAATGGGGCTCGGGCGTGGGCGGTAATACAAAAGTCATTGTTTCCATTGAATCTGTAGGTAGGGAGAGTGTGACTTGTCCAGTTGCTGTGCGCTACTCGCAGGCAGGTCGTCGTACCCACTGCCTATACCTAGTAGAGCCGCGATCTGCCGGTAATATTTTTGGACACGCGTTGGCGGGCGACACGTGCTGCCCATGCTCCACACTCGACCTGCACGCTGCCGCGCAGGGTCCGGGGCTCTCTTCTCCAGTGTGGACTCCTCGTGCACCCCACGCATGCACTCGATGCGCCCTCGCCCGCCTTTCGACTGGGCGTGGGCCGCTCCCGAGATGCGAGGCATGGGGCGGCTTCGGGCTGCCCGCCCATCAACTATCAGCGGCCTCTTCGCCAGCCTCGCCGCCACCATCGCGGCTCCACTGCGTCTTGCTCCGCGTCTTGCCTTGCGTCTTGCTCTGCGTCTCTGTGCCCACAGCATGCTGCTGATCGCCGCATCGTCCTACTAAACAGCTCTCGAGCGTTGGAGCGTTGGAGCACACACAATGGTCTTGCGCCTCTTCGTGCCGCCCGGTAGGTACCCAGGCTGCCACACATGCACGCGGCCGACGAGCAACCGACTGACGTCCCCCAGGCGAAGGGCAGCACCTCATCTCGCCGAAACGACCCGACCCGCTCGGCGCAAATGCCACTCCGCAGTACGCCATCATCGGCTCGACCGCCGCCGCCGCCGGATATGTGTCGCTGGTGCGGCGTGTGGGACCGCGGTTGGGAGCCCCGGCCGGGCTGTCGGTGCCTGCCGTCTTCCTGAAGACGGCGGGGCGGGCAGGCGTCTATGCTGCGGTGCTGGGCGCGGCCGTGAACTGCTTCTACCACTACGACTTCACGTCGCAGGTGTACGAGGCGTCCAAGGTCACGCCGACACCCTTCAGGCTGTACGCGAAGACAGACAGATATACCGTGGACGATGCCTGTCTGGCTGGTGCCGGCGTGGGTCTGCTCGCGGGGCTCAGTCTGTACCGCATGCGCCTTTCATGGTGGAGACGCGCCATGGGCATGGCCAATGTGGGTGCCTGTGGTGGCCTTGCCGCAGCCCATGGCTACTTCCACTACACTGGCGAGCGGCAGAAAGCAGCCGCCGAACTCAAGGAGCAGCGCCAGAAGAGATATCTGCAGTTCCACCTCATCTACTGGAACAAGCTGCTCATGTCGGGCTTCTCGCCGCCGACACAGGCCTACGTGACGTGCACCGGCGTGTTCCATGCCAAGCTGCTGCCGCAGGAGAGCTACGACTTCGCAGAAAAGCCCGCGAAGAACCAAGGCGCATCGTCAGAATCATCACAGACGCCTGTCGCCACAACCGAGGAGCCCGTGGCGTCATACTACCGCGAGCCAATCGACCACAGTGAGAACCTCAAACAGATCGGCGTGGATCTGACACTCGGGAAGCTGGAAGAGATGGAAGCGGACCGCCAGGCTCTGCTCAACGAAGCCGAGTACGTTGTGGCCCTGTTCACGCAGAAGCAGTTTGAATTCTGCCATACCGAGTTCCCAGATGACTACGAAAGGAAACGCAAAATGCGAGAAATGCAGCTTCTCCTAGTCACATTCAACAAGCTGCGCTCAGACGCGGATGAGGTGGACCGGACCATGTATCTCTGGCGCAACGACCTCAAGCAAAAGGCCGCATGGGAGTCAGCCGACGCTTCCCATGACACAATGCCGGCGTGGATTCCCAAACTTGCTCGCTGTGACCCGGATTCGCATGTTCCCACCACAGCAATCACAAAATTCACCGAGTATCAGGATCAGCTGACCAAGAATATAAGAGAATTTGAAGACATCGCTTCAAATCCAATTTATACCGACGAGTCGAGGAAGAAGGCCCGAGATGATCTAGAAGACGCGAGAATTTTGCTCAAGGCTGCGGATTTCGTGCATTATGAGCTTGAGCGGAAAGCCCGGACTGATCCGATCGTGTCTCGGGCCACCGAAGCGGACGTGGCGGGAGTCGGGAATGCGTCGGGGAAAGAAGAAGCAGAGGTAGAGCATGCCAAATCTGGTGCGAAGGAAACAGAAGAAGTAGAAAAGGAACAGCTCAAAGCAAAGGAAGCAGAGAGGGGGAGTAAGACGGGTGCGGAGGAGACGAGTGGCGGCGGTGATGGGAGAGAACCGTCAAGTCCTTAATTAATTTAGACCGCAAATGTTTCAATGATATCCAAGTTCCTGTGCCTTGTATCAGCTCGAGTTGTGAAGGTCAATATCGAATCTCTAGTAGAGACTATTGGCTTCTTTTAGGTCATTTTGGGCGTGTAATCGATCATTTGGTGGCATTGTGTGCCTGTGAAAGAGGCGGTGCCCATTCTATCGAGCAACTGTAGTCGTTTCCCGCGCAAAACAACCAATCCTTTTCGAGACTGGTTTCACGTCACGCTCCGGGTTCAGACACTATTACAATCCGAGCCACAAAATTCGAAATTTATGTTTATAAAGCTCCAATCCCGCTTACTCTCTTCTACAAACTCCACAACAACAATATTATCCCCAACCAATACCCCCCACCCTACCCTCAAGTGACTTTAGGGACAGTACTCGGTCTTTGTCCAAATCGATACAAGAGCAAACATGCACATTCAAGACCTGCTGGACGACAACCCCACCACCAACGCAGAGGAGAAAATTTCCGATTCCTCCGGATCTCCACCTGCTTATCCCACCTCAATCCCAAACACAGCAACGCAGAAGACAGGCTTGCCGTCGAGGTCCAAAACAGCACTGTCGCCCTCATCACGTAAACCTTCTCCCTTGCCATATGTACCATCCGAGAATGCCTACGAAAGTGCGGTGAACGGTATGGGTGGAATGGAAGAAAATCAGCAAGTGGAAGTGTTGGCCGTGAGTGATCGGAGCATCGCTTCTGACGTCAACCCATCCCAGGGACGGAATCGGATGAATGGGCCGAACGGAGAGGATGAGGTCGTCACGCCGAGCAATGTGAACGGCAATTGTACATACTCCCCCAGCGAAGCCCTGAGCCGCTTCGTTAGACTAACCACAAGCAAAGCTCAAATCGCTGTCGCCCACCCCAGTATCAAGCAAGGATGGTCGGTCGAGCGAACTTTCCCGTATGAACCCGCTACACCATTGGACAGAAGCCGATCGAACGACGCCGAGCCATTTGAGGCGAGGGAAGGTAGCTCTACTGGAGATAAATCGGCTGCCACATTGTTTGCCTTTCACAACGAGGGTACACCCACTCACCTCCACCTTGACATCCCTAAAGCGAACACAACCTTGACCAAACCAGACTCCCGCCCGAAGACTCCGAGAACCCCAAAAGAGCATCCCATCAACATTTACTGGGATAGGCAGATCTGGAGGTCTATGGCTCATCGCTCCACGTCAATACGGAAGATCATCGAAGTCCTGGGGCTAGACACCAAGGATACCGCTCTCCACGGGATCCCTCAATTCTCTAAGCCATGTGTCAATCGTCTTCAAGATGAGGTTACAGCCGTTGCTGCGCGTCTGCCTAAAGCGCTTGAAGAGCTTATTGATGTCGCTGCCGACCCACGCTCTCTTGACCACGCTATCGATGACTTATGTGCTGAGTACGGCCATGACGTCTGGGGCATGGACGCAAATAGAAGCCATCTTCTGGATCCAACGGAAGGAACTGCCTACTCGAAAGATCTGCTCTATGAGAATGAGGAGGATAGGAAGATGATTTGCCTTCATCTCCATCAGTGGATTTGCCTCAAAGCGTTCAACACTTATCGAAACACGCAGCGGCAAAAGGTCGCCAGACACGCCAAGGAGGATATCAAGGAGAACAACTCAACGCCTGGGACAGTGTTCAAGAAGCGTCATGGCTCTTCTCCGGTGGTTGGCAACCCAAGGAAGCTTTTCAAGGTTCTCGACGACGAGGCTGCAACCTCTCATCACGACAGAAATGACAGTGATACCACCACAGCCGAGCGCTCTCTCTTTTCTCTGACCAGCACATTGTTTTCAGACACAACCCAGTCAATGCCCAGTAACAGGATGCTCCGCCGCTGCACCATCGCGGACCTCCTTGTACGTCGACTGCATAAGATCAACAACAACGACGTCGACGAGCACCATCTCCTCAATCTCATTGAGCAGGAATGGTCGGAATACAGCGCAGAGTATCAGTCGATGGCCAAAGATCTCTATCCCTTACTCAACACCACTCTCACAGCATGGATTCATGAGCGCCGCACTGTTCTTCGCCTCGAAGCCAAACTCAAGGATAACTCTTCCTCAAAAACTGTTCCGCCCGGCTCTTCACCTGCGCCCACACAGACTACGGTTCCAGAGTGGTTCATGGAACTCAACAAACTACGTGGAGAGCACGTCGCATTGATGGGTATGGCGAACAGTGTTAGACTCAATGGTCAAGAGTGCACTACGGAGGAGGTTTTGGGGTATGTGTTTGAACGACTGACCGCTAGTAATGGGAGCTCGGTGAGGGAGATGTGGGTTGAAGGATTGAGGAATCTGGCGGAGGAGTTGAACGAGCTGGCAAATGCTGGAAGGGAGATAACCATTGGGCAGAGTGAGCATTGAGATGGTAGGAGCTGCGGAGGAAGGATTGATCAGTGAGATGTGTTTGATGGCTCGTCAGAATTCGGACTGCAAAGCTACAGCTATTAGTTAATAGTTACGTGGGCCATCTGGGAGTACCAGGTCAGTGTAGATGGATGAGCTTGGTGAATAGAGAGTGTGACTCCTCCAAAACCTTAATCATATAATAATCTGTCAAATCTAAAATACTCCCAAAATAACCGGTTGTATCGAGACTTTGTTCGAGGGCATTTGACTTCCGAACACTTGCAACTATGAGCTGGTGGGCTCGTACTATGAGCCTTGACTAATCGTTTCTTTTCTAATACTCTTGAACTATCAACTTCAGCATTTGACATTATCATCAAAGACCTACCGTGACCAGTCAATGTCGGCATTCCCTTCCAGCTTAAGGGCTGAACGTGAACCCTTCGTCAACAAAAACTTCCAGCGTCGCCTTGACATCCGCTGGATCTGCACTCGTAGCAACCAAAATCTCATACCTCCCTTTCACAACGCTCCACCTTTCCATCTGTTCATCCCAATACGCAGCACCCTCCTTGTCAAACTCCATCTCTACCATCTTCGCCTCTCCGGGCCGCAATTCCACCTTTGCAAACCCCACCAAACTCTTCACTGGTCTATCCAGCCCCTCCACTACAGGCGGTTTAAGATAAACCTGCACTGTCTCCGCGCCCACCACCTCCCCCAAATTCTTCACCTCTGCCGTAACTCTAACTTTCTTATTCTTACCCTCCCCAATACTACCCTCAACCCTCGCCTTCCCAATCTCAAAACTCGTATAGCTCAATCCCCACCCAAACGGAAACCTGACCTCTTTTTCCCCGCCCCAGAACCGATCAAACCACCTATATCCCACAAACACCCCTTCCACATACTCCACCTCCTTGCTCTCAAAACTGTCAAGGCCAAAGTTGCCAAAGCAGCCTGTATGCGCATACTTCTTTGGCCACGAGATGGGGAGTTTGCCGCTTGGACACGTGGTTCCGAGGAGGGCGTCTAAGATAGCATTACCAGTTTCTTGCCCAGCGTACCAAGCCTGCATGAACGCGGATACGTTGTCAAGCCAGGGCGTTTCGACGGGGACGCCGGTAGTCGTGACGACGATAGTATTCTTGTTAACCTCTGCGATGGCGGCGATGAGACGATCTTGAGAGCCATCAGCGGGAAGAACCATAGAGGCGAGATCCTGGCCTTCTGTTTCCCATTGCACGGTGTTGCCGACGAAGCAGATGGCGAGATCGGCTTCAGAGGCTAATTGGACGGCTTCGGTGAGAAGATCTTGCTCCATTTCTGATTCGAGGACGAAGCCGAGGTGGGCGGAGGATTGGTGGTCGAGGAGGTAGAGTTCGGAGGGGAGAGGGGAGGGATGTGTTTGGATGGTGATTGTGTAGTTCTTGCCCTTCGAGAAGGCGTACTGGAAGCGGATCTCATCTTGCACGCCGAGTAGAAAGGCCATGGCGTCAGGGGTTGGGTCGGGCTGGGTTGCAAGGAGCTCCCCGTTGATGGAAAGGGTTGATGGTCCGACGCCAGAGAAGGAGAGGTAATGTGATCCGGATACCGTGGGTTGAAAGGTGGTGCTGAAGCGCACTGTCTGTTGGCCTTCAACGTGCGTATTCATGAGGGTGTTGAAGAAACCCTTTGGGCATTCTTCTGTGCGGAATGGCTTTCCGTTCGCTTTCTCGGATTTGAAATACTCGCCGGTGAACCCCGGGTTTCCGAGGGCGTTGGTGCAATCAGCTTCGAGGTCAGGGTAGACGCGGTAGATGTGTGCGCCTTTTGAATGTGTGATTTCAACATCCTTACCAAGTCTTTCAGTGAAGGCGTCGTACGGGGAAACCTTATAGTGACAGTGGAGGGAGGCACTGCCACCTCCGTGTGCAGCGGCGTACTTGGCTAATGGACCGAGGAGGGCGATTTTCTTGTTCTTCTTAATGTCGATTGGGAGGATGTTTCTCTCGTTCTTTAGCAGCACGAGGCCTTCGCTGCCAGCCTTTCTAATCAACGCACGATGTTCAGGAAGGTCGATTGCTTGCTCCTCGGGTGTATGTTTCCGGTCATCAAATTTTCCAACTCTCTTGAGGAGCTTCAACGTAGATGTCACCCGATCGTTGATGTCCTCTTCACTAATTTGATCATTCTTGAGAGCTTTTTGGACTGCCTCGTGCGTTCTTATACGAGATGGTCCTGGCATCTCCAAATCAAGACCATACTTAACGCTCTCGACTGTACTTGCGGCTCCCCAATCTGACATGACAAGGCCCTCATAACCCCACTCTTTCCTTAAGATATCGGTGATGAACTTAGACGAAGCATCAACGTTCGTACCATTAATCTTTGGATAGCTTGTCATGAAGCACCATGGATCTGCCTCCTTGGCCACTATCTCGAATGGTTTAAGATAGATTTCTCTACACCTGAGTTAGCTTTGTCTCTCAAAGCTTTCCCAACAGGCTGGAAGGCATACCTTAGTGCCCTCTCGCTAATCTTCTCATTGACCGAAAACCTCCTCGTATCTTGCTCATTGGCCAAATAATGCTTAACCGTCGCAGCGATCCTCTCCCCCTGCAACCCCTTCACGTACTCACTCGCCAGCTGCCCTGACAGATACGGGTCTTCTGAGAAAGCTTCAAAGTTGCGTCCTCCGAGCGGAGACCTATGACAGCAGACCGTCGGACCCAAAAGCGCATATGCACCTTTTGTGACGGCTTCTTGACCAAGAGCTTTGCCTACCTGACGGGAGAGCGAACGGTTGAACGTTGCGGCAAGGGAGACACAGGCCGGGAAACACGCAGCTGTTGTGCCCTCGAAGAATCCACCTCCGCGTGCGCCATTGGGTCCGTCTGTCACCTGTAGAGTTGTTAGAGAGATCACGTGATGAAGAGGGTGAGAAACTTTACTTTCAGCGACGGGATATCCAATCTTTCAATCTCAGGAATCTCCCATATGTTTTTTGCCGCTAGCATCGTGATCTTCTCATCCAGTGTCATCTTTTCGAGGAGAGCATCGAGCTCCCCCTTGACATTACCATTCGTGTGTGTCATTGTCACGATGCTCGAAATATTGAAATTGTGCAGGCTCTAGAAGTGTTGGGCGTTCGGCAGCAGCATTGAGGCTTAAAACCTCGCATAGTCATTGCCAATCTTTGTCTGGAGAATCATCTCGGAGACACATGCACGGCTAACCGTCATCCTCCACTACGCGGAGTAACTCGGAGAATCTCCCCATCCCCACACTCACGTGGCCGCCGGCTCCATTTTTCCTTAGCGTATATTTCTCCACAATCTCATTGGATCGAAGAGCCCCTGACTCGATCGCGTTATGCTCCATCTGGACGACCAACCCATCGGCGCCGAAGAGCACAGTCGTTAAAGATTCTCCGAGCGATTCTCCGTTAGTGAAGTTCCCCTCGTGGCGGACCACCTCCAGAAATTGGCTCTGGAAACATGTGGAGGACGTTGGGCTGGGTCTGGAGTCCGGGGTAGGATATATAAACAACGATCTTCTCCCAGACTGCTGGGTAGCTCATCTGCATCTGCAGCGGTCGTCTCCATTTCTTCTCCACTACTATTGTGGTGATTTGAAAAACTACATTACTGGACTGTCTCGTCTGATACTTTTAGCATCGCTCCATAAAATGGCCGACACGAAGCCTGAGATTGTCGACTATGTCGAATCGACGACCACCAAAGAACCTGAGATGACCGATGCTTCCGAAGCTCTCAAGCGGTTCGAAGCACGGCAACACTCTCTCACGCGTAAGGAGTCCATCAAAGAGAACTGGAAGGCGCTCCTCTGGTGCTTTTACATGTTCTTCACCTGCATCATGTTTGGTTTCGACTCTTTGGCTGGTGGTGTTGTGGTGTCGATTCCCAACTTCCGCAAAGACTTTGGAACCGCGTATGCCGGGGACTACGTTGTCGATGCGAACTGGCAGTTGGGATTCCAAGCCGCGACACTTGGCGGTAAGTTTCACTTCCATTCCTCACAAGCATAAAGCGATACTGATAGCTCCAAGGCATCATCTTCGGTGGCTTGATAACTGGCTTCCTCGTGAACAAATGGGGCCGGCAACCCACCATCCTCATCTTCTACCTGACCAACACAGCGGGAATCTTCCTTCAATTCTTCTCCACTGACGTCGCCATGTTCTTTGGAGGAAAGATTCTCACGGGTCTTCCCCTTGGCTGCTTCAGCACCGTAGCCCCAACCTACGCCTCCGAGCTCACACCTTTGAATCTGAGAGGAAGTATCACGGCAGGTATGAACTTCGCCATCGTACTGGGCCAGTTGATTGGCAACGGCGTGATGCGCGAGTCCAATCACTATTCCGGGCGAATGCAATATCGTGTCTTGTTCGCTACACAATGGGGATACGTTGCTGTTGGACTTCTTTTCCTTCCCTTCTTTCCTGAGTAAGTCGCTTCGATACCCTGTCTTTATAAATACCCTTCTAACATGACAACTAGATCTCCATACTGGCTCGTCGCCCATGGGAAACACGAAAAAGCGCGCAAGAACATTGCCAAACTGCACAACCCAGACTACGATGTCGACGGCCATATGGCCCAAATCCACAACGCTCTCTCACGCCAAAACGCCGACGACGAGTCCCAAGGATCTCTCGCCGAATGTTTTTCCCGCAAGCATATCAAGAGGACTATGGTCGCGACGAGTATGTTCTTCATCCAGAATGCCACTGGAAATGCGTGGGTAGTAGGGTACATGACATATTTCATGCAACTCGGCGGTCTCAATCCCGCAAAGTCTCTTGATGTCACTGTTGGAATTTCTTGCCTCATGCTTGTTGGGAACATGTGTGGTTGGGTGCTGGTGGAGAAGGTTGGTCGGAGGAACACTGCTCTGTATGGGACCGGGACTCTTACTGTGACCTTGTTCCTCATTGGCATTCTCGCTTGCATCAAAGCGAGTGGGGCAATCTGGGGACAGGTTGTGTTCATGGCGGTCTGGTCGTTCGGTAAGCATCCTCTCTGCTGCCCGTGTAAAGGCAATGCTAACATTATATAGTATATCAAGGAACAGTCGGAGCATCTGCTTGGCCCATCAGCGCCGAAACACCGACCTCCAGACTCCGCGCGCCCACCCAAGCTCTTGCCACTATGATGAATGGAGCGTCCAGCTGCATTTGGAGCTTTTCGCTGCCCTATATGATCAATCCCGATCAAGGGAATTTGGCGGGAAAGGTTGCATTCATCTTTGGTGCAGTCTGTGTCTTTTGCACCATCTTTATATGGTTTTTCATCCCAGAAACCAAGGCACGGACATATACCGAGATTGACGAGTTGTGGGATCGGAAGATCTCAGCTAGACACTTTGAAAGGACTGTTCTGGCGACATCGGTGGATGGGAAGATATCTGAGCCGTAGACACTCCATAGGAACAGAAAGGGAGTGAAGGGTTTTGAGAATGAGAGGTAGTTGATTTTTGAGATGCATTTGGCTGCTTGATCTGTATCAGGGACATTTAATGCGCCGAAAAGATCGGTGGAATAATGGTCGAATGACCTAAATGATCTATGCTCGCTAATATCTCTGCAAACGCTTGCACATACTGCCGTGACTGCTCTTCCAGATCAGACGTGACGCCGATGTCATTACCATCGCCCAGAAGCGTTGCAGCGATCTCCCTAATCTTCACAATCTAATGACCATCAGCATAAGCCCAATCAGCGTACAGGTGTACCTACCATTGATGTCCCATTAGCTTCCAGAGTTCTCGAAGAGCAGAAATTCAGAACTTCCAGCAACTCCTTTGCAATACTTTCTCTAAATTTCCAGAGCTGCGTTCGTGGTGCATAACCCGGGCTTGATCGATCATCTGAAGGTGATGCAGCAAATTGATCTGCGTTGGACGTCGTAAACGCATTCGAACATGTTTCGAGAATGGTACTTTGGATATAGAGACTGGTGATGTGGATGTTCGCCCGCATTATATCAAACTGATAGATCCGGGGCGACCCTGCGACTCCTTCTGCCTCAGGCGTGCGGAGCTGCGGATCGAGCGTTGAAATTTTCAGCTCGTTGGGAAGCTCTTCCAGGGTCCCCTGTAGCTGTTTGATGATGCGGAGCAAAGACCCCAAGCTGACTGTCGATCTCCTAGCGTTGCCTTCTGCTTGAGTCTGTGATGACCCCGAGGTCATTGCATAAGCCTGCGGGGGAGATCCAGGGAAGCCATGGGAGAGGAGATCTACTACGCAGAGGAATACCTTGATCAGTGCAACAAATCCTGCGATCAAGGGCGTTGCTTCTTCGGTGTCGCAAATCGATAGGCCGGGGTTGTGTGGGGTTGAAGCCTGAATCTCTTTATCTAGATCTTCATCCTCAAGCACTAGCGGTAGCAAATACTCCCAGTCAGTGTGCAGAGGATCAAAGCTCAAGCCTGTGTGGGGAACAATGAAAGACAAACGGTCGTGGCTACCAATTTGTGAGCTTTCAACATTAGATCTTCAGCAAATACTCACATCTGAATGATATATAGCATCCAAAACGCCCTCTTGCACAGTTCCCTCTCCAATGCCGTCAATTCCCCATAAGCTTCTTTCCTGTAAAGCTCAAGAGCTCTAAAGAACTGTATAGCCTCACTGGCGTAAGCCCAACCCTGGTTCGACCGACCCGCATAATGTGAAGCCATCGTCAATAGAATAGACACCAACATAGAATCCATCGACGGCCGATTCTGCCAATCCGGGATTTTCGTCAGCCGGCTTAGGAGCACCAGGTGGCAGGCCCGATCCACCATGGCCCCTACATCTGGATACAGTTTGGCACTGTAGGAATCAAATTTGCGGGGCAATGACGCGACAGTGACGGCACAGAGAGCAATACACAGGCGAAAGAAGCCGGAATCTTTAGTGTAGGTATCTATTTCGAGGCGTGCTCTGAATTGAGGTCTGTGAATTAGTGGTAAAAGAGGGTATACCATCTCAAGGTAATCGTCCAGAATGTTGAGGAAGATGTTTCGAGAGCACAATAACTCGATACACAATTCCCCGACCGGTAGAGTCAAGGCGGTAGGGTCGCGGGCCAATCGCCTATCGAGTATTAGAGGAAGAAGGTAGTGGTGGCAGAAATAGTGTTCTACCGTGCTGGTGGTCCACGAGGTTTCCTCTCTCGTAGAAAGGTGCACGCTAGATTGCTGTCTGAGCATCTCCGGCATGTAGTCGAATCTCCGTCGAACCCGCATTGGATCTTCCTATCCCGGCATGAATCACATGCTTTGGAGGAAATCTGGCGTCCTCGGCGCGATGCTACAGGCGGCATACCCCTGCATGAAGGAGTCGAGGCTGTGAAGGTGTAGGTACTCTCATTTGGCGAATGTCGTTGGATTAAGGTTGCGTCGGAGAAGGACCCTGGAACCGAGGTCCACTTCTCCGACTAGTGTGACTTGGTGCCATCAACCAAATATAGTCGGTCCAATTCATCACAATGACAACACGAAAATCAACTAGAATGTACGATAGTCCTCTGATATATGGCATATACCCCCACAACAACCAGCAAGTTTCATAGGTCGGTGATGATACAACTTCCAGAACCTCTGAGATGAAATAATTACTGGGACTGGCCGTTGAAGAGCGGATGTCTGGAATGCGGCACACACTGAAACCGGCTCTTAGCGATGAACGAAAAGTGGAAACTCTCAAAAATAACCTACTACAACCAGATTCCACACATGCTCCTCTTCCTGATATCAATGCCATGGTCCTGCAACGTTCCGACTTTTAAGTTTTACCATCCTGAGAGATTCCATATCATCGTATCATTCGCCATCAAATTATACCACCTGCATTCTCGCACACCTCACTTGCCCATCGTTGTTCTTCTTGGTCGTTGCTTCTGGTCTCAAAAAATATCCGTACCACCTTCGTTGATATCATAAGTTGACTTCTCCTCGACTTCTCTGTTCCATCCCTTGCCCTTTAGTAAATTTACCAGGCTATTCTTCCGTGGGGTCAACTTCCGCATCGCTCGGCTCATAGTGCCCTGTTTCGGCGTTACAATCTCACTCGGAGGATTTTGCAGGGATGGCGGCAGCACGTTGCCGACCACGAGACCATTTTGCTGGCGGTATCTGTATTCGAATTCCTGCTCGACATCAGTGATTGAGCCACTGAATGGTAGTATGCGCGATATCATACGTAAAGACTGTCCTGTGCGATACTAGTCTCGCATAGCTCGTGCAGTTGGCGGAAAATGAAAGTAGCGACTGCCTTCTCTTGATCCAAATGGAAGTGTCCAAGGAGATCTTCTGGTGTATAGGATTGATCCACTGCTGCTCTCATGGCCTCGGTGCGCCACTGATCGTATCTTGATTGAAAACGACCAGCCCACCACAGGGCAGGCATATAGTCCCGGACCTTAGTTCCAATGTTAGTCTTCTCATGCAAATTTATAGAGGGGCCACTGGCCACCGTAACAGGTGGCAGCAATGAGGGAGGAGGGTGTTGTCGCGAAGGGATGGGTTTTCGCACGGATGGCGGATGGAATGGCTGCTCAAGGTTGTCTTCCTCGTGAGGATATTCCGCCAATGTTGGGAGTTCATCACAGCCCATAAAATTATCGGTAAATAGCCGTCGGGAAGAGGAACTCGATTGGCTGAAAAGAGGCTCAGAGCTTGATACCGGTATGCCATGACCCCGCGTAAGGCTTTGAAAAACGTCTGTGAGATAACCCTCACCATCCGAAGGCTCGTCAATTAAGGTGGGAGAGGTATCGTCCGCGAGACTCCACGAGCTCATGTCCTTGTACTGTTCTGGGATTTGAGGCACTGGGGGAACCCTCTCGTGCGTCCTGCGGGGCTGAAAGGATAACAAGGTAGTGGAACGAGGCAATCTCACCTCGCTATTTGGCCCTGCTGTTTGCAGAAAACTTGACGCGCCTTCCCGCCTCTCTGGACTCTGGAAGGCACTCCTCCGAAGATCCCTATCCGTATTCGCCCGGGGCAGTGCTGGTTGAGTAGCGAATTCCACGGCTGATGGTGTGAGCGGGTTCACTGGACCCATCAATCGAGGCTGCGCTATCAAGCTGCCGTTGGACTTGCGGAACGAACTGGAACGTGGAGGAACTGCACAATTGCCCACATGGCCTCGCTTGGCGGTTGTAAGGTTTGAGCTCACTCGCTTGGCTGGGCCGGTCACACCAACGGGCTGTTTGCTTGCTCCAAGCGTATTGCTTGGCCCAAGAGACCTTCGATTGGGAGCGACGGACTGTTGTACCTGGGTCACACGCCTTGAGGACTTATCCTGGATCTGAGACGTCCTTCTGCTGTCTCGCGCTACAGTCGGGGTGTTTTCTTTCAAAACCGAGCTTCGCGTATTGGGGGATGGCATGACCTTCTGAGGAATACCTGGTTTGCGAGGGGGGTTGATCACGGGGTTTGGCGAGTTTCCGCTTTTGGCAAGATTAGGGGTTGTGTATGATCTAACGGATGATTTGGAGGGCGAGACAGACCTCGAGCCTGCGAAAGCTCTACCAGCCGCAATGTACTTTTTCTGACGCGGCGTATGCATTGGAGGCTGCATAGACATGTGTTGGCGGGGACTGGGGTTTCGAGTACCAGAACCTGCTAGGTTGGGACTCGGGATTTTGGTTGGACGTCGCGGGGCGAGCGCCTGTGGAGGGGCAGTCGGTGTCTGTTGCGACGAGCGAGTGCTGTCGGTAAGAGACGGGGATTCACCCTTGGTCGGCTGGGGGATAAAGCTCATGGTGCGGGATCGCGGCAGGGCTTTTGGGGTTGCGTTGGAGTCGCGACGGTAGTGGTGGTAGCCCGGTGTGCTGGCATTGGCCAACGGGGTGGACGATACAGGCGGTATTTGTGGGCAGTCGAAAGGCTTGGAATCGCGGACTGGAGACAAAAGCCGGTCAGATTCATCGGGCCCGGCTACTGCGCTCAGATTACGGGCTGAGCTGCTTGGAACCATCGGACGGCGGTTGCTGTGTTGGCGTCCGGGCGTTGTCTTGCGCTGCGAGAGGGGATTTGAGATGAACGACAGACCGTAGCTGAGCTTCCTGCGGAACTTGCTGGCACTGCCGTCCTTGAGGTCGCTGTTGTTGGCGGCTTGAGCCGCCTGCTTCTCCTTGCGGCCGACCATTCTTGACACTGGCTGGGCACGCTCCCATCCAGCGCGGATTCGCTCGAATTTCTCGCGGTCTGAATACGTGAGCATGGCGTCAACGTGGCGGCGAGGGGTTTGGATGGGGCACTTACATGGTGTCGTGGGTCGTGGTCACGGTTGAGGGTGCGCCGTTCAGATGTAAACAAGGCAGCTGCGTTGGAGAGCAGGAATACCAGGACAGCAGGTGCCCCACCTCCTTTCACGAATCGCCCCTGCCCGGACCGACATGAGATGAGCAGGTGACGAAAACAAAGACAACACTGAGGGCGTGGCAGTGAAGGTGAACTGAAAACACGTGACATTGCGGGTATGATCAAACCAGAAATCTGCACTCAAACGCCTCCCTATGCTAACATGATGCCCGAACGCTAACAAGCGAGAAACGAGCGCAGTCTACTCCGAGTCGCTATCAATGACAAACCCTGCCCTTGTATTCCTCGCTGCCGGCCGGCGGGCGACAGGCACGTCATCTTCTTCGTCCCCGTCCACGTCCACCATCACAACATCTGCATCCTTCGCGAGACCAGTGGCAGCAGCCTTCACCGGCGTATCGCCGTCACTGGACTGCGCAGCCGCTGCATGTTGTGAAGACAGGGGAGTGTCGGTCGCCCGTTCTTCCTCAGTGTCTGCATCCAGGGTGTCTCCAGCCGCTTCGGAAGACGCTCGGCTGCTAACGTTGGCTACCTCATCCTCGTCGTCACTGTCACCAAACGGACCAGCTCTCCGCATTGGTGGCGTCTTACGCCGCTTCTTGTTCGTTGCAGGTTCCTCGTCTGCTTTCCTCTTCTTCACTGATGCAAGCTCACTGCTCCCCAGTGCCAACGACTTCTTGAACTGCTCCATCGTCAAGTTGCGGATAGCCTCTTCGCGGTCAAAGAACTCTCTGTCCTTCTCATCATCCCAGTCATCATCGTCAGAATCATGCACAAACATGGTGCTCTTGACCTTCCTCTGTTTCTCAAGCTCCTTTTGCCGTCTTGCATCAGCTCTGCGCTCCTGTTCTTCATCATCAATCTCAACCGGTGTTCTCTCTCGCCGCCGTCGCTTCAGAATGTGTTTTTTCCTCCCATCCGGCTTCCTAGCTGTTGGGCCGTCTGGGCCGTACTCTCCTCGGTCTTCCTCCGAGTCATGGGCTATGCCGTCCGAATCATCGTCCCAATCCACACGACGAGCAGAGCGACGGGCCGCCGCACCCTTGCTACGAAGGAAATCCTCCGCACTCTTTCCATCCTCATACACAGGCAGATCAAACTCAAATTTGCGGATCAGATCAATAGCCTCCTGCAGTTCGGCTGCAGTGAGAGTAGAAGGAATGATCCAGGTTGCGTCGGGGTCTATCTCGGCGCCGAGCCGGTTGAATCCGATGAGATTCATGAGCAGGCGGAGCTTGTTGTCTTTGAATAGTGCCACACGACGTTCTTCGTTATCCGGTTTGACCACTGCAAATGTTAGTACTGAGGGGAATACAGGCAAACCAACTTACTAATCGAAGGCGGCTTGGGAGGCTCCACATCCTGCGCTTCTTCTGCGTTCTCTCCGCGCTCCGCATCCGCAACCATTTTCCGTGCTTCCTCCATATCTTCCCAAGCCTTGCGTTCTTCTACGGCAGAAGTGAGCACCTCCCGCAACCACCGAAGGGCGTCCGATTTATTCTGGTTGACCAGCACGCCAACTGCGACTCCAATCTGGTCAGGTTGCTCCATCCCAGGTTTGACTTCAAGTTCGGCTGGGGCACGCGGTGCTCGTACTGGCATCTCTCGGTTGTATCCATGCTCTAAAAAGAACAGGGTAGCGGGTATCTTGCTGAACAACATTTCCACCACAAGCTCTGGTCGCTCTTGCACCCTCTTAACTACCGTTCGGAAGAAATGCCTCACAAATTCCTCCCATTCCTTAAATGATGGCCCTCTTTGATCAAGCCCTTCCGGCCCTTTGATCATTTTGTTGAGCAAGGACAGAATATCTACCCTAAAGAGTAGGACGCCTAACTCTAACTTGAATGTCACACGGTAGAAGAAGCGGTGTGCGCGTTTTAGTTGTTCCGGACTGAGGTCTTGGTAAAATCGGAGGAAGGAGACAAAAGTGTTGACACTGCTCTGGTTAACAAACTTAGCGGAAAACCGTTGGAAATCGAACTTCCGCTCGGAGACAGTTCGCTGTGCAGTTGTGATGTCTTCTGTCTCCGACACATGAACCACTTCGTTCTCCACGCCCTGTGCTTCGGCCTTCTTCTTCTGAATCTTGCGCGCTCGCTTCTTAGAGCGAACTTGCAAGTCAACATTCTGCTTAGAGTACTGCTCGAGCATGCGAAGGAAGACATGTGAGAGCTCTGTGCAAGCATCCAAGTAGCCGAAGCCTTGATCCTTGTACGATCGTAGCATGTGAACTATGCGGTCGTGTGTGGACTCCTCGTAAAAGATGCGGTTTTGGATATTCTCTGCGATTTCCTGATCATCATCCAGTGCGGACTGGGACATCTCCTGGACAGTAAGGAGGATTTGCGTGAAGCACTTCATGCCAGCGTTGAGGTCCTGCCATGCTTTCTCGTCTTGACTCTTCTGCATGAATCGGTTGAGCAGGATGAAGGTCTCTTGGTTCATTGACTCTGCAACCAGCCCGTAGCTTTCGTCTTCTGCAGTGGCCACTTCGACGCTTTTGGGGTCTGCTGCCTGCTCCTTGATAGTACGCCGCCTGGCACATTCTGCCCGGAGGAACCAGGATGTGAGGTAGAAGAACTGTCGCGAGTGACGGTCTTCAACACGCTCATTCTCTCGCTCGATGGCCTTTCTGAGATGCAGGAAAAGCGGGTTAAAAGACGAGTCTAGGAAGTCTTCAACGAATGCTTGGAGGTGCTTGCGTGCGGAGGATGTCAACGGCACAGGCAGGTCGAATTCTTCCCTCTCCTGCTCGTCGCCCTTCTTTCGTCCGACGTTTTTTGGCTTGTTCCACTTCTTGGTCGTGTCCATCTTCTCCATGCTCTTCTGCGCCTTGCCCAGGACGTCCTGTCCGGAGATGGTCGAGACCTTCTCGTCGTCCCGCTTGACCCAGATCATGGTCCCAAAGCGGTTGTGGCGGGTTGGTGCGTGTCGTGCATGTCCAGCTAGCATAGCCTTTTCCTTTTGGATCAGACCCTTCAATTCCTCAGTGTTCTTAGTGCTCAGCTTCTTCTCCTGCATGAACAAATTTTCTGCATCAACACCCTTGAGGAGGAAAAACAATATCTCCAGGATTATTACGTCCTGCGATACGAAGTCCTCGCCGATGCCAGATGCAACGCTCAAAAGGACCTGGAATATATCCTGCTCGTGCAGGGTATCGATGGTGGTGGACCGCGACACCTCTGCTTCGTCAATGTCCATGGGCACGCTGCTCGGCGGTGAGAGCATGACAATGTTGCGGATGAAGTACAGGGCGATGCGGATGATGCCCTCGTCCCGGGGCGCCCTCTCGCGCAGGGGAATGGCGATGGAGGGGAGGGCGATTTCGACGGCGGTGTGCAGGATCCGCGCGCGATCGTACTGCAGGATGGAGCGCTTGTAGCCGATCTGGGCCAGTTCGAGGTACGGCCCATGGCGGTGGTGGTTGACGGTCAAGTCGACGGGGTCAATCTCAAAGGGCCAGGTAAGCGGCACCAGCAACTCCAAACATGCGACGGCGATTTTGTGCTTCAACTTATTCGACATGCGCGGCGACACCTTCGCCAGGATCTCCAGCAGGTCGCCCCTCACGAGATTCGCCTCGGCCATGCATCGTGCCACATCGCGGCGATTCAGCTGCCCGTCGGCGAACTTGAGCCATTTGCGCAGGTCTTTCAAACATAGCAGGGCGTCGTCGCCGAGCTGGTATGTTCCGTCGTCGCCAATTCCTCCAAGCTGCACAGGTCAGCGGTATTCGAGCACGCTCCGGGATGGCTTACCGCAGTGATGAGGCTGTAGACATGGGCGCGGATCTCGGGGTCCACGGGGTCCCTTGCCCACTCGTCCAGCGTCGTCTGCTGGGCCATTGTGGTGTTTGTGGTGCGTTTGATGGATTTTGGCGTTGCGTCCCGCAATCGGTGATGTTCTGCTGCTGGACGCGTCGCGGCACGCGTAAAGTGACGGCAAACAGTGCAAACCCGCCAAGGCCAGCCCTGGGCGCAAGGACCTCCAGCGTCCCGCGTCATGCCAGGGTTCGACCTCGGTCGGCTGTCGTCGGTGTTAGTGCTGTTAGCTAGTGCCCGTCGGACACCCGCTTCACATGCGCAGGCCCCACGCTTTTACATCTCAATTCTCTTCCTCGCAGAAGTCGAATGAACATGTCCTTTGCTTCAGTTTCGCGGCAGACACTCCGGTGCGCTGCAAGACAGCAATGCCGCACCTTCTGCTCATCGCCTTCTGTAGCAGCGGCTGCCGAGGTCAAGAAACTTGGTGTTATTGGTGCAGGGCAGATGGTATACCGTTCGTGCTACTTCTGCAATAGCACTCAATTGACCTTTGTAGGGCCTCGGGATAGCGTTGGTGGCGGCACAAAGGGCCTCAGTACCCGTCCGGCTGATCGACACCTCCCAAGCATCACTCGACAAGGGCCTGAAGTTCCGCGACAAGCTGCTCGACAAGGATGTGGGCAAGCAGAGAATATCGAAGGAGGAAGCCGATGCTATTCGAGGCCTTTTCACCACCAGCACGTCCCTGGAAGACCTGTCCGATGTCGACTTTGTCATTGAAGCTGTTCCGGTACCTCGCCCTCGCATCCACGCATATTTCGCTAAACTAACGCCCCCAGGAAATTCCCACTCTCAAAGCCAAAATATTCTCTGAACTGGCGAGGATCTGCCCCTCGCACACCATCCTTGCAACAAACACCTCTTCCATCTCCATCACCAAGATTGCAGCATCAACAACCACGGACCCCACGGACCTCTCGGCCTCCTCCCGCGTTGTCAGCACCCACTTCATGAATCCGGTCCCCATCCAAAAAGGAGTAGAAATCATCACCGGCCTCCAGACGTCCGCCTCCACGCTTGAGACGGCCATTGAGTTTTGTAAGAAGATGGGCAAGATTCCGTCCACAAGCGCCGATACCCCTGGCTTCCTCGCAAACCGCATTCTCATGCCTTACATTAACGAAGCCATCATCTGCCTTGAGACCGGCGTCGGGACGAAAGAAGATATTGACAGCATCATGAAGAACGGGACCAATGTGCCCATGGGCCCGTTGCAGCTGGCCGACTTCATTGGCATTGATACATGTTTAGCGATCATGCGGGTCTTGTATGAGGATACAGGGGATTCAAAATATAGGCCCAGTGTGCTGTTGAAGAAGATGGTTGATGCTGGGTGGTTAGGGAAGAAGAGTGGCAAGGGCTTTTATGATTATTAGAGACATGGAACTTTACGCTCATTGCGTTGATGCCTTGGCTTGGGAAAGAGGCTTAGAATAACGTCGTCTATCAACCAAAAGTCAAAAATCAAATTAACTCAATCAAATATCCCATGTGGTATAATGCAATCCCCAAACAAATCACAACTCTGGCCAGCTATCACCCCATCTTCTCCTGATTTTGTTCCATGTCGGTAGTTGATGGGCGGATTTTGGCCTTGCTGAATGCCGTTTGTTAGCGTGTAAGGTGTGGTTCCCAAGTGTTCTTGGACACTGTTGGTACTTTTGGTGATTCTGGTGGCAGTGAGCATTTGTGAGAGTTGCTGGGAAATTTCTAGTGTTGTTAACAGTTGTGTATGCTTTTGGTGTGAGTTGGCCTTAGTTGAGCGTGCTTGGAGGCTTCTAGAGGTGTGTGGTGTTTTGGTGAGATGTCTAGGTATAAAAAAGGGGGCCTTATATAGATTTCCGTGGAGCCATGCTGATTTGATGGCAATGGCAGTTTCGTTTTTGTTGGGAAGCGGTCTTATATTTTCGAAACGCGTTGGGGGAGAGGGAGCAATGGTTCATGAATGATCCGAGTGTGCTGTAACAATTGGATTTTCTTGGCAGACATAGAAGCACAAAGAAGGACCGCAGTGAATCACACAATTACCAGACACATAATTTCACAATCAAAGGGGTACATGATCATCATCATATTTATTATAATACAATTTCGAAAAAGAAATCTGTGTCAAAACGCAGCGCATAAGTTCAATGTGAGCCGCAATTCCTAGGTACCATAACGGGAGAAGTCCCTTCAATAATCAATCCGCAAATCTGCCTGTCTTCCATTTCTTCCATTCTGGCAGCTTGTTCTCAGCCCCTTTCTCCTCCTTGCGCAAGTCCTCATCGGCAAACCCTGTCAGCCACTGATTGTGCCATTCTGTCATCTTGCCAAAACATCTTGCCGCAAGTGCTGTGGTGTTGTCATTGTCGTTGATGATCTTGAGATTGCGCTTCAAAATTTCTTTGTCTCTCTGGACCGCACATTTCTGCGCTAACAATGCCTTTACACTCTCCGCATGCTTACTTTTGAGACCTGAGAGGGACTGAGGGAAACTTCTCAACAGGGTCATAACTCGAGCTGATTTCTTGATGGGCGGCAGGACGGGAGCGGCTTCAGGTCCGGTCCCAACGTAATGCCGAAGCAATTTACCTGTATACGCTCTCTTAACCTCATCCTCGCTTGGAAAGTCCCTTTGAAGCTTGGGGCGCCAGCGAGCTGCAGCAGCCTTACGGATAGCAACCACGCGCTTCTGTTGTGTGGTTGGAGCCGGGTCTTTGGGGATTTCGAGCCGTAGAGCGATTTTGTTATCAAGGGTAGATTTGGCTGTAATAGACAGAGAAGTAGCTGAGAGTGTAGCTCGTTTTCTGCGCTTGGCAAGTGAAGAAGGTGCATTTGATGCGGTTCGCTTCCAAAGAGGGGGGTTGGTTGGACGACTGTCACGATGGTCTTTTGAGAATCTGTGATCTGGCGCACTTCCGTAGGGAGCCATCGTATGTGATGGGCGGTGCGAAATATCTTCCGTCCTTGTATTGTCTGACTTGGAAGAGGGAAAATTGGAGTCAAATTGGAGGCAAGACGTCGAGCGAAAACTTCTATGAGGTCTATGCCTGGTTCCAGTGGGCTCCTATTGCGGGAGTATGCAGAATGAATATAATATGCACTCCAAAAAGGCAGTCTCATTCTGAGAAAGAGGAGTGAGGCATGATCGTTGTGGACCGAGTTAATGTGAACATAATCTCATCTCTGTTTCCCATAGGAGCAAGCAGATAGCAAATATGTCGCATCTTATCATTGAACCAAATTTAGAGCAAACACAACTCTCAGTGCCACAGACACTCAAAGTGTAGAGTGTCGATAGAGATCGGCAGTGTTGTGATGAAGTAGGTAGCTCTCACATCCCCCGTATTCACCTCTTGTGGGCTAACACAATCTATCAATCCTAATTAGAGAGTTCTCGCGAAAGGCCCTGAGCAGATAGACGGGATAAAACCTGGTTCTACATAAGAACTCCGCAATTGGGCCGGTCATACCGAACCAGAGACACCGGAGATCAAAGACGGCGTTGGCCATGATGATTTCTCACGTCTATGGGGAGAGGAACTAAAACTAAAATAACACGTGACTTTGCAGTGCTAACCTACGTCTCTTACGGATGTCTCCTCTTGTACATATTAGATTTGTTCAGATTGATGTCTGTAAAACCCTGGCGATTCATGTGAATCCCACGTTGGAGTATATTATATACCGCGCTGCGTAGTTTTCATCACAGCACCATGACCATTGAAACAATAAATGTAGGTTTTGGTATCAACTTCACTGCTTCCGTTGGCGAGTACTTGGCATTCATAGATAATCTAGGGGGAGGGGGTCTAAACCAAGTTGAACAATTGTTTACCTCTTCTCGATTGTAAGAGTCCATCGACCTCAGCCTATATAATCTGTGTGGAGTTTCTTCTCCTCCTCTCTCTCTTCCTCCGCACGACCTCTCCCAACATCTATAACCAGCAATCTTTCCCTCAGCCGAGCGCTTCGTAAGTAACCTCAAGACGGTTATCTAGTCGCTTACGGCTGTATCATATATAGCGGGGGTACGCCTGGACTATTTCTTCCGACAATTACAGCAAAGTTTGACGGTCACGTCGATGGCGAGGTCGCCATGTCTGACATTGAGACCGGCTCCGGAAAAGACCACAACGTAGGAAACAACGATGGCTGGGAAATACTGGGCCAAGACTGGTCATTAGATAGCATTCCCTGGGCGAAACCTGACCGGACCCCAGCGCCAGAGGTAAGTGCTCTACACTGTGCACCAAAACAGTCTGTCCTATGCACTTACCCCGGCCTATAGGACGAGCATATTCTCCATATCTCGAAAATTGAGATGGCCGAGTTGTTCGTCAACATCATGCAGTCGTACCCGGACCCCGAGAACCCCTACAGGAAGCTCCTCATGCGACCCCAATACCATCATTATCTGAAGCACCGGAAGGGACATCAGGGTCTTGAAACTCATCTTGCTGACATTGGTGGACTATGAAATATAACCTACCATTAAGATGCCTCTTGAGGAACACCAAGTTGGGACCCAGCCGGAGGATCGTGTGAAGGATGGAATTGAACGTGACAAGCACGATCTTCGGGACATGTTTGGGAAGGCGCAGGAAGAGGCAAAGAGTTAGAAGGATCAGATTCGCTGAGCACTCTTGGGGCAAAGAGCCAGCTGCTTTGGGGAGCTTATAAATGAAAAACATGAATGCCAGAAAGTGGATGCCAAAGGATGCGAACGGCGAATGGAGAATGGCATACAGCGTAGAAATCCACAGCAAGCTTTTGCAGATACACAACACAAAGGACTTTACAATGATTAAAGTATGGGCGCTTGGGTCTCGGCGCTCAGGTCTGGTGAACTTATTCAGGGTTATAGTTATCTATACATTGAGGCAAGCAAGGACATTATGATATTGTACCCCTTCCACTACAGAAACATAGACGTGCAGAGTTGCTGTCGTGAAGCGAACATGCTCGATTACGAAGATACAGATTGCTTCAGAAACTAGAGCTTCTTCTCGTCAACTATATCATGATCATTACCCCATCCCAGTAAGCCATCATTCCATCATGAGATTGCCGTTGCCGTAAACCATATCATTCACCCCAGAGGTGCCCAGACTTGTATCCTCAAATCCCTATACAAACACCCCCTCATACGCAATTCGCCATGAGCAATAGTCTTACAGTATCTCTTCGCATTCCCGTCCCGCCAAGTGTCCACCCCACAGCTCCCTACTCCTCCTCACTCCAATCCTCCTCCCAAACCATCCCACACCCACACGGCCAAGCGCTTCCTCTCCTGCCCGGATATAGTTTCAAGAAGTCCTTCCGGAAGCTCGGATCCCTGTCGAAACGCTCGCTGTGGGCTGGCTCAATCTGATGTCCAACGCCCGTGACACGATCAGGATCGTCCGCAAAGTACCAGCGGTGATTGTCGTAGTCCCAGCCGTGCGGACCAGGCTTGCGGTACGGGGTCGGCTCAGGCTGCTCTTTCTGCTGAGGGGGTGGCGAGGGGTTGGGGGTGAGCGGTGCGGCGGTAGGCTCGGTATCGAACTCGATGGTGTCGAGGAGTTGCTGGAACGCAACAGGATTGAAGGGTCGGTTGTAGATGTTTGCGGAGTATGCGCCGACCGGGAGGTCGTCCTGCGCGGCGGGCATCTGTGAGGCTAGGAATGGTAGGAACACTTGGGCGTCGGGGTAGGTGGTAGGTGGGGAAGGAGACGCAGGTCCAGATGCTGTTGCTTCTGGTGTGAGGATGGTGACTGCCAATTGCTCCCTGTCACTTTGATTGACCGCGCTCTCTTCACCAGAGTGGTGTTTGGCCTTTTTGGGTGTGACGCCTTGTTCGTCGTCGCCGTCCTCATCATCGCGGTCAGACATCGCGCGTTTCCTGCTTTTGCCACCGTTGGTCGTATCCGGTGTCTTTGCTCGATCTTCAAACAGCTCTGCCATCTCCTCTTCATCTGATGCGTTCTCTTTCGTCTCCACTGGGTCTTGGAACGTGTCGTCCTCCCTGCTCATCACCTCTTGGGCCACATCTTCCATCTCATCCTCCACATCTTCCATCCACTCCTCCGTGCTCAGAAGCTTAATAACTTCTTCTTCATCGAGGCCCTCGCTGGCCGCTCTTCCCTCCAGGGTCTCTGCCACCATCAGATCCCCTGCAATATTAACATTATTGTTCGTCTTCGCAGCCTTCTGCTTATCCGCGGTGCCAGGGACTTTGATCTTTTCCTTACCATTCCCAAAAGCCTCTGCCTCCTTCTCCTGGATCCACATCGCAATCTCGGTGCACCCTTTGTTCTTCATTTCAAGAGACTTTGCATCTCCAGCATACTCCTCAACAGTATTGAGGAGATTTGGCTTCGTCGCCTTCATAATCGTCTTGAGAGTGCGGACGTTGCGTCGGCGGCCTTGGGAAGTGAAGAGAGGAATTTTGAGGCCATCCCCGGTGTAGTATTGCTGTGTGAAGGTGTTTCCTCCCGCCATCGTGATGTCGTGTTGTTGTGGTTTACGTACGTGACGTGGTGCCCGTTTCGTGGTGCGCGTTTCGTGTTGCGTCGTGGGAGTTGGCTCAAAGCTTGCCCCAAAACGAGTTGCGAGGTTTGTGCCTTTTGAAGTACTAAAGCGTTGAGTGTTTGGACAGATAGCGCAAGATAAAATGTAAAGCAGAGTCTTGGTATATCCATAGCGGGCAAGGTGGCAAAACGCGTTGGGTATCGGTACCTACCAATTTCGAGAAATCACGGAGGAGATGGGCGGAGAAAGAGAGAGGGACACGCAAACGGTTCAAGGTAGCAACACCAGGCCGAGTTACCCCGCGTTTACTTTCACTTTTCTCACTTTTCTAACCATAGAGCCTTGGACGCTCGGTTATGAACCGCTCACGTGAAAGTACCTTCACTGACCGAATTCGAAGCAAATTCATGGAGCTGTTACTTAAAAAGCAGCTGAGATTTGGTCTAGCAATCTGAAACACTGGTTTAGCTACAATTACTTTTTAGAAAATATCTCTTTATCTCATATATTTTCCTTTTGCGCCAACAGCTAGAGGACCATTGAACCCACCTGTTGACACCTGTTCATTCACAGAACCCATATCACGATACATACTCGCATTTGCCTCAACAGCCCTCTCACCCTTCTGGTGTGGCTTTACTTCCATGCATTTTAATAATTTCCCTCAACAATCCTGACACGCTCCACAACCCTCTCCCTCCTTTCCTCCAATACAGACCACAACACTAATTTCCTAGCCAACTAATTCACGCCCAGCCAAAACATCTACGTTTGCACTCAGCCCTGCATCCTTCTCGCCTAAAAACCGGAGTAACCGATCCGTCTGTTTGATTTTCGTTGTAACATGTCCAAGTCTCACTTGTTCATTCGCTCAATATAGGCAAGCCAAGCTTTCACCCTGGTATCTCTATGACTTCCAAGCTGAAATCATACATGTCTAAACTGTAGGGGGGGATACTTAATATCCTGAAATTGTCGGGATTAGGCCATGGATGCCATGGTCGTTCAACCTCATAAGCCGGTTGTTTACAGCCAACCAAGTCTCGCGGAATAAATCTCTCAAAGACAGCACACAAACTCATAACAACAGGAGAACAGGAGTGCAAGTTGATCATTTACTAACTACAAAATGCTATCTACGCCGCCCCGAAACCCAAGTCATCCATGCGAGCAATCAACCCGAAAGCCACCAGGGGATATTCTCACTTTTGAAATCGTATTCGTACAAGAAGGGATCAGAATGCCGCCCTTCCATCCATCCCGGGTGCATGGTGACAGTCATCATAATGTTGTAAGACATCAGATCATGTTTCAGTCCTCCATTTCCACATGGGTCAGCACCAATTCTCACTCTTTGTAGCTTGCTTCACTTGTCGATGCCTTCATCTGACAGAATCTCTTCGAGCGAATACTTTACAACTCCTCTTTCATGTAGTCACTGGCCTTGGCTGCGCTCTCGGTAGCAGCATCATAACCTTTCTGAGCAGACTTTGAGGCAGCAGAGGCGGCACTTGAAGCAGACTTCGAGGCGACAGATGCAGCACTAGAAGCAGACTTGGAAGCGGAGGAAGCGGCCTGGCCCACAGCACCGGTAGCGGAAGTAGCATAGCTGGATCCGGACGCACTGAGGCTGCTCGCGCTAGCCTCGTAACCGGTAGCCATACCAAACTGGGCCTTGACCAAGTCGGTGTAGTAGGCGAAGCCACCGGTGGCAGCAGCGTACTGATTGCCGGCCTTGGTGGTGGCAGCTCCATACGCACTGGAAGCGGAAGCAGAAACGTTGTCGCCAGTGAGGGAAGCACGGTGCTTGCGAGCGAGAGCGAGGAGTTCGTTGCGCTTGGAGCCCTGGGGAACCTTGATGCCGTTCTTGTCGGCCCACTCCTTGATCTGGCTGTCGGACCAGGCGTTGAGAAGGGCATCGCTGATGCTTTCCTTTGCATAGGCCGCAGAGGAAGCGGCGGCGGCGTAGGCGGATTGGGCATTCAGGCTGGCGAGACGAGAGTTGCGGCGGACGGAAGCAACGAGCTGGTCACGGGACGAGGGTTGGGGAGCAGGGTAGCCACGCTCGTCCAGCCAAGCCTTGAGGTCGGAATCGGACCAGGAAGCATACAGCCAGTCGCCGGGGTAGGCAGTGGTCTCGGAGATCTTGTTGGCGGCGGACTGGTAGTTCTCACGGACAGTCTTGAGGAGAGAATCACGCTGGCGGGGTTGAGGGACAGGAATGCCATGCTTGTCGGCAAAGGCCTTGAGCTGCGAATCGGTCCAGCTGTGAATGGTTAGCAAACGGAGTCTCAATTTATGAGACCAGCATACCCATCAAAGATCCAGTCCCGGGTGGAACCATAGGCCTGGTTAGCCGAGTCCTCAGTCTCGGCCCAATAGCCCTTGACCGCGTCGATCAAGGCCTGGGTGTTCTGCTGGGTGCCCTTCTTCGCCTCGTAGCCTTTGGCCGTGAGGTAGTTCTGGAGCGTCTTGGCGTCCCAGCTGTTGTAGGGAGTAACGATCTTGTCGTTCCAGTTGTTCTTGATCAGCAACTCTAGGTCCTTGCGGTCTGCGGGCGAGGGGTGCTTGATGTTGTAGTCGTTGAGCCATCGGTCAAGCTCCGTTTCGTGCCACTTGTTGTACACTGCTCGCTGTTAGACACCAACTTACCAGGCCTAGAGATGGGAGAAGAAAAATGAAGAGAACGGAGTTGTGCCTACAGGACTTACCCGGCTTACCGAACCATGTACTGGCGACAGTACCCTGGGCAGCAAGAGCTACCACAAGGGTGGATGCAATGGAGAACCTCATGTTTGTGTGTGAAGAAGGAGAAAGCTTAGTGTAATATCGAAGTGAGGTGTGGCGGTGTTGCAATTAGGATTTTTTTTAAAGCGTGGGAGGGGAGATGGAGAGGAACAACAAGGGGCGGGGGGGTTAAAGAAGACGGGAAACTATGTTTTGCTTCGTGACGTAGATGTCACGTTTGGAGACAGCACAAGCAAGCTGGGGATTTTGGCCTTCGTCATGGCCAATCACAAGGCAGATCGACCATCGCATTCTTTGCCATGCGATTCTGACTTTGCCATGCGGGCAGCCGCCGCTGACATCACTCGCGGGGACACCTTCTCACATGCACAAAATTGCACAGATGAGCCATTCCGTAGTGCAGTGTGCGCTACACGCGAGAATGTAGTGATTTTGAATAGCATTCACAACACAAATTACCAGCATACACACCAGAACAGCCCTCGTGCCCAAAATGCAGACGATAGGATACAGACAAGAAATACAGTGCCTATCAACTACATAACACACATGCATGCACTTATTCTGTCTTCTCATTCTTCTTGTCGTGACCCCTTCCGCCTTGGCCTGTCGCCGTCAGTGCCACATTCAGATTTCATGCACAGTAAAACTCACCCGCCCAAAACGAGGGAGCCACCTTCTCACCACTGCCCTCTTTATCGATCTGCTCATGTGCTCGATCAGCCCTCTGGTCCATCTCTTCATTATGCTTCTTCACACTCTCATCCTGCTCGCTCTTTGGTGGCGAACTGTCGTTTAGGATCTTTGGCTGCGCACCTCTGACCTCCTTCTCGCTTGTGGACTTCCCACTCGAACTACTCCCTGAAGATTTGCTTGCCTCCTTCGTGTCGTCGTTGTTTGGGGAAGACGACGACTGGCCCTCTGCGACTTTTGGGGGCGGGGGACCTGGATGTTCGAGGCTCTCGGACGGATTGGCGCCCTGCTGTTGAGGCTTCGCACCTCTAGGGTTGCCTTCTCCGCTGCCGTAGTCTTGAGTTGCAAAACGGACTTGCATGCGAGCTCGTGGAGCTGTGTAGAAAGCAGGTCGGAGAACTGCTGAACGGAACATTGTCGATGGTCGTAGCAATGGCATTTTGCAGCGTTTGTTGTAAGGAGATTGAATTGGGATGTTCCTGTGAAGGTGAGCAGTTCTGGAGCTGTCAAGTGTCCGTATAATTAGGTAGAGCTCGAGCGGGGATGACATCATGATCCCAGCGTGCCAACCACCTGGGTACTCCATCACCGTTTCCCGATCTCGTCTCACGTGACGCATTCACTTCTGAGTGAGAGGCGCTCTGCAGAAAAATACATTAATACATAGCTACATGTACATAGCGTTAAGTTGGGTATAGTACTCCAGCGTGCAGTCTCCTTGCGCGAATACCTACCAATATCGTAATACGTACCGTGAATACCAAGATGGACCCAGTCCGAAACAGTATATCCGCCGTCATGAATAGCAAAATCATCTCAACATATACTCAATCAATACCAATGACCGTACCGTCCACTCTCCAATCGTCAACCTCTACATATTTGGGCGCAGTATGAACAGCTTCAGGGTCTACTTCCACATGATGTAGCCATGTCCCAACCCGGTTCGCACCTCTCCTCGTTCCATCTCGAGACAATCCCGCCATCGTCGATGCCGTCACATTGGTGGCTGGCCGAGGCTGCGGAGGGGGGCGTACGGGCTCTCTGATAATCCTTCGACTGAACAAGCGAGGGGCTTGAGGCATTCGCAACGATGTTGTTCGCGGTGCAGAGGTAGCTAATGGACGCACAGTATACGACTCATTCATATGATGGGCGCCCGAATTCCCCAGGCCGTACACTTGGACTGGAACAGCAGTGCTACGCCGAGATTCAGAGGTAGAGTGTGGCGGGTCGAGATTGAGCTGGGCCTGGAGATGGGCAGCGAGGACTTCGTCTGCGCGATTTAGGTCTCGGTCGCTCCGGGGGCGGATGCGAGTGCTCATGCTACGGCGGACAGGAGGGGCGGAAGGAATCTCTACCACTTCGATGAAGTCGCGTGGAGGAGCGGGCTGGTACGGAACGCGCATGTCGTTCAACCGATCACCATCATCTAAGTGCGCGTAATTGAACCAAGGACAGTTACATGTCTTCCAGGGCGCCGCACAGACCATGCAGAATTGAGCTGTGCATCGGCTGGGACCAAGTTAGTGGTGGCGAAATAACATCTCCAGGAAGACATACCAAGTCATGTGATTGCAGCCCTCCTTGAGCTCAACAATGGCCTTACAACTGTAACACCTCTGCCATCCCTTGTCCTTTGCGAGTTGCACCAACCTGTTCGTTTCCTCATCCCGTGGGCATTCTCGGCGGGTATGGAATTTGCCGTTGCACAACACACACACTTTGGTATTGCAACGCCCGCATCGAGCGTACTTTCTGCCATACGTGAAATCCATTCTGATCTTAGAGGGTTTTATCCATTCTCCACATCCTTTCGTAGGGCAATATAGCCGGTTTGCCGTCGTATATTCTTGGTACTTCTTGTTCCACAGTCTCTTGAACTTGTCATCAAAAAGGCGGTCTACATGCTTCAGGGGTATGTGTTCAGCAGAACAACATGTGGGCGGCATATGCTGGGGGTCATTCACGGAGAGGGTGAACTGGCGCTTGAGACACGAGTGGCACATGCGGTGTCCACAACCAAGCTTAACCGTCTTGTTGGCTGGAAGGTCGTCCATCATGCAAACCAGACATTCCACGCTGCTGCAGGTGTTAGCGGAGTACACAGGGAGTCTCGACAAACTGACCGAGGGACCTCCTTGTGTGTGATTGTCGTAGATTGGCGCGGAGGCTTGAACAATGTGGCAAACAGCCCGCCGGTGCTTCTCCGGGCCGCGCCATGCTGTGGGTCCCGAATTGACGTCGAGTGTGTTCGGACTGGAGCCGCGTTGGCGGGCGGAGGCTTGATGGTGCTGCTTCGACGCAGGGAGGGTCTGGTCGCATACACCCGCGGCGGCTCTCGCGCGGAGGCACTCCTGCGGGACACGTTAGCAGTCGTCAGCCTGATGGCGGTGGTGTGAGCTACCTGCTTAGCTTTGGGTCGTCCCGCAGCGAGGCTGAACGCGAGCCCGACTGCGGGGAGACGGCGGTCCTTCGCGACGACCCGCCCTCGTCGCTCCTCTGCCGTACGGATGGCCGGCGGACTATGACCTCCTCCACCACAGCCCGCGACCTCGGCCTGCCGTACACAAACTCGTCGCTCTGGTCGTCGGCCACAACCCGTTCCCGCTTCTTCTTGTGGCGGACGGTGCCGTCCCGCCTCACTTCCTTGCGGGCGCTGCGTGGGGCGGCCTTTTCGCGCTCCGCCCGTATCTCCTGGGCCATGGGCTGGGCAGTCCGTGGCCGCTCCGCCGGCGGTCTGGTGTAGTACGACGCCCGGCGCGCCCTCAGCTCATCGATGTCGAGTGCCTCCCTGCGAGCCTCCTCGGCCCGCCGACGTTCTCGGCGTTCGCGCTTGGCCCGCACGTACTCGTCGTCGTCGTCGTAGTCGCGGTGTCGGCGGCGGCGATGGGGCCTCCGCTCGCGGTCCTCGTAGGGCGGGTAGTCGTCGTAGTAGTAGCGAGAGTCGCGCTCATCTCTGGCCATTCCGGGGGGACGGCGGGTTATCAGGGGCCCTGCGTGCCAGCCTTGCCAGTCTCGGGCCACGGTGCAGCGGGCGTGCAGAGGGCAGGTGCGGTGTGGAGATAGAGCGAGTGGGTGTGGGCGTGACACGCACTGCAGTCGTGTGCAGATGGACTCCTGGGGTGAGTCGGGACGAGAGCTGACCAGCGGACAAGCGCAGGCGGTCAAGCCAAGCCCTGGGAGCCCCGGCTGGAGTGCCTGGTGATCAGAGCGCCCGTGGCCGCTCAGGGTCGCGCTTGGGAACCATCGCGGCCGACCAGGATCTCGTCGCTGCCGTCAGGCGCCCCTCCAACGGCCCGCGGGTGACTGCGACTCTACAAATATCGGCTGCCAGCTGTCTCAGTGCAGCGGCCGCTGATGTGGTCTGCCATTTGCACGGGGGAGGGCGCGCAAACAGCCAGCTCACACATGCGCCGTGCTGCCATTTCCGGCCCCAATCGGGCTGCAGAGGCGCAACACCCAATGCTGGATAAGCTTGCCACCACGGCGACAAAATCAAGGCTCGATTTTCTAAACGCTACCTGACGCAAAACGGCCCGATGTGTCCTGGAGGCCGCCCTGTGAGTCCTCAGTCCTGCTCCAGGGTCATTTGTGTAGACACCTCCCACTTCTGCCCCGCTCCGCTGCCGTAGCCGCCTCCCAATCGGTTCCGAACCATGCTCCCGATGCGATCCCGCAGGCGCGACATGTCCTCCAGGTTGCGCACCCGCAGCTTCAGATTCGCCTGGCAGAGCCCGTAGTGCACCTGCCAGAACTTGGCTTCCTCCACCACGCTCACTGCCGGGTCCGTCTCGATGTCGTACATGACGGCCGAGACGCCGGGGCCTGAGTAGGACATCATGAGCATCTTGCCAAGCGTCCACCCCTGAATCCACCCTAGCGCCACCATGGCGATGGCGACCGAGAAGGACAGCGTCCGGTCGAGCCAGACGTACATCTGGATGCTCAGCAGAGGCAGCAGGAGCAGCAGTGTAGAGCAGGACAGGGTGAGAAAGTGCGACGGGTTGCTCAGGAGCGAGGGCAGGTTGGCCATCGCGCCCAGCCTCAGTACCTTACCAATGCGGGCGTGGTTCTTCAGCACAATCGCAGAAACAAGCGTCGACACGATGCCGCCCAATGCAGCAAGATCAATGCTGCCGGGAGAGACGCGCTCATGTCCATGGGCGTGGTGCGGAGTGTGTCCGCCCTTGTCTTCCAACGCGTGCGTCAGGCCGTGCGATATGAGGTCGAGGCCCATGAACAGTAGCCCCACAGACATGCCCAGTCCCACCACTACTTCGGAACGTTCAAAGCCAAAGGGATGCCGGATCGTTGACCGCTTCCACGCTTCAAAGTTAGACCCCACGTCAACCGCCACACATAGACATGCCCCCAGTGCGTCATAGAAGATCAGACGCGACATGACTGTCAACGCCAGTGACTCGTGGGCTCCCCATTGCACAAGCCCGGCGACTAGCAAGTGGCAGATGCACCACGTTCCCCGCAGTGTTTGCTCTCTTGACATGCTCGAGCGGTACTCGTTGAAGGTGGGGACCGGCAGCGAGGCGGGGAGCTGCAACGGCGCGCGGGGCGGGGGTTCGAGGAAGATCTGGTGCGAGACGCTGCTGTGCTTGTACTTATGTCCACGTCGCCGGCCAACATCCTGCCGTGTTCAGTGCCAATCTCGCCAGTGATGTCACAGGCCGACTCACCGATTTGTTTGGCTGGGCCCGGTTCGGCATGTACTGGACCGACTGGAAGTTGAACGGATTGCGCACATTCTCGGAGCCACTCAGCGAGGGCGTGTCTGTCTCGGTCGCGCTGTGGTTTCCGCTTGCCGGACTGAGTGGAAAGGCGGCACTCGAGGGGGTGGGCCGCTGTGATATGGAGTCGCCGGGCGCCAGGCTGCCGTAGCGGTCGCCAAACGTGGCCGACAGCGGAGAGAGGGCATTGGGGTTGAAGCCCAGCTTCGCGGGGGACAGCTGGTCTTCGAATCCGAGGCCATACGGAGCCGCGTGGTGGTGATGGTCGTCGTCAGGGGGTGGAGTTGGGGTTCTCGGGGGCAGCGGGAGCGGCATCTCGGGCGCCATGAGTGCAAACTAAGGAGTGATTGGAAGGAAGGACTGTGAGGACAGGAAAGCACCGGCAGCAGAGGGAGGCACGACGGCAAATGAACGTGGAGGTCGAGTCCGCGCGCCTGCCCAGTGTGGAGGGGAGGCCATGTTCGGCTAGATATCCCTTTCCTTGGCGCGATCTGCGTCCGCATCGAGGAGGCGCCACCGGGCAGATGTCGCTTCTCCACCGCCAGGTGGTTCTTTCCTCAGCAAGCCCGCGATATCGCAACGACCACTGGAACATGCCGCCTCTGTAATCGACCGCCGAATGGACTGCGCGCCCGCAGAGGATGGAAAATGGGTCCCCCAGACGACACGATGGCCGCGCCCACACCACCGAGACGCCCGCGAATGAACGCGTGACCGGCGGTGGCAGCGAGGGAACGCAGCCAGGACACAAGAGGAGCCTGTCGGGCAGCATCTTGGGGAGCCTTTTCCTGCGCTCCTCCCCCAAGGACGCCCCATCGCGTGCATCGCCGCGGCGCGAAGACGCCCTGGACGAGGAGCTCGGCGCCGACGGTGAGAGCTCCCACCGCGGTTCCTCCCTCTCCCTCGCAAATGCCTTGCGCCAGGGGCAAGCACGCAAGAGGAAGGGCTCGCTCAGGAAGACTGCACTGCTGGGCACCGGCAAGCTAATGCGCGAGCGGCGCAACTCGATTCGCGACAAGCTCGCCCCGAAGCCAGCGGCCATCAACACAAGCACCCCAATGGACGCCGTGTCGCCCAACGACGACGACACCACCCCGCGCCGCTTCAGCTACGAGCACCCGTCACTCAACTCGTCCTCTGACAGTGGGTGGACGCCCCCGGCGAAGCTCTCCCTTACCACGGCCAACAGCCAGTCGTTCGACGTCCGCGACGGCCTGACCCCCCGCGTCCTCACGAGCCCCGTTGGACCGTATGCCTCGACCACCGACGACGACGACGGCCTGTTCTTCCACCGCCCGTCTGCGAGCAGCTCATCGTTTGCCTCGGCCCAGCTGCAGCCCCCAGGGCCCTCGTCCGCCCTCCAGCGGCGTCGCTCCAACCGCAGCAGCCACCAGAACTCGTCACTCACCATCGTGCACACGCCCGCAGAGCTCGCGCTGGAGGACGAGTGGGACTACAGCGAGACGGAGTGGTGGGGCTGGGTGGTCTTGATCGCAACCTGGATTGTGTTTGTCGTCGGCATGGGCTCGTGTCTGGGCGTGTGGAGCTGGGCGTGGGACGTGGGAGAGACACCCTATGCCCCGCCTGAACTCGAAGACGACGACACGCTACCCATCACAGGCTACTATCCTGCATTGATGGTGTGCACAGCGGTCATGGCTTGGGTGTGGGTGGTCGTGGCCTGGGTAGGGATGAAGTACTTCAGACATGCCAAAGTTGTGGGAGAAGACGGCTAGCCCCCCGCAATCCAGCTCGAATAGGTGCCGTGTTTCTATTCTTACCGCGCCGTTACAATAGCGGACGCATTATCGCTCATATAGGATCTCAGGTCTGAAACGCTAAGCCATATAACCACTCTTATGCCCTCCGCCTCTTTGCACCTGCTCTTAGTTGGGTTGCTACATCAGGCTTGTTTTTCAAATCCCACAGTAATCGCTGAGATGATATCTTGTGCACGCTCCGCTCAAATATCGGAAGGCGGCCGTTCCTCGCCCTCTCGATCTTTGCCTTTGGTCCACTTCTGCGCACGGCCCTCTGGAACTTGGGATTGCCGGTGGCACACTTCATCATGGCACGGATACCTAGACGCACTCACAGTGTCTCTGGTCCGCCATCTGTGCACTGTGTAATGAAGGATGTTGCTTGCTGTTGCAATATCATATCGGTGAGCACAGCTACAAATTTCCTATGCAATCTCCTATTTAAATATCTAACGAGACCAGATCCACCAATTCTACATGTCCATGATGGAATTGCGACGGAACCCCCAGAGGAAGTGCAAGAAAGAGGAGGCACCGCCAAATCAGCAAGCCCCAGAGGTCGGCACCGAGGAGATCAAGGCAGAACAGCAGCCTGCGACTGTCCCACAAAACATACAGTGAGTTTTACAGCAATACGATTTGGTCAAGTTCTGACCAGTTCAAGACGGAGGCCCACGCCGCGCCGACACCTTCTCTCAGACGCTGGGCCCTTCCGCTTCTGTGATTTGCCGCGCGAAGTGCGAGACCAAGTGTATTCCTATCTGGTTGTCCGACGGGGGAGGAAAGTCCCCATCATTGAATCTCGAGCAATTCTGCGCAATCAAAAAAAACGCGCTGCAACACAGCGCACGCGCGAGAGACTCAATCAAAAGCGTGTGTTGTCCGGAAAACGACCTATCATTGCAAGAGATACAGCCTCCGAGCCCATCATCTTTCCGGGTGTTCTCCAGTCTTCGCGACAGCTCCAGGTCGAGGCCAGTGACCATTTGTACCAGAATAATTGGTTCTCTATTTCCCTGGAAAGCTATTCTCCGATTGTTATCGATGCGCCCCTCGGTTGGGATTTCAGTCGAATCACCAAACTCCAGCTCGAATTGCAACTTAAGGACTCTCAGCGAATGAATAATTTCATTGACTGGTCCAGTTTCTTTGCATCATTCCCGGCGCTACGCTTTCTGCGCATCATCCCGACATTCAATTCGCGATACTACGACTGGGCACACACCGAACTTGAAACTTGGACCACGGCGCACTTTGTTTTTCGTGGCTTCTTCAGAGAACTACTCGCATCTGTTCCCGGGACCACACAGCTAAAATTAGGACCTTCACTGGATCCATTGGATGATATGCATTTGGAAGGACGGGCGCCAGTATGCACCAGAGTACTCATGGACATGTATTACGAGTTGGGGATGAGGACCTGTAATGGACGATACGTCGAAGTGGGCAGGATTGTGGACAGCGAGGGGATACTCAGTTAGCAAAGGCAGACAGGACGGGGTTTGGCATGCGAACTGAATAATGACTATCTAATTGACACAAATTTTTACACTTAGCACAATAATTCCTCGATACGATTGTGGACTAAGAGCTAATGCTAACACTGCTCATTCATCTCTCTGAAACACTGCGCCTGCCAGTTTTTATGCGGATAAAACCGCTAAAAGCCCTACTTATCTCCACCCTTCTTTGACACATGCAGTAAGTACTCGTAAGCTGCACAAATACATTCTCCTGCCTAAAGAAGTGGAAGCGAGCCAGGCTGTGCGCATGAGTCGTAAGAGTCTTCGACGTTGTTGTCTGAAACTCTTCTGGACTGACGCCTCTATTCGAGGAGATATTGGGATTTGATATAGGCCCCACACCGATCTGCAAGCCTCTAAACGGAAGCTAGAAGGGCGCGTGAAACGGAGTGACAAATGGTGTGCCTTGGTTGGGAACAATGCTATGGGAGCGTTATGGGGCGGTGAGAGACAACCGTGTTTCCTCGCGTAACGCACGGTCTCGCGTAACGCACAGTTGCGCGCATCTCATCAATATTGCAATCCTTGATAACTCTACCAATATGGCACCTATTGATGAGGCGTTGGCGGCGTTGAAATTGCTGAATCTTGGAGAAAAGATTAATTTCACTCAAATTGCGCAAGAATACAGCTGCGATCGATCAACGCTGTCAAGGCGCTGGCGGGGGGTGCAGGGTACAATGGCGCAGAAGCATGAAAATCAGCGACTACTCAACGATACACAAGAAAGAGAGTTATTATCATATATTGATGTGCTTACCTGTCAAGGACTACCTCCTACACGCCAAATAATACGCAACTTTGCATCAGAAATAGCTGGGAAACAAGCAGGTAAAGCATGGGCTGAGCGCTTCATCAAGCGCCATGATATTAATCTTCTATCAAGATGGGCATCGGGTATAGATATACAAAGGAAGAGAGCTGATTCTGCCTTCAAATACGCATTGTACTTCAAGCTTTTGGAGCGCAAAATACAGCAATACAATGTAGATCCACGGCACATGTACAATATGGATAAGAAGGGCTTCTTGATTGGTATACTGTCAAAAATGAAGAGGATATTCTCACGGAGGCGATATGAAGAGGGGGGGATCAAGCAAATGATACAGGATGGCAATCGTGAGTGGATCACGACGATAGCATGTATATGCGCTGATGGGAGCTCTCTCACTCCGGCACTAATCTATCAAGCCCTCACTGGCAATATACAAGACACCTGGTTACAAGACTTTAATCCTACTATACACAAAGCGTTTTTTGCGTCTTCACCCAGTGGATAGACAAACAATGATTTAGGGCAGAGGTGGCTTGAACAGGTGTTTGATAGGGAGACAAAACAGAAGGCCCGACAGAGCTATCGACTATTAATACTTGATGGCCATGGATCACACGTTACTATAGCTTTTATCAAGTACTGCGACGATCACAAAATACTCCTAGCAATATACCCACCCCATTCAACCCATACGCTGCAGCCTCTCAACGTTGGCATGTTCAAGCCTCTCTCATCAGCCTACACAGCTGCACTGGCTAATGAAATCAACAAATCACAAGGACTATCAAGTATTAGTAAAAGGGACTTCTTCCGCCTGTTTAACAAGGCCTGGCAAGCTTCTTTTACAGCCAAAAACGTACTCTCTGCCTTTAAGAAGTGTGGCCTTCAGCCATTTGATGCTGATCGAGTACTAAGTCGTTTTCAGAACGAGGATGAGGAGAGGCCCTCTTCAAGCAATTCAACTACTTCAATACTCAGCGCTGGAGATTGGAGAAAGATTGAGAGGCTTCTCCGCCAGGTGGTTTCTGATATATATGATAAACGCTCACAGCAGCTCAGCCAGACAATCCACTCCATCTCAGTGCGCAACGTCCTTCTGGTGAATGAGGTTGAGCAACTTAAGGAGGCTCTAGTCAATGAGAAGAAGAAGCGCCAGCGTGGGAAGCCTCTCCTGCTTGAAGCGCCGCCACAATATGATAGTGGTGCTATATTTTGGTCTCCACAGAAGGTCCAGGAGGCACGTGCTCGTCAGGTTAAAAAAGACGCTGAAGAAGAGGCTCTACAACACCAAAAGGACTTCAAGAAGGTTCAGCGCGCTGAGAAGAAGGCTGAGAAGGCTTGTATGCTTGAAGAAAGGAAGCGTAGTTGAGTAGTAGCAAAAGAGATCAAGCTTCAGAAGCAGGCTGAAAAGCAGCTCCAGAAGCTTGCGAAAAAAGCACCAACTTCGCGCAAAAGCAACTCCAAAAACAAGCGCAAATCAAATACTATTACAATTGAGAGCTCTGAGGATGAGGAGCAGTTGATTGAGCCATCAGATAAGGAGGTATCATTGATGGAGATAGGTGTTGCCACCCCTGCACGATCACGCCGCAATAGAAATATTAACCTCCCTAAGAGGTTTCGCAATTAATTGACTATCACAAAATCACCTCTGCGCGCGTACAAATGATACACCAAAAAATTGAGTCAATTTACTATATATATAGAGCTCTAGAGCATCAAAAGTATGGGGGTTGATACAGCAAAACCGTGCGTCACGCGAGACCGTGCGTTACGCGAGGAAACACGGAATAGGAAGAGAGGAAGAAGGGTCGAGGTATTTGGAACACGTAGGCACATAGAGGGAGGATGAGCTTAGCATGGAAGAAGACGCGTCGATGGGAGATCCTGCTATGGTCGGGTGATGTGTTAGGTCATTGTTAGGTGGAGCCATCATATCATATAGGTACTCCTGCGGGTGCTTCAATGCTTCTTCGGAATGGATTCCATGCGCCTGGCTCAATACGGCTTAGTCTGCCAAGACTGTTCCGAGAGCTTGAACTCGACCTCTCACTAACTACCGACTCCAATCCCTCACACAATATATCCCGACTGATATATGCCCAACTGGCGCGCTTAACGAACGCTTCACAAACCGTCAATCATGCAGTCTCCCCTCGCGAATCCATTAGCAACAATATCTCAACTTGAAACTTCGGCCTCGCAACTCGATGGAATTCCTCGTGATCTGGAAGACTCAATTCGCTTCGCCAGCGCGAGGTTGACTCAGGCGGCGGGTATTCTGTTAAGGTTGCCGCAAGAGGTGATAGCACAGGCAATTATTGTGTTTATGCGATTTAGCGTGGGGGGTGAGGGTGGGAGCTGGGCCGAACACAATGCACACGATGTTTCTGCCGCCTCGATCTATCTCGCAGCAAAGCTGTCTGCCTGGCCAAAGAGTCCACGGAGTGTCATGCACGTTTACACCTATCTGAATTCTCTATCTTCGACGTTCGTGGATCTGGAAGAACTGCACAAGAAGAAAGATGCAGAAGAGTACTATGTTTCTGAGGGGACATACGAAAGAAAAAGGATAACGCTGTTCACTACTGAACAACAGATTCTGAAAGTCTTAGGTTTCAGCGTCGCTGTCGCTCTCCCGTATACCCTTTGCATCACCTATCTGCAAGCCTTGGACGTCTTCAGTCATCCCCGGTCCTCAGACCTATCCAAACGCGCATTCGCCCATCTCAATACAGCTCTTCTGAGCCCTCAGCTACTGTATCTCACACACCAACCATCCAGCTTGGCAACTGCGGCCATATATCTTGCAGCCAAGGAAACGAAAATCATGCTACCAGAATTGGAATGGTGGGAGGTATTCGATACGGACAGAGAGGAATTAGGTTTTCTTGTTGTGGGCATGTTGAGCGTTGGGAATTTTGCGGAGGAGGAAAAGCGGAAGTGGGCGGGTAGGAAGGTACCTTTGAGAGTGGAGGAGGTAGAAAAGGAAATGAAGAGCAGAGAGAAGGAAAGTGGCTAAGATTGACTACACGATATACCGATAGGGCTCCTCATCACCTGTGTTTGGCGAACGAGGACACACGACGTCTTAGATGAGTTCAAATTGTATTTGGTGTCTATATACAGGCATTTGAATTCTCACTGACCATCATTAGATCCCGGTTACTTCTCGAGGTAGTTGTCACGTTCCTATGCAGAATGAGGCTGAGGCTTCCTCGTTATCACACAATGAGATCGGTAGTCTTCAGCCTCCAAGCAACACTCTCCTCAAAAGACCTCGGAAAACAAGGATCCTGATTCTGAGATTGTATAGCACCAGCGATGAATCTTGCTGTCCAACCATCTAGGGTTTGCAGATACTTATTTACACGATACCTCAATGCACATTGTGCAATCTCAACTCCAAGATGTTACCAGTGCCGTTCCCTCACAATGTCTTTGATTCTCCTACCCAAACGCTATAAACATCCTCATCGATGAGCTCTTCCTTCTTCAAACCCTCTTGCATCAAGATCCACGTTCGCTCAGACGCTGAGATCGTAGGTTTCTATTGCAAGATGGCTTCCTTTGACCCTATGGCGGCCGGCACATCACAAACCCCCTCCATCAAGGTCTTGGGTACTTCGCGCCATCCGGAGTACAATGTCACGTTGATCAATCCACGATTTGCACGCAATGAGAATGGAAAGAGGATCTCCCCAGTTTCGCAACTCAATACTCTTGCTGGTCGTCTACTAGCTGAAGATCCAAATCCTCTCCCTCAATACCCCCATGGTGAGCACTCTGGACCACTGCAATTTGAGGTCACTGCTAAGGACTCTGAGCGAGAGCAGATGACGCAACCAATAGACTCGGACAACAAATCAAAGGAACTCGCGATTACATGTCAGTCGTGCAAAAAGTTCAGGGAAGACTTTGAGTCTGCCGCGGGCTTCAGCCACATCTGCAGCGAATGCAAGAATTTCCTTTCTAGGCTTGTTACTCCACTCCATGAGGAGCCACAGAACCCTAAGCGGGACGAACATTGCTCAGGTCCACAGTATCCCTCAACTGGGATCTTGTGCAACACTTGCATTGCCATTCCTGGCTATTTGCTTGAGGAGTACCAACACTTCTTTTCTACTTGCGTCGTCTGTGGTCAAATGACAAACATGGTTCTGGCCGATCTGATGCAGGACAACGGCGAAGTTTATGGGCTTTTGAATGACGACGGGAAAGAGATCCTGAGTGCTTCGAAAGACTTTAAGACTTGGTGCAAATATGTGTCACATACTATAAACCGCAAGAGCTCTGAAGCCTCTCTCACTGGATCGGTCTCCTCTACGGCATCTGATAGTCTTCGCCGCTCAGGAGCTATCCGACGAAATTCCAGTGGACGCAGCATTGATACTTTCCTAGGGCCAGGCCAGTCGTCGCCAGTGGATCGTGTCGTCCGTGCCCGTTCAAGCACTCCCTCTTCGATAGCAAGCCGACGGAGCAGCCGGCATCCTGGGCTGTCTCCATTGTCTGTAGCTGCATCTGATAAAAGCTTTCAGTATACTCGACGCTTCAGCTTTGAGTCCATGAAGCGGCCAATCATTCCATCCCCGACCTCACCGCAGCTAGATCTGCGAGAAGAGTCACTGAACCTGCCACAGCCAGGCTCTCCGGTCCGGGTGGGTGAGCGATTTTCCTTCTATGTCGATGACGAAGGGTCGTCCGCTAACAATTTCCTCCAGCCGTTTCGTCAGCATAACCCATCGTCAGGGTACTTCGGCTCTTCCGGTGGCGATTCTATTACCTTGACTGCTCCTGAGGTCAAGAACGAGGCTCCAACTCGCACTCGGACCCACCCTCAGACTATCTTCCCAGACAACCGTCGATATGGCGTCATCGGTCCTGATCTCGATTCTCCTGTACGGGTCGGTGAGCGTTTCTCCTTCTATGTCGACGATGAAGGGTCCTCTGCTAACACTCCCCTCCACCCTCGCCGACCGTGGCGGCCACGACCTAGGCACTACTCCTCTTGTACCGATCTCCCCAAATTGGCACACACCGAGGTTAATAATGAGACTTCAACTAGGACTCAGACTCCCACTACCCCGACAGAGCGGAAGACCAGCGTACGGCCTAGTTTCCGAAAGGTCATTGCGGATCGATTGTTAATGAGGAAGGCAGGCACGAAATCCTTTAGTCAATTGTTTATGAGGGATAAGGCGCCAAAGGATAAAGATGGGTCGGGTTCCACATAGGTTGCACCAAGGAGGTTGCTGGTTGCACTGATTGTGGTGCTGAGGTTTAAGGCGGGCGTGGAAAGGTTGAAATTCCCCAGTGACAGTCCGCCAGTTCTGAGAAGAATTTGAGGGGAGCATGAGGCGGTAGAGTTTCCTTTTTGCGCCTTGCTCTTTAATGTTGTTCTTTCTTTGGGTAGTTACATAAAAAGGTAACATGCTTTTGGAGTTCTGTTTGTTCCCATGCTTCATTCTTGTACTTTTAATTCTACTGGGTAATTCTTCTTGGGAGATTACCCAGGATTCCAAATGTACAAACGTTTTCACACAAATATGTACGAATATGCACAACTCTTGATTATGACAATGGTTGGTACCGTGAATGATAATGAGACGGAAATTTGAGCGGAAGCAGAACTTGTCTCTGGCGTTTAATTCGGAGATAGCACTTCTCATCCACTCCATCTATATAAACCATCCCGTCTAAAGCTCTACTCCTAAATGACCTGGGCCCAAGCGGGCGCCCACAACCAAAGTGCCTCAGATCAACTCATAGCCCCTCAAAAATCAAACTTCTCCCCAACCAATTCCTCACTCAAATCCCACAGCTTCTTAGCATTCTCCTCATCCACGGCATAAGGAGCTAGAGCCTGTTCAAACCCGTCTCCCTGGCGATCAACACGGCAATCCACTAGATATGCACCGCTTCTGTCCTTGATATTCGGATCCAATGCCGCAGTGACTGTAGTCGCAGCGCCCTGTGGAACCGTCTTGAAGCTCACGTTGCAGTCCTTGTTTTGAGTCCCATCTGCATTCATAAAGCCTTTCTCCACCCAGACCTCCATGGGGACGTGACGTCCCAGGTTTGTCATGATAGCGCCGGGATGCAGACTGAAGGTTGTCACGCCTTTGTCCTTGAGTTTCGAAGCGAGGGAGAGGGTGTAGAGGATGCCTGCAGTTTTGGATTGACCGTAAGCAGTATCGGGATCGTACTCTGCTCCATCCTGTTGAATTCAATATGTCAGCCGCCTGTTGATTCGAGAAGCGTTGGAAGCAGTTCAACTCACCTTGAAATTGATGTCATCGAACCGCACTGGCCCGTACTTATGCCCCGCACTGCTAACATTCACAACGCGTCCCTTGGCAGCGATGACCTTGCTCATAATGAGATTGGTAAACAGGAATGTTCCAATGTGATTTGTGGCAAACTGCTGCTCGATCCCATCCTCGCTCTTGCTCCAGGGAGTGGCCATGATTGCAGCATTATTAATCACAATGTCGATCTTGGGCACGTCGGTCCAGGAAATGACCTCCTTAGCCGCCTCGCGGACCTTGCCGATAGATGAGAGGTCGAGAGTGAGGAGCTTCGTCTCGCAATTAGGAGAGGTTTTTTGGAGCGCCTCTTGAGCTGCTTTCAGGGAAGATTGAGAACGAGCGGCCAGGATAATGAGAGAAGGGGAGTGAACGGCCAGAACTTGGGCAGTGTAAAGACCCAGGCCTCCAACAGAGACACCGGTCACAATGACTTTTGAACTTAGTGGAGTCTTTACATTCAAGATTGGGAAAGTACTTACTAGTCTTGCCCTTAATTTGCTCTTTGTAGTAGTCCGCAACCTCATCAGCGGTCGTAAGAGCTCCAAAATTCGGATTGGCCATTGTTGCTGGGTTGTTATTGAGGGGGAGATTGAACAGTGATTTCTTTGTTGTAGAGTTGAGAGTGGATTGTTTTTAAATAAGTGCAAGAGTGGGAAGGCGGCAGGATGCTTGACTAGCTCTGGATGTTAGTGGTTTCGGGAATGCTTCTGCCTTAAATATCTCCCTGGATCCTCTTCGCGTCCCACCACGGACCATTGCGCATGCTCACATTCGCTTGTCCGATCCCATCTTTACCACCAGTCACCATCTTCGGCTATAGACCTCCGATTTGTGTAACGTGGGTGATAGGTGATAACTCCGATATCTCCCACTCCTGAGATGACTTGATCCTGCATGTGTTTGCTATCTTATACTCAAACCAGACATATCAAGATTGTGAGAGACGTCAAACCATACAGCTTAGCCGATTACCTAGTCTGCCTTGGCAAGTTCCCCTGCTGGTCAGCACATGCCGCTTTGAGGTTGGTTAGCGTAGGTCGTGGCACCTTGTGCGTTCAACTCAGAACGGCAACACGTCCGGCGAAAAAGGACGGAAGATGCTTGTTTGTATAGTTGCCGTGATATGCTGGAGGATTGTTTGATCTTCCAAGACGGACTGTAGTTCTCGGAACGCTGGCTTCCGGACTTAGGAGCTTACGGCAAGTTTGTTCGGTTACTCGGTTCGGTATTCTAAGAATGAAGGATTGCAGGTGTTGGTGAGGGGTAATTACCAGATCTCCCCCACCTTCGTATGTGGTATGACGGTTTGCTGCCCCGCGATTGTGGAGCAAGGACAAAGGGATGGAAGTTCTTGGGTGGAAGTCACACGATCAGCTCCCTCCCCCATACTGACAGTGTATATATACATAAAATCCTACATTTTCCACATCCAATGCTTAAGGCACTTTGGCGGAGTGGTTAACGCGCGGGCCTGCTAAGCCCGTTCCTTCGGGAGGTGAGCTTAACCGCACTTCATAACATCTTGATCAGGTAACTAACACAGCTGAAGCGTGAGTTCGAATCTCACAGGTGTCGAGATATATTCTCTTTTTGCTTTTTGCACACAGAGTACGATGATGATACCTCGTATATTTGTCTGTATATTTGCAGCTTCTTTTTGCTACGAATCTGGTACCTGCGGTAACACGGGACATCTGAAGGTCAAGTGCGATAACAGGATGCTAATGTTTGTCAAGACAAAAGGAACTGGCGAGGTGATACGTACAGAATGAGAGTTTGTTAAATCGCAGGCTTTCTGTGTGCCAGAGAAGCTCACCTGTCATATCTCCCTTGTCGATGGCTATATCCAACAGCCATTCCAAGTGGCCTGGATTTTGATCACCGAAGACCACTGGTCACGTCATTGCCGTTATATGAGTGCCTGAACAATTGAATCGTCTTCTCCCATGTTACTCAGTATTGTGCTCTCCCATCATACGTATCGAAATAGGTGCATTGCAATGAAGGCTCTATCGGATAACGTAGTATGTCAAGATGCTCCGATTCACCCCTGCAAACGATAGGGATTATCTGGTTGCAAATAGTGGTCATAATAGTTGTTGTGTGTGGCTCTGAGAAATTCATTCTTGATTTCAGAAGTCACTACCAAAGTAGGCCGCGTGGCGATTTGATCATGGTTGAAGGTGCCCCTGAGATGGTTTGGTAGGAGTTACCCTCTGGTACATGACATGACCGCAATACCGTGAGTCTACATACCTAGGTAGCTTGGTTCTCCGGGCCAGATGCCTTTCACAACCAACCCACTTTATCGCTCTTTGAATATCTACAGATATCGGATTTAGCTAGCAGAAACACGCGAAAAATACTCAACCAACTTGATACCCGAACATTCTTTACATGAAAGTCGCCGACTGGTAAGACTTTCACTCAACATTGTGCGATATACCTTCACTGCCCTCAATTTCACATACTCTCAAGTTCTTATATCGGAGCGACACAATGTTCATTCACACAATGCGGTACACGCCCCAAATCCATTATAGGTTCCCCCACTGGTTCCAATTCCTGGATACTCGCTCAGCACCAAAACCCATCATCGGGCGTCTCTCCCGGGTCCACACACGATCTTTTACCCCAATATCACGCATGCCGTTCTCACCGCATCAAAACCCCTTCACTATCAAGCACTTCAAGCTTGTAGATGTAAGCGAGTCCACCATGTCCTCAACCCCAAGCTCAAGTAGTCATGCTAACCAGGGGGGGCAGAGCAACGACTGGGCAGACTTCTTCCCGCCCCAATCCTCACCGAACTCCTCAGCATTACCTGATTCCAACGCCGACGGAAAGACAACGCCTCCCCGTCCTCGAAATACACTACTCGACCGCATCGACAAGATCCGCAAGGATCTAGAGGAGGTCAGTATCTCCGTCGAGAATCGCGAAATCATCATCGAGGCCGCCCGCTGGAACCCACTCTACATGATTCGCCTCCCTAAGAACGCGGCTTGGAATCAGAAGGCTCAAGCCCACAACCGCGCGTACTCCGCCACTACGTCTCAGGTGAAGCGTATCGGTGATAAAGCGACGCTAGCGCAGGTTATAATTTGGGAGGAGCGTGTCAAGAAGTTGCTGGAATGGACGCTTAACCAGGTTGATAAGATCGACGCGGAGAATGCATGGGAAGACTTTCGGGAAGATCCAGACAAGGTCTTTGGAGAGTGGACGTGGGAGAAGGCGCGGGAAGGGGGTGATGAAAAGAATGCGAGGGGGAGGGAGATTGAGGAGAGTGTTGATCCGTTCGATGTGGGTCAGCCGAATTTGAAGGAGGATGCGGGGAAGTATGTGGATGAGTTCTTGGAGGAGAGTCTTGGTTTTAGGTAGACTGGAATGGCGTCGTTTACAAGGCTCTGTTGAGATCTCATGCTTGCGCGATAGAGAACGCTGGGGAAAGCCCTGCTTTTAATGAAATGAATCTCGACGAACAATCATTGCTGGATAGAGATCGGAGCTGGACCGCGCCGCAATATAGATAGACGTCGTTACGAGAATGGAAGCTGTGCAAGCTTCAAAGTTAATAAGTCAACAAGTTTTGGCCAGCGCTGTAAATTCACTCTGTGGTGAAGTGTGAACTGGTATTCTCCTATCAAGGTAAATGACGAGAGGCATCAGCGGCAAGTTGATATGTTCAATTGCTATAGTGCGTGGCGATCTCTTGATTTATCCTTGTGTTTCGAGCAGAGTCTTCATGCTGTCATGAACTCCAAGTCCATGTCTGGAAATTGGTAATTTCAACCGCCATGCTCAAGCTTTCTTCTCGGCTGTCTTTGCGACCTTTGGTGATAGCTCTTCCACAATGTTGTTCGGATCTTTCCAGGCGAGAGCAACATATTTGGTGTGGCTTCCTCTCGCAAACAGTTCTTCTTTCTCATTGAAGAACTTGATGCTCGTAAATGCTAGAGTTTTTCCAACTGTAATAATATTAACATAGTACTGCATAGAAGGGGATGAGTTGAGTGGAGGGGAAAGGAGACTGAGCGAGCATACATTTGTCGCATGAAACTTCGGCTTTTATGAGATCTCCAATCTTCCCGCCGGAGCTGAGGTAAGTCACGCTAAGGTCGGTAGATACGCCCGTTGCGAAAAGACCACGTGATGCTACTGCCAGAGAGCCGCCCAAATCGACTACAAACAGTTAGGGGTAGTGTTTGGATGAATAAGGTGAAAGAGCGACAGTACCCATGCTGGCAATAGTTCCACCATGGAGGATGTTAAGACGATTCTATGAATTGTCAGTTTGAGAAGACTCATGAATCAGTGAGGAACGAACAGTGTGCTCCTTTTTGATATCCAACTCGAACTTGACGCGCCCCGGCACGGCAGATGTTACACGGAGCTGAGAATGTTAGGTTCGACTATTTTGAATGGTTTTGCAGAAATAGCAGGTGATTACCCCATCTAATAATCTGCGAGATTGACTCTGTCAGTCCATGCAATATGAGATCAACAGTGAAGTCGCTACCTCGGCTCCAGGCCAGAAGATGCCCGAAAGGACTCCCAGACCTACAAAGCCATCAATCAGAAGCTGTAATCAAGAATATGCGTTTCTGGCAACTCACAGAGCGCACGAACTTGAGTGCAGGCATAGGATCGCTCGTCGCCCTCGGTTGATGGAAGAGTGAGGTTGATCGGGCTCCGCTCGGCAATCTCGACCATCTGGCTCCGCGCCGTTGCCAAGCTATCCGCTCCGCACTTTCACGAGTCCGCGTAAAGTGCTGTACAGTGTTGAGCCTCCGTTGACCTCACATGCACTTTCACTCCACGCGTGCGATTTACGATCAACGCACCACGCACCACGCGCTGCCACAGAGGATGATCCCACGATAGTAATTCTCTTACTTAACGTTGCACTGCCGCCACCATGTCGGGCTCTTCGTCTGAACAGGCGTACGAATACCTCGTGCTGCTTCCGCGGCAGACGCATACAAAGCTCTATGAACAGCCCAGTACGGTGCTGGCCGTCTTCCGCTGCATGCTGCCGCATTTAGGTAGGCCCCCAAAGCTTACGCATATGAGCGGCACCTAACAATAACATGCAGCGAAGACAATCGTCATGGCCATGCTTTATATGCCCACGCCCTTCTCGGCGGTCGATCTGGAAGCCTGGTTCAGACCGGAGGGGAAGAGTGTCAAAGACAAAGCCCTCTCCGCCCTCGAACGGCTTCACATCATACAGGCCAAGCAAGATGCCACTCGCCATATGCACTACGAGCTTTCCAAGGGCTTTGCGAACTCGTTGCGACAGGCGCTCACCGGCGGGGGCACGCACCGCTCCTTTGGCGTGCCCTCCTCCACGCCCGATCCAAACAAAGTCGACACGGAATTCTTGGACGCATATGCGCGGAAGCAATGGGAGAACATTCTCTTCTACATGGTGGGGTCGACGGTTGGTCTGGCCAGCTCGGCCCAGCTCAGTCAGGACATTGGCCTGGGCACAAAGAAACTCCTGGAAATGGGGAACTTTGTGCAGGTTAGAAGCGGCCGGGTCAGCATCACACGGGAGGGTTTTACGTTTGTGCTTCAGGAGACGAATGCGCAGGTGTGGAGCCTGCTCATCGTCTACCTGAGGCATACGCCAGAGGTACCGCGATCCGTTGCGCGCCCTCCCTCCTCTCAATATGTTCGGGAACTGACACCATATGTAGCTCGGCATGTCCGAAACCGACGTCCTCTCGTTCCTCTTCATGCTCGGCTCCCTTGAACTGGGCCAAGACTACACCACCTCGACGCTCTCGGAGACCCAACTCCAAATGCTGGAAGACCTTTCCGCCTTCGGCATCGTCTACCGCTCCTCCAAGAACGCCGCAACATTCTACCCCACGCGTCTCGCTGTCACCCTCACATCTGATGCAGGCGCCCTCTCTACCTCTGACTCCCTCTCCAGTATCTCCGCCTCCCGCAGCTCCTCCCAACAAGGCTTCATCATCGTCGAGACAAACTACCGACTGTACGCCTACACAAACTCGCTCCTGCAAATCTCCATCCTGAGTCTATTCACCAAGCTCACAACCCGCTTCCCCAACCTCGTCTCCGGAAAACTAACCAAAGAGTCCATAACCCGTGCCGTCAAGCTCGGCATATCCTCTTCGCAAATCCTGTCCTACCTGACCTCGCACGCCCACCCGCAGATGCAAAAGCACCAGCCGTTTCTCCCGCCCACCGTCATGGACCAGATCCGATTGTGGGAGTACGAGGGCGAGCGCGTCGAGACGACGCCCGGGTTTCTGATGCGCGATTTCAAAAGCTGGGACGAATATCGGGATTTGAAGGAGTATGCTGAGAGCTTGGGCGTGCTGGTTTGGCATCATGATGAGAAGAGATGGTTTTTTGTTAATGGCGTTGATCAGTTGAGTTTGTATATGAAGAAGAAGGTTACTCGGGGCGGGGAGTAGACTGGATTACACTATCTGTAGAGGGTAAGCTTCGAGAGTAACTTAGATGAGACACTATCCTCGATTCGGGCAAGAGGGGTGACGAGGGTCTCTGCGCTGCCTGCGGGACTCCTTGTGATAGGGAGCGGGCATGTCGTCAAGCCCCAAGTGCTGATGAGCACAACTTTGGCGTTTGCAATACTGGTAGGATCTGAATAGCATTTCCAGGCGTTGGGAAAATCGAGGCGAGATGCCTCCTCTGTAAGATTGGCTGGATAGGCGTTTTCAAATGACAATGTGCCGTTTGTGCTCCTTCCCAGTTAGATTCTACCACCCAGCCTGCACAGTCCACACACACAACTCAAAAACGATTTGACATGTCCATGATCCCATATTGGTTTGTGCTATGTTACACTTTCCATTTTGCTGGTATCTCCTATCTATCCTACACGCAGAATATGCACTGGTATATTCAAATTTTCCCGTTGGGGCCCTATGACGCCAATCCAAAAGCACCTAATATCCACAACCCGATCCATAGATGTAACGAAACAACTACTCATCGACCTCCATGTTCTCATCCGGGACCACCACATCCTCCTCCCTGTCCGGAACCTCATCATCCACCTCCTCCGGGACAGGCGTAGCATCCGCAACCGGCGTCGCTCCCGCACCGGCCTTGAGCGCTTCCATCTTCGCCTTTGTCATTTCGTAGACGTACTGGCCTAGATGTTCGACGCCTTCCATGACGGCTTCGTTCCCTTCGTCCACTTCCTGGTGCACAGTGCGTGCAGACGCACCGTACATTTCGTTGGTCACGAGCGCCAGCTTTGTCGGGCGGGAGAGGAGGATGTCGAATGCGGATTTGAGTTCGTAGCTTGATTCAAAGAGGGCGGCGCGGCCGAGGATGTAGAGACCAAGGCGGGCGCGGGAGAGCGCGACGGTGAGACGGCGCACGTCGCGCAGGTAGCCCAGAGAGCGGGTGCGGACGAGGGAGAGGATGATGTCTGTTCAGAGACAGTGAGTTGTGCGTTGGTTATTCGTGTAAAGCGGTGACTTACAATCATTCTGCTCTCCCTGGAACTTGTCCACCGTCCACACTCCCCTCGGCAAACCAAACAGTCTATTCCCTTTACACCTATGATCGAGCACGTCTTTGATCAGCGCCTTCTGCCCCGCATACGTCGTTAGGATAGAAATCTTGTGCGCAGGATATCCGAGCAGACGCATATACTGAAACAACGCAACCGCATACTCTGCCTCTCCTAAATTCTGCAAGAAATGCGGCGTTGGTTCGTTCTCGCCCTTGCCCTTGTAGTCCGGCACGTTGATGAACTGGTAGTCAAACTTGAAGCCCGGGTTTGCTCGTTGGAAGTCGGGCAGCGTCTGCACTGTAGGCAGATTGCCCAGATTAGGGTATCTCCACCTGTACAGTTCTGCGATGGAAGGGCGTGAGCGACCTTGCTGATCAAGCATGATGGTTGGAACACCCAATCTGATCAGCCTCTTGAACAGACTCTGCTCGAGATTCGCATATTGTCTAAACGCTAGATTCTGGATGACGGGTGAGTTCTGAAGATGATCACCACACATGACGATGCGTTGCAGAGGGAGCTCGCCGTTCTGCGGGGTTTGAAGCGCGAAGGGGATGAAGGTTTCGATCTCAGTGATCTGGGCTGCTTCTTCCATGATCAAGTTGTCGTAGTGGAAACCCAGATTTGCGATTTCCTGTCTTCGCATCGCTGCGTGAGTCGAAGTCATCGCGATGATGCGCGCCTCCTTGACGAGGAGATAGTTCGCTCTATCGCGCGGATTGCGCAGAATCTCGAAAGGACGAACGTCCTCGAGCTCAGCGAAGATCTTCTCAACATGACGATAACACCCCTCAACCACATCCACAATCTGCTCTCTCTCGGGATTTGCAGGAAATAGAGGCTGTGGCGCATTGGCAAAGTACTGTTTAAATGGAAACGTGTCGACGATCTGATCAACGCTGAAATCCGGGGACTGTACATTGTCCCAGTATTGCGTCCACGCTGGTTTCACATACACCAGATTGAAGTAATCTGCTGTCTCGCATGACGAGCCATGAGAACCGGGCGCGCCAAAGTTCGCCGCGAGGCGATCCACTTCAGCGAGATAGTACTGCCCTCTCTCCAGAAACGACTCCACTCTGCCATGCTTGCTGTAGCTGGCCTCTGTCTCCAGCTCCTCTTCGCCATGGCCCAAGCGCAGGAGGTGGCGCTCGTCGATATCGAGCGCCACAATTTTCTGGAAGAGCTGGTTCAGCGCCTGATTGCTGTGTGCAACCAGCAGTGTCCGCTGGTCCGGAAAATTGTGATATAGATTACTTATAATTTGGGTCGCTACGTCCGTCTTTCCGGTTCCCGGCGGCCCGACCACAATAGTAAGCCCCGGCTGGGTACCTGAGGTGATCGCTTCAATCTGAGCAGGGGTGAAGGCAACCCTGTTCACTCGGGGTGCGTCGGCAGGGTAGGGCCCTGTGTTTGGAGGCTTGTATGTCGAGACATGCAGAGCTTCATGCACAGGCTGTGCGACCTCGACTTGGTCACGACGCCGCTTCTTCGATGGTCGCACAGGAACCGACTCATTCTTAGCTGCGGGGAAGTTGATAATGTATGGAGGCCCAAAGGCGGACTGTGCGTCTTCGTGGGGTTCGATGGCTTGGCCGGGGAGGCTTTCGATTAAGTGCTGCCAGTCCAAAAAGGTGTCACGGAAGTCTATCGAATGCAGGCGGTTTGGAAGCCGCTTGTAAGATGCACTGTCAGGAATGCCGATGCCCAGAAAGACCTCCTGGAGCCAGGAGGGTGCTGGGATGTCTGAGAGGGTGAGGCGTCTGATGGAGTCGAGGATGGGGCGGAAGTTGTTCTCGCGCCCTCGTCGACGCACGATGAGATTGATGCGGTCGTAGACGTTGATTTTGCCTTGGGCAACACGGTCCATGTCGGCCTTGTATTGCACGGCATCGAGATTGAGGATGAGTCTTCGCTGCCGTGCTCGAGGGGGTGGCATGTCTGTCCGCGCTGGCTCTCGAAGGGGCCGGCCGTTGTCGTCCAGCACCTGGACCACCTCTGCACATCTGAGCTCGCGGAGACCCAGCTGCTGTCCCGAGTTCAGTTCTGCGGAGCCACCGTTTCTCATGGATGCATCTTCTTGTCCTTCCACAGCCAGCAGATACACGACGTCTCCCACTCTCAGCGACTCCCACTCTCGCTGCACAGGCGGCTGCAGACGGCTGACGTTCAGAATCACCTCTGAGCGTACGTGGTCTGGATGCTCTTCGCCCACCCTCGGCGGGCCAACATCTATGATGGCGGGCTTTGCGATAGGTAGTCCCATTCGTGAGACGCCGCCGAACTTGGTGTTGATACCCACACCTCGGGGCTGCACTCGTTTTACTACGTCTTCCAGGTCCTTCCGAATGCCATAGAACGACTCCGCCTTGTACAGGACGAAGGACCGCCAGAGGAAATCGCCCATGGTGAGATATTGGAGGTTGAGCTTTGGTATAGCCAGCGGCCTGGATCCGTTGTAGTTCTCGTTGCGTAGGAACGTCGTCTCATAGAGCGTCTTCTCGGTTGGAAGAAGGGGGAGATTTCGAATGCCCTCCTTGTAGGTTGGCCTCTCTTCTACCACGTCGAGCAGTGCCTCCATGAAGAAGGCCCTGTCCTGCACGAGGAAAGACTGGGGATAGACTGTGCGCAGACCCATGAGCGAGCATAGCTGCACTAGCTCTTGGTCGTTCAGTAATGCAAGATGCTCCTTCTTCAACTCTTCCCTGTTGCCAATGTTGCCGTGATGCGCGAGAGCCAGCTGCTGGAGCTTGTCCTGGAACGTGGAATATCCGATTCGTTGCAGCTTCGCTAGAGTTGCATAGTGCTCTTGATCATACTCCAGCTTTGACTGCGGTTTTCCCGTCTGGTCCTCGACTGGGAAGTGAGTGAAGTGCTCCAGAAGTTGGAAGAGGTCGCGGAACAGCCCGTTCTCTTCGTCCGCGAACATTGGTGACAGCCGCACTGCTGTGAGGAGGTTAAGGTCCTTGAGCAGTGCGTTGACGAACCGCCGCGTTGGCAGCTGGCTCTGTAAATCGGTTAGGAGTTCCACGAAACGCTCGCAATACGCGATGTTGTCCGCGATGGCCTGTCGCGAGGTGCTGTTGTACAGGCGGTCTATGAAGTCCAGCAGTAGCGTGTACAGCCACGAGCGTTCGAATCTGAGTCTCGCCTTCTGCTCGTCGTCTCCTGCGTCGTATCGCCTCGCGGCGGCCCGCCACGCCTTCTTCAGCGGCGCATACTTTTCGAACAGCTGCTCGCGCGCCTCCTCCGAGTGCAGGTTGTGCACGATCGAGATGGGGACCAGTGCCGCAATCTCCTTGCGCACCAGGCCATTCTCTGCGGACTGAAATGCGCCAATGACGAACGATATGAGCTGCGTCCGGATCTTGGTCGGCTGGGATGGATCGACCGTCATGGACAGGATGCGCCGGAAGAACGACGAGAACTCTGCGGGCTTGCTCGCAAAATGTTCTACCAACCGTCAGTTTATCCATCTCCATCGACTCGTAACCACAACATACCCCATGAAGGCAGCCCCTCCCTCCTCTTGACGTTGACCATGAGCGCCAGCAGCAAGTGCTCGTAGTTGGACGCATCCTCGCCGAAGCCGGGCCACAGATAGCGCTCCAGCAGCTGCAGGTTCTCCAGCACGAGCAGCGACGGGTACGCAAACTCAACCTTCTCCAGCTCGTCCCACAGCTCTTGCTTGACGACCTCGGGCCGCACTTTGGGCGTCTTGGTCGCGTTCAGCCAGTGTTTCTTGGCGACCTGTGCGAAGGTGTTTTCGTCGTCGAGCACCGCGACGGTCGGCCGCGCTCGCGGTGGGGATGCTCCTGTCGCATGCGCTGCCGCACTGGCGCCGTTCTCGGTCCTGGGCGTGCCTGTCGACTCGATGTCCTCCATGGTGTGCTGCGTGGGACGTCTCTCCTAGAGGCTCTGGGTGCGGATGGCTGGGCGGGTGGTGCGAGAGACTCGCGCACGCATTGTTGTCGCAGGGCAGCTCGCGGCCGACGCGCCCAGACAAAAGTTCAGAGTTGGCGTCAGAAGCTTTGGCCCGGCTGCTCTTCGTCCTCGCGCCACGGCACTTGCCGGCTGCACCTCACTTCTCGACAACCTCGAAGCTCCAGCGAGCAGCGACACTCCCCCCCACACCACCATGGCGTCGCCGTCAGAGACCTCCACCTACAGCGCGCCGCCCTCAATTGAAAAGGTGCCCTCTGGAGAATACCCAGTACGCCACAAGTCCCCCCCCTCCCCCGCAATGGGCCCTCGACTGACCCCCCACAGCTCATCGACAATGACCCGTATGGCCTCCGCCCCGCCTCGCACACCACCTAGGAATGCTCAATTGACCTCATGCAGACACGTGACCCGCGTTTTCTCTTACGCCCGGCCCATGGACTGGGTATACGGCGCCGGGCTCGGCTCCATCAGTCCCGCGCTGATGCTCTACTGGGAGAAGGTGTCCCCATCCTTTGTCGGCCGGGGCGGTTTTGCACCCATCATGCGCGCCAGCGGTGCCGTGGGAGTGACGGCCATGGTTGTGTCTGTCTATTCTCGATCATGCTGTATGTGCCGTTTGCATCACCCGACCGCGACAACACTAAATTTAGGATGCAGATCGCTTCTACGGCGCCACAGAGAACAAGCGCGAGGTCGACATGGACATGCGCGAAATGGTCGACAAAGTCAAGCGCGGCGAGCCTCTGTACGGCGTCTCGGGCATGACCGAGTACATGCAAGGCGTCTCCCACCGCAACAGCCGATATGCCGCCACCTTCGCCCAGGTGATACTCTGGCCCAATTTCACCCACCACCCCTACCACGGCGTAGACACGGCAAAGTACTACCGACAGGCCGAGTTGGAGCTGGAGGCGGAGAGGCAGGGGAAGGGCGGTTCATAGGTACGGAGAGGATTGGGAGAGAAAAACGGAATTTCAAGGGCGTGGAGGCGACAATATGTACATAGGATTACAAGGTCACACAGGATGTATCAACATGCTATTTTCATCTGGTATCGTAAGGAAACTCCAAGGACGACTATGTACCACGTGATGCACAGATTCCCTCCCAAACAGTACATACAGTCCGCCTGTGGTGTGCAACAAGATCAACTGCCTGAGGACGAGAAGCCTTAATCCATAGCCGACATGCCCAGGCTAATATCCCCCATACTTCCCTTCCTCAGACTCGTCCGAACATCCTCCTTCTCAAGACTAACCTCCTTTGTACAGATCCACGTACTCGCATACATGTTGACACTAATCGTACCAATCAGTAACGAATTCAACAAGAACAAGCAGAACATCCTTTTCGGGACACGACTTACCGGTCAATGCAGCTCCCCGGCACCCTGACGGCCACCCTCTTACACTGGAACCCACACTCCTCAAAAACACCCACATACCACGGCTTCAGCCCCGCCGACCTCAACATGACCCGTCCCTTGACCTTCAGCGCCATATTCAACGCGCGAATCTGCTTCAGCGCCTGCTTCCCCTCTGGCGGAAACCAATCCATAGAATCCATGACGACAACAATGGTCAAAGTATTAGGCCGCATTCTCGCAATGACTTCTGAAATCTCATCCGTGTGGATGCGCAGGCCAGCGAACGCCGAGGGCTTGGACAGCTTGAGGTGCGATTTGGGGGACAGATAGGTAGGGTGGGATTGCGGGGTGTAGTGGCCGAGGAGCGCGAGGAGGTAGTAATGGTTACTTGTGCTGAGTAGGGTCGTGGTGACGACGGGCTCAAACGTATTCAGGACGTATTCGTACACAGCGTGGCCGGAGCCGTTTCCTGTGCCGATGGCATCGCCTTGGGCCTTGTGGTCTGCTTCAATCATGTTGCGTTGGGCTGGGGGCACACCGAGGGCTTTCCAGAGCCACTTTTCGTTGCCGAGAATGGTCCAGGTAAGGAGTTTGGAATGCAGGACTGATTTGATGCTGCGTTCCCAGATCTCTTTTTGCTCGTTGAGTGTTTGCGCATTGCAGAGTTTCTTGATTTCGGAGCTCATGCCCAGGATTCGGAAGAGCCATCCGACAAGGGTAAGAGCGTTGCCAGAGCCTCCGGAGTAGTAGAGTCCTTTCTTGGGGTTGGAGAAGACAGAGGGGCCGGCTTGAAGCCAGTACTGGAATGCGAGACTGGACATGTGGGGTGAGAGCTTGTTGATGAGGATGTCGCGGAAGTTGGCATGGGTTCCTGCGCCGAAGAGTTTCCAAACATCACTGTATCCCAGGGCAGTGAATGCGGCGACCTTGAGTTCGAGAAGGTGGTTTTGGGATGGACTGTTTAGAGTTAGTAGAACTCAGGTTTTGGGAAAAGAATAGACGTACTTGAGGTCAACTGCGTGGATTCGTCTAGGTGAGTCAAGGGCGAAGGCGAGGATATTGTCTCCTGCACTGGTAATGGCGAGAACCACGTCGTCGGGGCGCACTTTTAGAAGACGAGCATCCGCGCGGTCATCTTCCCATGTGAATGCATAGATGTAGCTATCATTGAATCGGCGGTGCTTTTCGAGACTTTCGTCGTAGTGGATCCTCCAGTGGTGGTTTTGGTACCTGGAAGCATAAGTCTCTGAGTAAATTTCAACCATGCAGTCTAACTAACCATGTCGCGGGAAGTGGAAGGCTAGACTGGAGATTGATAATAGCCGACTCGTAAGCTTTCGAGCGGATTTCAACATCCGCTTGGACAGGTCCAGTCTGTAGGTCGAGAGCGGACAGGTATGGAGACTCGGTTGCTGCAGCGTCAATTTCAGCAAGTTTCGCTGTCGAGGCGCCATGATCTTTCGAGCATCCAACCCAGATATAGTATGGTAGCTTGACGCCGAAGAAGCTGTTCCGGGCGTTCACACCAAGCACAGTGCCAAATCGGTACTCAAGGTAGTCCTGGAAACCTAGATTAGCAGTGTCTTGCTGAAGCAGTCCAGATACTTACCCTTCGCCCAGGCTCCAAATTCACCCGGTCAATCTCAAACCACGTGCGCCAAAATACCCTTGAGACCCACATACAGTGTCTATCAATGGCGCCGCCAGTGTAGTTGCGTCCTTGATAGTCAACCTGGTTTTGAACGTAGAAATCTACAACACCAATCACTCCGTTTGGTGACAATAGTGAAGAGATTGAATCGATGACGGGATAAAACTCTGGTATCATGGATAAGGCGTAGCTCATTGTAACGAGCTCAGCACCACCAGCATCCGCATTCTCGTCGAGGTCGCGCACGATCTGGCCTTTCAAAATCTGCTGCTTGCGTTGATGGGCTTGCGGTTCGTGCTCGTGGAGACGGAACTTCCGAGCGTCCTGACAGATTACTTTTATGTTCGTCCATCCAAGCCTTTCAAAGCGTTTTTTGGCCATTTCACATAGACTAGGCGAGAGATCCACGACATCTTTAACGTTTTGTTAGTCAATGACTTTTGGTGAGTATGATGTAGACTTACAAACTGCGCGGAAGAATTCTGGAACCGAGAGAAAGTCGCCCATTTGTTCAACGCTATAGCTGTCAGCAGAAACATTATTGAGATGACCTTTATGTTCACTTGTGCCCAGTTCCGCCACCAATCTATTTTTGTTAGTATATACATCCGTTCTCGCCTGAACAACGTACATCAACCCAGACAGGTCTCTGAGAGATCAGCCCAGCCTCGGCGCGATGCTTTAGCTGTGCTGCCACCAATCCAAGCATATCCTCCCGGCCTTTGAGAAGGCGTGTCCGCGTGGCATCGTAAACTTCGGCTTGAGCTTTATAAAAACTCTCCTGGATAGAATCAGAAGCATTCTTCACATATTCGGTTGTGAGTACTCACAAGAGCGTCTTGCTGGTTCCCAGTCCCGTCTCCCGTGTGCGGTTTAAAGAAGCAAGCGTACGCGAACTTGAGATATGCCTGCAATGTTGATGTGCTCCCTTTTGGCTGAAGAGCAATAACAAAGATAGTAGCCAGAAATACGCCTAGCACGCAAAGAGCTATCGTCACCAAATGAACCGGGTCATGAGGAATGACCGCAGAGAGAGACAGCATAGCTGCAGCTTGTTGAAAAACGACTGAAAGCTTTGGAGCAAAAAAGACACAGCCCAGACCCAAACACTAGAAATGCTAACAGCTGTTTATAACCCCTCCATCATCCGAAAGACCCACCCGACATCGGTCTCTCCCTCAACGGTTCACGGGTTCCTGTGTCTGAGACTAGAACGTTGGCGGTTTGAGGATTTTTGGAGATCTCGAGACATGTGCCTGCTTCAATTGGATGACAAGCTCCATACTCTTGGCCCTGAAGCCTCGCGATGATGTGGGCGAGCTCTAGCATCATGTGGACTATACATCATCAGGCGCCGTTCGGCGTTTCCAACCGCTACGAGCGGCTATGCAGGGCATTGAGGTAAGCGAGGGAAGTTGCAGAGAAGGTGGGTTTGTGGAAGATTTCGCTGCAAAGATGAGCCTATCATTTCATATTGTCGTTGCCCGTGCTTGAGAAGTTGGTGTTGAGGTTTCCGAGCATGCCAAGGAGAGGATGGTGGTCATGGTTCTGCAGCCAATCACAGGCGAGTTGCCAGCGCGTGGTGATTTAAGAGACCAGCAACGCAGGGACGATGTTCAGATAAGGTGCGGACTGTGGCCTGCATGTGCCCTAGATTCCAGGGTCCAACACGAGAGGCTCATGGTATGGCGTGTTTCCGTTTGCGTGCGTTGACACCCAAAATTACAATTGATGAATGGCCGTGAGTCCAATACAATTCACGTTAGTACACGGCCGACGAGCCTTTCTTGCTGAAAGGCCAGATATGGACATGGAGGAGTGTTATGACTGTCAGTTTCGCATTCGATTCCTAAAGTCTATTCATTATGTGTACAAGCGCGGCATTTGGCAACGCGCCACTCCAATACCACCCCGCTCGTTCCTTGCCCCACTATGCATAGAAGTTGACAGTATCCTTCTTCTTGGCCTTGATGGATGTCAGCATGGATCGGAGAAAGACGAAGTGTGATCCTTACCTGAACTTCTGAAATGGCATCGACGTAGTGCTCGTGACTGATCTTCTGATGTCCTGTACGGAGAGCAATCATGCCTGCCTCAACACACACTGCCTTCAACTGCGCACCCCCAAACTCATCCGTACTGCGTGCCAATTCAGGCCAGTTGACACCGTCATCCACAGTCATCTTGCGGGAATGGATACGCAGAATCTGAGCTCGGGCCTCCTCGTTTGGCAGTGGGAACTCGATCTTCCTGTCCAGGCGACCGGATCGGAGCAAGGCAGGATCCAAGACATCGACACGGTTAGTAGCAGCCAGAACCTTGACACGGTCGTCGGAAGCGAAACCATCAAGCTGGTTGAGGAGTTCCAGCATAGTTCGCTGCACCTCTCTGTCACCAGACTTCTCGGAATCGAAACGTTTAGTACCAACAGCATCCAGCTCGTCGATGAAGATGATTGAGGGCGCTTTCTCCTTGGCAAGGGCGAAGCAGTCTCGTACCAATTTCGCACCATCTCCTATGAACATCTGAACCAGTTGAGGACCTGCAAGTTTGAGAAAGGTAGCATCGGTTTGAGCTGCACAAGCTCGCGCGAGAAGAGTCTTTCCGGTACCGGGGGGGCCATACATCAGTGCACCTAGAGTGAATGTGAGCGGCACGCTTTCTCGATCTCATACAGAATACATACCTTTGGGAGCCTTGATGCCAATCTTCTTGAAGCGCTCTGCCTCCTTCATGGGCCAGACGACAGCTTCTACGAGCTCCTCGATCTGCTTGTCCAGGCCACCGACATCCGTGTACTTCTCTGTCGGCTTCTCGTCCACCTCCATAGCCTTTACTCGGCTATCATACTCGGCGGGAAGGGTGTCGAGAACGAGGTAGGAGTCCTTATTCACGCCGATGAGGTCTCCAGGCTTGAGTTTTTCATGATCCACGAGACCAATGAGGGGAAGGAAGATGGTTTGTCGCGTCGAGGTCTTGATGACGGCTGACTTGCCAACCCTAGTTGCATCCAGGTCGATGTTTGCGCCCTCCTCAGCAGCTTCTGCTGTGACGTCGAGATCTAAGATTTCCACGACGTTACCAACGAGATAGGGGAGTTGCCTGTCTAAGGTGTTAATAAACCGAGCTCATGGACGCCACCACATCGTCGGGCTGGCGCTTGTGACAGTTGCATAGCGTACCTATTGTTTTCGATCTTGTCTTGGTTGTCCTTGATCTTCTCGTTCATGGTTGCCTTCTCGTGCGTCAATCTCTGGAACTCGCTCTTCATGATGCGCAAGTCGTTCTCCAGTAATCGCCGCCGTGCGACAATGTCTCGTGTGCCTAGGTTGAGAATCTCGTCATCCAGCACCTCCTCTTCCGGCTCTGCGTCCTTCATCTCCTCGTCGCCCTCAGACTTCTTGCCATCCTTGCCACCATCCTTCTTCTCGTCCTTCTTGTCCTCCTTCTGCTCACGCTCAAGATCGTCCAGGTCCTCGAGTGTTGACATGGTGGCGGGTGGGTGGAGTGACGGGGAGAGGCTGAGGTGTCGATGAGGGGGCGTTCAGAGTCTGGTGAGAGGGTGTGATGGGAACGAGAGCAGAGCAGTGGACTAAATACTGCAGTGGTGGTGTGTTGACCGTGAGTTTGTTTGGAGGCAGCTCTGGATTACGAACGTCCCCAGAGCTCCGGTCGGGATTACTTAGCGCCGGCCTTGGCACATGCCCGCGCTAGGTCCTGGCCAACCAACACTTTCGCCAAAGAATCTTTGAGCTTCCATCTCACATCCCCCAGTCCATCACTCAAAGTATAAATTCTTATTTTCGATATTTCATAACACTTCGTTTTTGCCTCGTTCCCATCCTTTTCCGCCTTATTCTTCTTGTCTTGTATAAGAGCCGCACTTATATCTCTCCTTTGACAGCTCCCTACTGTGTCGCTTCCGCAAGCTCGTTTTGGTCATTCACCGTTTGCCCAACATCATTTACGCTATTTGGAAAGTCCTTTTCGTTGTTTTCTGGCAGCAGTGTCAGAAAACAAATTGTTTGTCCAGATTTCAAGCTACAGTAAAACATCCCAATCTCAAACAACCGGATTAGCCATGCCCCCTTGGAACTAAAAGCAGCTGCGCTGTTCAAAACGATTAAAGGTAAAGGCACAATTTGAGCATTGAACAACACGACTACTAAGGACCCCCTACGACTTTAATGCCGCATTCACTAAGGAAGTATGGCGGCGTACAGACTTGGTATAGGTTAGAAGCCTAGGCGGTAAGTACTCAATAGCTCGCATATTATTTGAGGTAGGTTGGAATCCTATGCTCGGCTTGTCTTTTGGGTCGAATGAAATAAACCACCCTCCAACGTTGAGGACACTACTGAGATTGATTTGTATATTGTGATCCTCACTGTTAAGTACAAGTATCTTCGTCAACATTGCCCTTCCAATCTTCTCCCTCCTCCGTGATTACTTCATTATTCTCAACAATGCGAAGTTCTTTTTCGAACTGGGTTTCCCACTCCGTGCAGATTCTCTAGGTAGCATCTTGCACCCTTTGACGACACAACCTGATTTGAGGCAACAACAAGATGATGGGCAAAATCTTGTCCTACATGTCATAGGCTTGATTCACGGAAGCACGTCTATAAAGGTGAAGTCGAAGGTAAAGCTAAAGGTGAATTTGAAGGCAGATTTGAGGACAAAGCTAAAGGTAAATAGATATTGTATCCAAATGTCTCTTCAGAGCATCTGTAAGGTCACTATTTGGTCCCTAAGCACAACCAAAATAAGTTTTCAGTAGGCAGTAGTAGTACAAAAGTTATGAAAACCTTGCATCCTGAATATTACTGGTCGTACCATAGTCAAGATGCAGGGTTCCAAAGGATTGCTATTTCAGTTACTATGAAAGGCTCAAAACTATTTTGTCAATCAAAATGTAACCATAAGTGAACTTGAGCCTCCAGTTAAGTAGATTCTAAACTTCTAAAGAAATATAAAGTAGGGTGTGGAGAGGTGTAAGGTGTGAGTAAAAGGGAAACTGAAATAACCCTATCAAAAGGCTGGAGTGGCTAACATCACGAAATCGCCAGGCACTCCCTGTACTCCAAAGTTGTGAACATCAGATCTGAGAGAACCGATTGATGACGTTTTGGGGATACGCTACAACTAGTGTAGTAACCTCCAACCAATCCAAAATTTGGCCCAAACTGTTAAGTAAAGTGAAACGGGGGGTTGGGGGGTATAGATTTGAAAAAGGAAGGGAGTGCAAGAAAAACTTCATTTCTAGAGGATTTGAAAGGGGATAACATGTCTGATGTGAGCCATTGGAACAGGGAAGTCCTTGTCGCTCCATATCTCTTCAACTGCCTCGATTTCAGCACTCTCTGGGTCTGTGACTTTGGTGTTCTCCAAGCCATGATCCAGTATGTACTCGTGCATATACTTCTTTACGATAGTGCGCCCATCCGGAGAGAATGTTGACGGTAATAGCATGTCTGCCATTACCCGCTTGGGGAAAGTGTAAGAACACCGCTGTAGCCAGTGATGCAGGGCGTTTGTTAGGATATCCAATTCTTTCGAACGTGCTTTTAGGTATTTCTCCTTCTCTCCTTCTGGGTTCTCTTGACTCTCGCCCTGCCGCTTTCGAGCTTCTGATTCTGCCGTAAACTTGGATGCGTGAAGTGCAAGGGCTAGCTGTATCTCATATTCTGTATTTTGATGAGCTGATGTGCCATCGTCTTTGGACACTGTGCCGATGTTCCAGGACGGAAAGAATGAGGCCAGTTCGAGTGACGCTTCTATTGTAGGAAAGTCCTCTGATAGATATAAGGAGAACGTGGACACGTTCTCCCTAGATTCGCTTGTTAGGTGGACCTTGTCTAGTGTCCTCAGAAAGACGCCTACGAACAGCTCGACTGGCTGAAGGATCTCCGGGAGATCTTTCTCTGAGGGCTTTCGGTGGTATTTCTTTGCGGGGGTGTATTGTAGCTTTTGTAGGCATTGCAGGGTCGTCGATGAGACTTTCGACTTCGTGGGTGCGAGAAGACACTGGAGTTGAGAACCGGTAGCTAATGATGTGGGCGCTATGAATTCATGAGTACCTTGAGTTATAGGAGGATATCATTGAGCCAGAAAAGTCCTTTTGAAATAGACAAACTTACTTGCGTCCACGGAAGTACCACTGTCAGCAGTAGGGCACTTACACAGTTTCTCCTTCATCTTGTCCTTGCCGAGCTTAGCAAATTGATCGTGGTGAGGGTGAATGTCAGGCATCGCAGACTCTGGGATAGCGTGTGGGGGTGCATGTGTGGAGTGGAAGGAGGTAGGAAGGCTTGTCGAGAGAAAGTTGGTGTATGAGTAAAAGGCCTCTGGCAGGGTTGGGCCAAGATGTGCTTTGAATGGGTAATGAGAAGCTTAAAATATGATTCATCAATTTTAGTAGTGAATGGTAAGGAATTTACACAGCAAAAAATAGTGAAGGTGGTAATGCAGAGGTGACTTCACGTGTTGACGACATCGCTTTGGTTTTCCTTAAAGTTTGCTAATTTGGAACTTAGCGAAAGGATTGGAGAAAGGTTGTCTAAATACATATATAGAGCTTACCTAGTGAGAGGTTTCTATTTTATAAGGGTGTTATTGTATGTGCAGCACTGTGCTCATGTAGGTATTCCCAGGTCCTTCTGCAGCAACTTTTCACTTATAATAGAATACAAACACGGTATTAATCCCTGTAGTCTAAACTCATTAGACGCAAAAAGGCAAGCCTTTACACATCCTTTTTCTCAATATTTGGGACTGCATATATCGCCAGACGCGAAAAGACGATGTATTCAATGTCGCAAGTCAGCGCTGAAGGCACACCGACCAGCAGCACCGAGCACTCACACAGGCTGGCAACGAAAGCTGATTTTGGAGCTATATTGTAGCACATCTGTATCCGAGTACATTGCAAGCGGAATCAGGCTGATATAAAGTTGCTTGTTGAGTATCTGCTCCAATCCAACATGCTGCGGTGTGGCGGCCAATTTGATGTTCAGAAGAATGCTTGGCACTGAGATTTGGTACCGAAGGCTCCAACAAATGCCGGCTGTCCACGAGCTGATATGTTGGTTCAGCCTTTAGGTCAGAAAATGAAATAGAGAACAAAAAGAAAAGAAAGAAAAGGCAAAAGGCAAAATAAGCGACACCAGAGGGACTCGAACCCTCAATCTTTGCCACCGGAAAGCAACGCCTTACCATTAGGCCATGGTGCCCGAACTGAGATATGAAGAAAACCGGATGTTAAATAGTATATCATTGGTGAGGGCTGCTACAATTGCGTGAGTAATGACGTAGATGTTGAAAAACATTTCCGAGGCAAGAGCAAGCCAGCACCATCAGTATGCGACTTTCTTTCCCTTACTGTGAGTGGTGGTGGTATTCGATCCACCGTCCAAGCCGTCATTGGTTACCATTGGACGGCGGATTCTTATCGATAGGCGGTTACCTCGCGCGATCTTGAACGCCGGATGACGGCGTGTTTGTGCGTCTGGCGCAACGTGTTAAGCTCTACAGAAGCAATTATTCTCCTTTTTTAGGGTCCAGGCCACCTACGTCGCGTGCATAGTCGCAGCTACAGCGCATTCACTATTCGCATTGCCTTCTCCCATCTCTCCAGCCAGAAACCCGATACCTGCCAGGCTCTTCCTTTCAGCTTCCAGCTGGATCAACAGCAGGCTGTCCTATCACCACCATGTCCGCGCCCACCGTTAGCAAAGCGAAAACCTCCTATCCTATATTTGCCGCAACCTTTGCTTACAATCACCCTGGATTTCTAATAGTCGGCGGAGGCGGAGGAAGTGGTGGGTCTTCACAGGCGCATTCGTGCAGAGGGTGCTAATAAGGGCAGGGCGCTCAGGCGTTAGCAACCAAATCACCGCCTTCGACGTCACTTCGCGTGCTCCCAAACTCGAACCTGTAGCGGACCTCGAGCTCTCGCGCGACGAAGACTCAGTTACGTGTCTTGCGAACCTCGCGACGAAAGATGGAGTGATTTTGTATGCTGGCGTAAACTCCATGGAGGAGGAGCGCCTGAAGGGCAAAAACGAACACTTCCGCGCATTCGAAGTCGCGTTTCCCAAAGCCAAGAAGGCAGGCAATGAAAAGGATGAGGGGAGCTCCCAGGGAACAGTTTCTTTCCTAAGCAAGACCAGGCTCTTCAATACTCCCAGCGCCGTGCCGGCAAAGAAAGAAGGATACCAGCGCTTAGTACGACTGTCGCCGCCCAAGAGGACCGCGTCAGGAAGCAAGCGCATCGGGGCAATTGCTTCCAGTCTAGCTGACAAGGAGAACGAGATTGTCATCTTCAGCGCTACGACTACCAAGCCGAGTTCACAAGATGTGATTCAGCGCATTTCATTGAAGGGTGATGAGGCCAATGATGTTGATATCTTAGAGCCGGAAGACGGTCAATATCAAATTGCCTATTGTACCGACTACGATGTGTTCGTTGAGGATCTGCCCTACGACTTTGGGAGGAAGAAGATTCAAGGGAAGCCTCCAACCCCAGCCAAGAAATACACGGTCCCGTTTCCAGATGTCTTTGAGAAGAAAGGGCGGTTCAAGATCCGTTGTATACGATGGCTATCGCACTGTCATCTCCTGCTCCTGGTGAACTTGCCGAACCGATCGGGAGTGGAGCTACGGGTACTGAGGGTCTACGGTGACACCATGGGCACTATTACTCTCTGCAAGAGTCTTCCCAGGAGTATGAAAGCTGCTGTCGACATGGATACCTCTTTGTTGGATGCAGACAGCGACGGAGCATATCAAGCCGTTGTTGCGGTAGGCGGCATCGATATATGTGAGTATTTGACAGAAGCACCCACCCACAGTCCGGGACTGACAGGCACATTGCAGCCCTTCAGGTCTACATCATTGATTACCACGGCAAGTCTCGGAACAGCCTGGGAAGCTTCCATTCTTTTATCAACATATGCGACGTCCACCCTCTACAGATGACGAAGCTCACGTTCTCGCCCTTCTTCTCGCCCTGGACCTCTCCACAGGCTTCAGAGGCCAGAAAGCCTGGCCCTCAGTACCTGCGACTGGCCTCTACCTCCCTGGGAAACACCATCTCTGTCGAGACGTTCGAGCTACAGCCTTACTCTAAGAAGTCGAAATCACGGTACATCCTCAGCTCAGCCAGTTCAAGGAACATCCACAAGGGGGCTATCTATTTCACGATTGCCTTTGTCGCCCTCGTCATAGCCGTGATGATATCTTCATTCATTGATCCTGAAGGTACACTGACCGAGGGAATTGTACCTCAGAGTCTCCGTGACAGAATGGGTTCAATGAAGCCTCCCGGCGTACTCGTGGACGAAGCTCGTGTAGCAGGAGTCAACGCGATGCCAGATGGTGTGAAAGTCCCGGCTGCACGGCCGACACAGCGTCTCCGCGACCTGCTGGATCTACATCAAGGCGAGGATCAACAGAAAGCGCTGGTCTTCCACCATGATCCCGAGACAGAGTCTCCATTGAGCGCGGAAGTGCATGCCGATACCGAGGAGGTGGCCAAGAAGCATACAGAAGCAAAGACATGGGAGGAGTTGTCACGTGAAGAGCGCAAGAGGTGGACGCAGAAGCTCTCGGACGCGGGCATGTGGGCGGTAGAGGAGGGCGAGACGGTTCTGAAAGGGATCTTTTTCAGTGAAGCTGGCGGGCTGGTGGGGCAAATCGCGCAGGGAGTGCTTCATGGCTGAGGTCTTCCCAGGCCACGTTCTACATGTTTAATGAGATGTTTCTAGGGACAATCGGGGATTGGAGGGTGCTGGGAATGGACCCTGCAGGCGGTGGCGTGGGAGGTGACCGCGTGGGAGCCAGAGCGGGCCTGCCGGCGTGATAGCTGTACAAACACTGTGAAAACAATAGATTCCTGCCGTCGACACACGTCCGTGGGCTGCCCAAGTGAGGAATCGGTGAGGGCGATGGTCGCGTGTGGCCTAATTGGGCAGCGCGGTCAACGTTAGCGCGGGGCCCGTGCCCCTCGCCGGTTCGGTTCCTGCCAGGTGATGTCGCAGTCCAGACGAATGGCTCCTCCCGCTGCCCATGCTCCTCCCCCGAGCTCGCCTCACCCGCCGTCTATAACTCCCCTCTACTGCCTTCTGTCTATGGAAGAGCCCACATTCCTCCTCCTCGCTGCCGCGCGCTTCAGGTGAAGCAGAAACCATGGCGCAACAGCCGCTCATGGCGTCCATGGCGCAGAACCTCGACCGCATATGTCTGGACCTCCGATCGAAGTGAGCAGTCCTGGCGTGCGGCCGCCGTACATGAAGCTGCGAGCTGGCTAACACGCACCAGGAACGATGACACGCGCCAGAAGGGGGCGCACGTGCTGCGGAGTCTGGCCGAACAAGCCCATCGAGGTCGAGCTCCCCGGCCGGTCGTGCTTTCTGCATGTAGGAACCACACTCACAATTCGCAGAGCTCGCCCCGAACCAATTCGGCACCTTCTACAATGACGTAAACCAACGCATCTCCTACCTCATTGTGTCCGGCAACGACTCCAACGACCGCATCGGCGGCATCCACGCCCTCAATGCGCTCATCGACTTCAAGGGCGACGATGCCGGCCAGAAGACGACCCGCTTCGCCAGCTACCTCCGCAATGTCATGCGCGGGACAGACACGGCGTCCATGGTGGTCGCCGCCAGGGCCCTCGGACGACTAGCAAAACCGGGAGGGACGCTCACGGCAGAGCTTGTCGAGGCCGAGGTCAAGGGCGCGCTGGAATGGCTGCAGCTGGAGCGCTCCGAGAACCGCCGCTTCGCTGCTGTCTTGATCCTCCGCGAGCTGGCCAAGAACTCCCCTACACTGATGTACCAATGGATCGCGCAGATATTCGAAGTCATCTGGGTTGCCCTGCGGGATCCCAAAGTGCTCATCCGCGAATCGGCCGCCGAAGCTATCAGCGCCTGCTTCGAGATCATCTCTCCGAGAGACTCGCAAATGCGGCAGCAGTGGTTCGGCAGGGTGTATGACGAGATCCTGAAGGGATTCGCGCTCAATACGAACGAAGCTATCCACGGATCGCTGCTCACCATGAAGGAGCTTCTGGACAAGAGCGCCATGTTCATGAACGAACAGAAATACAGAGAGACGGTGGAGACGGTCATGAAGTACAAGGACCACCGCGATGCTCTGGTTCGGCGAGAGGTCGTTCTCATCATCCCCATCCTTGCAGGCTATTCCCCGACCGAGTTCGCCGCGAAATACCTACACCAGTGCATGATGCACCTCCAGGGACTCATCCGGAAAGACCGAGACCGGGACAAAGCGTTTGTAGCTATTGGCCAAATCGCGAATGCGGTCGGCGTAGCCATCGCACCATACCTAGAAGGCATCCTCGGATTCATCCAGGAAGGGCTGGCGGCCAAGGTCCGCAACAAGGCCGCAGTCAACGAAGCGCCGATATTCTCGTGTCTCAGCATGATTGCCGCAGCCGTGGGTCAAGCCCTGAGCAAGAGCGTGGAACGTCTGTTAGACCCAATATTCTCTTGTGGCCTCAGCGATGCTCTGTTCCAGGCGCTCGTCGACATGGCACACTATGTCCCTCCTTGTCGACCGATCATACAAGTCAAGCTCTTGGACCTTCTTAGCCAGATTCTTGCTGGTCGCCATTTCCTGCCTCTTGGAACGCCACATCAGGGCACATCTCCACCACAAATATGGACACGAGACCATAAAGAGCAACAGGTGATACAGCAAAAGGAGACCGAGATTGCGCTTGCTCTACATACCTTGGGCAGCTTTGATTTCACAGGTATGCAGTACCTGTTTTCATGCCAGTTATTCATAATCGCTAACAACACAGGTCATGTCCTCAACGAGTTTGTCAGAGACGTGGCTATTCGCTACGTCGAAGCTGATAGTCCGGAGATCCGGAAGCAGGCTGCGCTCACGTGCTGCCAATTGTTCGTGAAGGATCCGATCGTTCATCAGACAAGCACACATGCCACGAAGGTGGTAGGCGACATCATCGAAAAGCTCCTTACTGTCGGGGTTGGGGACGTGGAACCCGAGATCCGCTGGGAAGTTCTCCTGGCCCTTGATGCTCGCTTCGACCGTCACCTTGGGAAAGCTGACAACGTTCGAACACTATTCCTCGCATTGAACGACGAAGTATTTTCGATACGGGAAGCAGCCATGTCCATCATTGGTCGACTTACGCACATCAATCCGGCCTATGTTTTCCCCTCACTCCGAAAGGTCCTTTTGCAACTTCTGACTGAAGTGAACTATTCGAACAGCCCTCGTAGCAAAGAGGAGAGTGCAAAGTTGATCAGCAATCTTGTCGGATCAGCTGATGCGCTCATCAAACCCCTGGTGGATCCCATAGTGGACGTACTTCTTCCCAAGGCTCGAGATCCAAACCCGGAGGTCGCCTCGACAACACTCAAAGCTATCGGAGATCTTGCAACTGTTGGTGGTGAAGGAATGATCAAGTACATTCCGGGTCTCATGCCAATCATCTTGGATTTCATGCAAGACCTGTCTTCAGACTCCAAACGCTTCGCTTCGCTACGGGCCCTAGGACAGCTCGCTACCAACGCCGGCTACGTTATAGAGCCTTATAGGGATTACCCGGAGCTGATGAACATTCTCATGAACATCGTGAAGACGGAGCCAGAGGGCGAACTTCGACGCGAAACGGTTAAACTGATGGGAACCTTGGGTGCTCTCGACCCTGATGAGTATCAAAAAATTATGGAGTTGTCACCGGAGAAGCATCTCGATGCAGAATCCCAAATCGTCACTGACGTTTCTCTCATCATGCAAGGCATTACCCCATCGAACGAAGAATATTATCCGACCATCGTGATTAGTACGCTCATGGGTCTACTCAAGGACACATCTCTGGTTCAATTCCATTCGGCAGTCGTGGATGCTGTTATGAACATCTACGCAACAATGGGTCTCAAATGCGTGCCGTTCTTGAACCAGGTTGTCCCCGGGTTCCTGATGGTCATTCGCGGAGCTCCGCTTGGACGCGTGGAAGGCTACTTCAACCAACTCAGCCAACTCGTACGGATTGTTCGCCAACACATTCGTCCTTATTTGCCGAGCATTCTGGCAACCATCCAAGAATATTGGGGCAGCAACCCTCAGCTTCAAGCGACCATCCTATCACTCATCGAGGCCATTGCTCGATCCCTTGAAGGCGAATTCAAGATCTATCTGGCTGACGTCCTCCCTCTCATGCTCGGCGTCTTGGACTCAGACCAAACAGGCAAACGTCTACCGTCGGAGAGGGTGTTGCACGCCTTCCTCATCTTTGGCTCCAGTGCCGAAGAGTACATGCACTTGATCATCCCAGTAATGGTCAAGATGTTCGATAAACCCGGTCAGCCAACACCCATTCGGAGGTTAGCTATCGAGACCTTGGGTCGTCTGTCGAAACAAGTGAATATCTCCGAGTTCGCGGCACGGATAATTCATCCCCTCTGCCGTGTATTAAGCGGCACCGAACAATCACTCAAGCAGACTGCCTTGGAGACTTTGTGCGCTCTCATTTTCCAACTCGGCCCAGATTACATTCACTTCGTGCCGACCGTCAACAAGATACTAGTTTCGCAGAAGATTCCGCACTCAAACTATGCGCTCATTGTTTCAAAGCTGCAGAAAGGGGAGCCACTTCCTCAGGATCTCAGTCCCGACGAGCGGTATGGCGAAGACGATGAGGACATGAATCCAGCCGAGATTATGACGAAGAAACTGGCAGTCAACCAACAGCATCTGAAACAGGCTTGGGAAGCGTCCTCGAAAACCACTCGAGAAGATTGGATCGAATGGATGAGACGCTTCAGCGTAGAGCTTCTCAGAGAATCTCCACAACAGGCCCTTCGCGCATGCACTCCCCTAGCAAGTGTGTACAATCCAATCGCTCGTAGTCTGTTCAACTCGGCCTTCGTGTCCTGCTGGACAGAACTTTACGATCAATACCAAGAGGAGCTTGTGCGATCTATTGAAACGGCACTGACATCACCGAATGTTCCTCCGGAGATTTTGCAGATCCTGTTGAATCTTGCAGAATTCATGGAGCACGACGACAAGGCCTTGCCCATCGACGTTCGGATATTGGGAATGTACGCTGGAAAATGTCACGCCTTCGCCAAAGCTCTGCACTACAAGGAACTCGAATTCAATGCTGAGCAGAACGCAAGCGCTGTGGAGGCTCTAATCAGCATCAACAATCAATTGCAACAGACGGACGCTGCGTTCGGTATATTGCGTAAGGCGCAAGGCTATCAGGACGTCGAGTTGAAGGAGACGTGGTTTGAGAAGCTGCAGAAGTGGGAAGAGGCTTTGACGTCTTATCAGCGGCGTGAGCGCGAAGAACCGGACTCTTTCGAGATCACCATGGGCAAGATGCGGTGTCTGCACGCTCTTGGTGAGTGGGACCTCCTCTCTAGCCTTAGTAAGGAGAAGTGGTCGACCGCATCCCAAGAGTATCGCAAGGCTATTGCCCCACTCGCAGCTACTGCCTCCTGGGGCTTGGGCAAATTCGCGGACATGGACGCATACCTCAGTGTTATGAAGGAGCAGTCTCCTGATAGAGCCTTCTTCGCTTCGGTCCTCAATATTCACAATAACCGCTTCGAGATCGCAATGGAAGAGATAACCAAGGCTAGGAAAGGCTTGGACACGGAACTTAGCTCCCTTCTTGGGGAATCATACCAACGCGCGTATCTTCCCATGATTCGTGTGCAAATGCTGGCTGAGTTAGAGGAAATCATCCAATATAAGCAGAACAAGGGAAATGAAGAGAAACGGATGAGCATGCGGAACACCTGGATGAAGCGTCTTCGCGGTCTGCAGCCCAACCCCGACGTCTGGCAGCGAATGATGAAGGTTCGAAATCTCGTCATCGGTCCTCATGAGAGCCTAGACATGTGGATCAAGTACACCAACCTTTGCCGCAAGAGCGAACGTCATGGCCTTGCAGAGAAGGCACTCCAGAAACTTTTGGACATCGACAATGGCAATGTCTTCGCTCATGTTCGCACCCATGCGAATGAGATCCCATACCCAGTCTCATACGCCGTATACAAATTCATGTGGGCAACACCAAACCATCAGCAAGAAGCCCTTGATTCCCTGAAGGACTTCACCGCTCGACTGTCAGACGATCTTGCCGTGAAAGCGAGAGTGGCTGCCAATCCCATGATGGCTCAAAATGGAATGAACGGGATGACAAATGGCCATGCCATCAATCCCATGAATGTATTCGGAGCGACCAACGGAGTTAACGGCGTCAATGGGATGAATGGCCCGAACCCTGCGCAAACAGCAATAGACCTGGCCGAATGTCACCGACTTCTTGCCAAGTGCTACTTGAAGCAGGGCGACTGGCAATCTTCATTGCATCACGGAGAATGGGAGCATGATCAAGTTCACGAGATCCTCTCTGCCTACGCAGCAGCGACACGTTACAACCATAACTGGTACAAAGCATGGCATTCCTGGGCGCTAGCCAATTTCGAGGTTGTAAATTCCATCACGAACCAGGCCGACCGCGAGACCACCGAAATCCCGTCAAACGTTGTCCACGATCACGTTGTCCCCGCAATTAAGGGCTTCTTCAAGTCCATTGCTCTGTCTTCGTCAAGCTCTCTGCAGGATACACTTCGTCTTCTTACACTTTGGTTCAACCATGGCGGTATACCTGAGGTTAATCGTGCTGTCACTGAAGGGACCAAGTCTGTCGCGATTGATACTTGGTTGGAGGTTATTCCACAACTGCTCGCGCGTATTAATCAACCGAATCCAACTGTCAGGCAGTCCATTCATCAATTGCTCGTCGAAGTTGGCAAGGCGCATCCCCAAGCATTGGTCTTCCCGTTGACTGTATCCATGAAGTCCGATGTCTCCCGCCGGCAGCGTTCTGCCAAAGAACTCATGGAAGCTATGCGCGAGCACTCGCCTAAACTTGTCGAGCAAGCTGACTTGGTCAGCCACGAGCTGATTCGTATTGCCGTCTTGTGGCATGAACAATGGCACGAGGGCCTTGAGGAAGCATCCCGCCTTTACTTCGGTGACCACAACATAGACGGCATGTTTGCAACATTAGCGCCTCTCCATGCTATGATAGACAAGGGACCAGAAACTCTGAGAGAAATCTCCTTCATCCAGTCATTCGGTCGAGAGTTGCAAGAGGCTCGAGACTGGTGCAACACTTTCAGGACGTCTGGCGAAATGGGCGACCTCAATCAGGCTTGGGACCTTTATTATCAAGTGTTCCGAAAGATTGCCCGACAGCTACCCTCCCTGATGACACTGGAACTTCAGTACGTCTCGCCGAAGCTGAAGGACGCGCACGATCTTGAACTTGCTGTTCCTGGTACCTACCATGTCGGCAAACCTATCATTCGAATCATCTCGGTTGAACCAGTTGCCTCGGTCATTCAATCGAAGCAACGACCAAGGAAGGTAGAGATGAAGGGCAGTGATGGCAAGCCGCATCAACACATCTTAAAGGGCCACGAAGATATCCGCCAGGACGAGCGAGTGATGCAGCTATTCGGTCTCTGTAACACCTTATTGGCAAACGACACCGAATCTCGCAAGCGCCATCTGAACATCCAGCGCTATGCCGCAGTCCCATTGTCAACGCAATCAGGTCTTTTGGGATTCGTCCCCAACAGCGACACATTGCATGTGCTCATTAGAGAGTACCGCGACAGCCGCAAGATTCTGCTCAATATTGAGCATCGTATCATGCTTCAAATGGCGCCGGATTATGATTGTCTCACCTTGATGCAAAAGGTGGAAGTCTTCGGTTACGCACTGGACAACACAACTGGTCAAGATCTGTACCGTGTTCTTTGGCTCAAGAGCAAGTCCTCTGAATCTTGGCTTGATCGTCGGACGAACTACACTCGTTCTTTGGCTGTCATGTCTATGGTCGGCTACATTCTCGGTCTTGGAGATCGTCATCCTTCCAATCTCATGCTTGATAGAGTCACCGGCAAGATCGTCCACATCGATTTCGGAGATTGTTTCGAAGTCGCTATGCATCGTGAGAAGTATCCCGAGCGAGTTCCATTCAGGTTAACGAGGATGTTGACGTACGCGATGGAGGTCAGCAATATTGAGGGAAGTTATAGGACGACTTGTGAACATGTCATGAGGGTATTGAGGACGAACAAGGAGTCTGTTATGGCTGTGCTTGAAGCTGTAAGTGCTTTCTCCCAAGCTCTACATGGGTTTGATGGTGGATGCGGTTGTAGAATTCGTGCTAACGGCGGTATAGTTCATACATGATCCCCTCCTCACCTGGCGTCTTGGTAACCGCGAATCTCCACCCGAACCGTCCTTCCCGTCCGAGCGTCGCCAAAGCATAATCGGCATGCCCACCTCTTCCTCCGTGGATCCTCAGGGCTCTCTCGTCCGTCGTCATCGTCCTTCCATGGCCCCAGCGAATGAGGTCGAAGCAAAGGAAGTTCAAAATGCGAGGGCGTTACAGGTGTTGAGTAGAGTGAAGGAGAAGTTGACGGGTAAGGATTTCGGTAAAGGGGAGGAATTGGGGGTCAGCAGCCAAGTCGATGGATTGATCAAGGAGGCGACGAACTTGGAGAACCTGTGCCAGCATTATATTGGTTGGTGTAGCTTTTGGTAAAGAGTCCTTAGAAACCGTGTTACCGGTCTGGAGGATAGATGGGGAAGTTTTCAACTGGGCAATGGCGCATAGTCAGGTCGTTCTTTGACTTATCAAAGACCAATGGGTAATGGTATGGGGTTCTTGGTGCATGGAATGGGCTTGATATGGTATGATATATTAAGCAATCTGGTCCTTCTGGGTCTGGGACTGAGTAGGGATGGGAGGAATGTATTTAAGTGCAAATTTTGAGCGGCATTTTGTGGTGCATGGTTGGGTTTTTAGGCTCTATTTGAATCTGTATAGATAGTACTTCTAAGAAGCTTATCTGTGCCGAAAGAGATACATACATGGTATGAACCTCGGAAGAGTTTGAAGAGTCGTCTTTAGGATCGCTATGATGTTTTAACAACGTGTGTAGTTTGAACGAACATGAAGCGGGCAGGATTGCGAGAGCGATGATACGGTGAGAATAGATGGGTTTCACTGGTGGTTAGTAACAGAGCGGCAGCCGCCGAGGAGCCGGCGCTAGGAGGCGATATCCGGGGTTTGGTGATGGTGAAAAGATTTCGGCGGCTGAACGGCATGGTTTCTCAGGCCTAGGTCAAACTTGTCTTGTGCTCAGAGTCTGCTCTTTCTCTGCGCTTGTTTGTTTCTTAGGACTCTGGATGTTTTCGGTCAACTCAGCTGGGGGTCAAGAGTCGTGTGGATCGTGGTACGTCATTTATACTAGGAAGGACTCACAAAGGACGACTGCATACCCACATACGTACCCCGACCTACAAGATAGTGCCAGGCACAATTCATTTTCGAGATACCAAGGGAGACAGTGGGTGTTCATATGCGAGGTGCGATTGATCGACAGAAAGAAGATACGAGTAATCTCTTATCTTGATTCCAAATCGCGCTGTTTCCAAATCCCCTTGCTTTTTGCAACCCTCGTATCGCATTCAGACCCCAGGCATAGAATGCCATCAAAATTAAGCGACAAGTCCCGAAGATCAATTCTCAACCTAACCCTCTGAAGTTTTCTCCGGTGCTGCAATGGAGGAAAAAGATATTGAAATGCGAAATAGGGTTGAGGATGGGGATTGCGATGCCAAGCGGGGTATCGACAAAGATGCAGAAACGGGTTCGGTCAATTCAATTGATAGTGCAGAGCAGAGACTCCGATGGCGGAATCATGAAAAAGTGTTTACGCCCAGTGGAGATGCGGTCATGATTGATCCGTTTGAAGATGTGGGAAATGTGGATATTGGGAGATGTGATTTCATTCCTATGGAGAGTGTCATCGAAGGGGAGGTGGAGCAAACAAGTTCTGAAGAGGCGGAAGAGAAGAGCGGTAGTGTTGGAATGCAGGATGCTGGTGTAGAGAAGATAAACGAATGTCCTGAGGGAAGTGGGAACGGGAGGGGGAAGAGGAAGAGGAGACAGGAGAAGGAGGAGGAACCAGTGAGACTGAATTTTAGAGAGCGGATTCGACATTTCACCTGGACGTGGTTTACCATGACGATGGCAACGGGGGGTATTGCTAATGTTTTGTATACTGGTATGTTGTTCATTCCCAGTGCTCTTGTCTTGATTGAATACTACAATATAACATGAATCTGACAGTTCCCTTCCAATTTGGCGCTCTCTACGCCCTCGGGTGCACCTTTTTCATCCTCAACATGGTTCTGTTTGTCTTCAACATTGTCATGATATCGCTTCGCTTCTATTTCTATCCGCGGACTTTCAAAGCGAGCTTTATGCATCCCACCGAGAGCTTGTTCATACCAGCAGCGGTGATAAGCTTCGGCACGATTTTGATCAACGTGAGTCAGTATGGGGTAGGACACACAGGGTTTTGGTTGGAAAAGACAATGGTGGTGTTATTTTGGGTAGACTGTGGGTTGGCGATCGCGTTTTCCGTTGGGATCTATCTCATCATGTACGTCTCCCTGATATTCAATTCCCCTCAAACTTCTCATCCAGATCTAATGGCATCTAACAGGTGGTCAACCCAACACTTTACAATCCATCACATGACACCCGTTTGGATCTTTCCCGCCTATCCCCTCCTCATCATCGGTCCCCATGCCTCCAACTTGGCACCGAAGCTCGCATCAACCGATCCCTCCAAAAGTCTCTCTATCATCATCACCGGCTTTGTGATCCAAGGTATCGGCTTCCTAGTCTCCCTTATGATATACTCAACCTTCCTCTACCGGCTTATGACTCAAAAATTCCCCAAGGAGAGTTTGAGACCAGCGATGTTCATTAGCGTAGGGCCGAGTGGGTTTACCATTGCAGGTGTCGTAGGAATGGGACAGATACTACCCCACGTTGTACCAAAAGACTTCATGGGCGAGGGCATGGGCGAATTGGCAGGCAAAGTAAGCATGATATGTGCTAATTGGATGGGCCTTTGGCTCTGGGGTCTGGCATTCTGGTTCTTCTTCGTCAGCGTCGGAGCACATTATTCCTGTGCGAGATACGGGAAGATGGATTTCGCGATGACGTGGTATTCGTTCGTTTTCCCGAACACGGCACTTACGACTGCGACTTTTGCTATCGCCAAAGCACTCGGGGGAAACAGGCCGATTCAGTATGTCGGGTGTGCAATGACCATTGGGATTATCGTTACTTGGTTCGTCGTGTTTGGAATGATGATTCGGGCTGTGAAGAAGAAACAGATTTTGTGGCCGCACAAACAGGAGGATAGGACGGAGGGAGGATATACACAGCCACAGATTGAGGCGCAGATGAGAAGGGGACGGGCAGATACTAGGGGGACAGAGGATGGATTGAATAGGGTGTGGAGTTTGAGAAGGAGCGTCAGTCGGAGGGCAGGGAAGGGGACGAAGGGGAGACGGGAGAGGAGGTTGCGTGGAAGCTTTACCAGTGCTGCGGGTAAACAAAAATGAGCAGGGTCAGTCGGGGTGGTTGGGCTGCGATATGCATGTTTGCAGATTGGAGTTTTAATGTTGTGTGAATATTGTGTGGTATTAGGAATGACAAGTCATTGAACAGTGTCGGCATGAGAGAACCATCGTTCTGATATCAGAGATCGCAATGGACGGGACACCCGCGTGCTCATGCACGACATTGACATCACTAAAACTGTTGTTTGGTTTTAGATCAGGTGCTCATGGAAGGTCTATTAAATCTACCGTTCGAGAATGAAGGTGCCGTAAGCTATTCAGAAGCATCAACAATACATCCTTTACTTCAACACGCCACACAACAAATCAGCACACCAGAAAACGCGGTTAGAAAGACAGTCCATTCTGCCCATTACCCCGGCATAAGAATCTCTGGTCATGGCCTCTCTAACTCCGGCCTGTGCATTCACTCTCTGCCATACCATTTTATCCCATGATGAGCCCCTAACTATTTACTTCTTCAGCTCTTCCTGTTTCTGTATTCCCACAGACTCGCCACCCTTCTTAGTCGAGTCTGTAACCAGGTTTCCAGCCGACTTCGTTGTATCGCCCAGTCCTCCAGTGACCCCAGTCACAGTATCCCCAACGCCCTTTCCAAGTCCAGTCAAACCGTCGCCGACGGTGTTTGTGACACCACCTACGCCTTTGCCGATGGTGTTAGTTGCGGCGCCGAGAGTATTTCCTGCTTCACGTTATGTTGTGTATTATTAAGAGGGGAGAGTTTGAAGGTGTTCTGGTGTAGGGCCACAAAAGGTAAGAGGAAGGAGAATGGAGGTAGGTGTATGAGGAAGAACGTACCCACGCCCCCGGCAACGGTGCCAAAGAACCCTGTTACACCATTAGTCTATTGTCCGTCCAGTCCCTCTTCTCTTCATGTATTGCACGTACCCTTTCCTTGCTGTTGATTCTGGTCCGACATGTTTACGTGATGGAAAGTTCTGATAATCGCTTCGATTGACTAGAATTGTTGAAGTTTGTTGAAATATTATGGTGGATGGATTTCAGGTGTGAAAGGACGTGTACTTTGGCGGTCTACATGTGATATACATGCTCGAATGCATCTCTCTCACTGATGACGTAGCCACACACCTGGAGTCCGTCATCCACCCCCTCACCCCCCCTCCCTCCTCAAGGATCTACCCGTAAACGCGTCAGCCACACTGGATCGAAGACACTTCATTGCAGGAACTATGTTTCGCCCTTCATCCAATCAACAATCTTCATTAAGGATCTGTATGCACATACGTCGATCAAGCCAACCCACATCGTCAATCTGCAAGATCAAACCGAATCACGCTCAGGGATGGTGGAGATGATCATGTCACTCAAAGTTTTGCGCCCAGCTGAAGATACCACATAAAATTCTAATTAAGACAAGAATATACACTTGCAATGAAGCCAACATCCGTCATCTATTCGCGCAGGGTCGAATGATGCCAAGGCAAGCCCGACCTCGTTCGAGGAGGATGGTGACAGCAATAAAGGCATATCTGATAGAGAGCAAACTCCTAGAAAGCGCCCTGAAAGCTGGTCCTGATCACCCCTCATCCACTCGGGTCACACGCCCACCCTCCCACCCGTTCCCGCTAATAACACACATTGCATTCCGCAAGAAAGAAAAGAAGAGAAGAGAAGAGAAGAGAAGAATTGAAGATATCGAGATGTGCCCACAGATAAGCTGCCAAACATACCGAGAACCTAGAAGGCTCAAGGACGGGAGACAGGGGCAGGTGACCATTGCGGTACCGCGCATTCGTGCGGCAGTATCGTCGTCGTGTAAGAAAAAGAAAACACTCATATCCGGTATACCTGTTCCTAACGCCATGGAGATTCCACTTCCCAATTGCCGGGAGGAAATCGAGAAGAGCGTCGTTGGCCGGTCCAGCGAAGAACTCCGATATCACCCCAATCTCGTCCCCATATCTGGTCGCCTTGTGCTCGCCGACCAACAACACATCGATATAAAGAAAAAAGTGCCAAACTTTTGCTCGCAGTTGTAGGACAAAGGAAAAAAGGTCTCCATGTGGACCCCAAGGAAATGCAATACAATGCGCGCAGAAAATGCCCCCGTCTATGCAACAAGATTAGATTACCGCGTGCCGTGTCCGTCTATGGGTATCACCGTGCACGCTCGAAAAGACCATTATGTGGATATGAGGGTAATCACTCGGAAGGCTTTGCTTGGGCCGGTGACTTGGCTCGGGCCGGTATTGACTTAGTCACCGGTGGTGAGGAGGCAGTCGATGGTGGAGAGCCAACCTCACCAGCACCTTCCGTCTCTTGGCTGAGGGCTTCTAGCGCACTTATCAAATGTTAGCTTATGCTTTTGTTTAGTCAATGGCAATACCGACCTGAATGAGTTCACGTGCTTCGCGGACTCCTTCTCCTTTTGTACTGGAGGGGTGCCTGTTCGTGATGAAGCTCCAGAGTCTTCACCTCGGCTCATCATAGACGGCCCAAGGCCCCGACGGCCGCTACTGCTTCGACTACCAAGCATGGAGGGACCAAGTGCACCAGGCGCATTGAGATTGCGCCCAGAAGCACCCTTGGAGAGTTTGCGCAGGTCGTCCATGCCGACACGATCGCGAGGATAGTCCTGAGGGGGTGGCATGCCGCCAGAGAATTGCCGGGCATCGCCACGGCCCATCTGGGATCGCATACCACCTCGCTGGTTGGATCGTGTTCGCTCCATCTCCGCAGCTTGTTGAGCGGCAGCAGCTTCTTGGTGAATTTCCGCGAGCGTCTTGGGACCCTTGGAATCATCCTTGGACTTCCAGTGCTTGCTGCGTAGATCGACGATGTCAAGCAACATGAAGTACAGGCGGCTGGGTAAACCTTCCATGTGCATGACCTTTTCAATGCGCTCGAAGTAGACGGCGATCATCTTAGGACCAGCATCCGCAGACTCCATTGTTGCACCGACCGTTCGCAGAAGCTTCACTAAACTCTCAATGGCCGACTCATCGGGCATACCCTCGAAATCGAGCAGTTTCAGAACGCACTCGTGCATGATGCGTAATGTCAACATGCCAAGCTTGTAAAGCTCGCCGATGAACTGAATGAGACCAAGACCCTTTCGCTTGGCAGCGGCGGCGATGTAGTACTCATCAGAAAGCATGGTGGCCTCTTCGCTCTGACCCTCGGGCTTCTGGGGAAGATTGACCTCCCAACCACGCTCGAACTCCTCTTGACAACGGTTGAGAAGATACTTTCGGAACAGGGCGCCTCCCACAACAGGGCTACCGTGCTTGTCTTTAACATTCTCATCCTTGATTTCAGGGCTCATGGTAGTAAGCATGCGGTTGCAGAATTTGGCGTACATGGACGCCCAGTGAGCTTCGTCGCAAGCCTTCTCAAACGTGAGCTGAATGACTTGACGGAGCGTCCTGCCATCGGTCTCGTCTTTGGACTGAGCGGCGATGTCGAGAACCTGATCGGCGATCTTGTCGAATTTCTCAGGTGTCATCTTGTTCAACGCAGCCTTCACCTTGCGCTGCACCATGTCGGGAGGCATGTGACCAACAAGCTGTGCAGGTACGGGCTGGGTGGAGCCATGGGGTTTCCAGCCGGTCTGGGAACGCTCCAAAGGCTTGAGGTCTGCGCCGGCAGTGAGGGGCATAGAGGCTTCCTCTTTCTTGTGAGGTCCGCCCTTAGGGCCACGGCGGCTGCCCTGGTTCTGGCCACGAGAGCTACCGACACGGGGAGAGTGAGGCTGTTGCTGAGACATATTCTGGAACGATCCTGTGCGTGCCATCTGCGGCGCACCCATATTGAATCCTCCTCCTGGACGGGTGGGACCAGCAAGGTGAGCGAGAGGGTTGGTCATGGTCCTAGCCCCAGTACCGCTTGCTGCAGCGAAGCGCTGTTCCGATGTCGTACCAGAGGGAATCGTCCTGCCTCCAGCACCGAAGTTGCCTTGGCCAACGAAGCTGCCCATGGCTCCACCAACACCAAGGCTACCACGCGATGATGGTTGGCGGTTTCCACCTCCCATGCCCATAGACGGGCGGGCAGATTGCGGACGAGCAGAATCGGTAGAATCCCCGACTGTCTCCTTCAACTTCTGATCCCAGTCGACAGACGGCTTCTCCCGGAAGACTTCCTGGAATTGGAGCAGGAAGTCCTTGTCGTAACAACGGCCCCTGCTCTTGCTGGTAACATTGAGTGCGGGATTAGGGGACTTGATGCCTTCCGGATAATTGATGGCTTCGTTGCGAACCTGAAGAAAGCGTGCAGACTTGAGCGATTGCATACCAGCAGTTGGCTGAGCGGGCTCCACAGACTTGTTGGTTTCGAGCTTCAAGGCTGCCGGCTTCTGTTTGCCAGAGCCGGGTAGCTTGGGGGGCGCAAGCTGTGCGACGACAGGAGCAGCTGGCTCTGCGGGTGGTGCTGTGGGCGTTGAAGCACCGCTTTCGCTGGCAGCTGCCATGGCGCCGGGACCAAACATGTCATTCTTCTTCAAGGAAGCAAACATCTTCTGCCTCTCGGCCTTCTGCTCAGGGGTCTCCTTCGAGCGAGCCTCTTCGGCGGCTTCCGCGTCCTTCTCCAGTTGGCGGAGTCTCGCTTCTTCAGCCTTGATCCTCTCACCTTCTAGTGCTTTGGCCGCTTCTTTCTCCAGCTTCTTCTTCTCCTCATACGCCCGCTGCTGTTCCTCTTCCGCCTTCTCCGCAGCTTCCATTTCGGCAACGATGCGCTCGAATTCTTCCTCTTCTATGCGCTTCTTCTCCTCTGCCTCTGCCTTGGCCTTCTCCGCAGCTTCGGCCTCCTCCTTTTCTTTTGCGGCCTTCTCAGCCTCCTCCTTCTCCTTGGCAGCTTTGGCTTCAGCTTCCTCCTTTTCTTTCGCAGCTTTAGCTTCAGCTTCCTCCTTCTCCTTGAGCGCCTTGGCTGCAGCTTCGGCCTTCGCTTTGGCCTCTTTCTCCGCGGCAGCTTTCTTCTCAGCCTCTAAAGCGCTTGACTTCGCGTTTTCGAGTTTGAGGTTCTCTTGAAACTGCTTCACAAAGTCGGCTTGTTTCTCCTGTTTTGACTTCTCTACACTCTCGGTGGTGTCCTGTGTAGACGTAGCGACACTGGCAGCACGAGGCGGAGGTGTTGGAGTTGAGACAATGGCCGGAGACCTAGGGGGGGCGGCGAGAGGTGCTGGTGATGCCGATTTACCTCCAAAGTTCACTACTTCACCATCCGCATTCTTGATAATAATGGCCTTGCTGGCCTTCTTCGCAGGAATTTGGAAGGCGGCGCCGCTGCCCGGGGCAGGGCTGGCGGAGCTAGCACTTGGGGTGTGGGTATGCGACACGTGATTGACGTTGGTCATGGCCGGAGTAGATGGCTGCTGGGGGACAGCGGACGGCGGGCGCTCAGACATGTTGGAGGGCGTACGAGACATGCTCTGTGCTTGCGGGTGCGCAAAAGGAGCGTTCACGCCATAGTGGCCCTGCATTTGTTGGGGGAAGCTGTGGCCTCGGTTTGGGCTGTTGGGGGCCATGGGAGCACCGTACGGCATCTGCTGATGCATGTTGAACTGTTGGCCGTAGTACTGACCATATGGATCCAGCTGTTGTTGAGGCATCCCGTAGGGGCCCTGAACGTTGATCGCTGTCAGAACTTGCTCGAAGTGGTTGAGAACCGTATGAGAGACACGAGGAGAAACAGGCTGAAGAAAGGCATTCGACGCGTCGGTTGGCACGGTGAATTGGAGTTTCCGTGCCGTGGCCGTCGGCCGAATGTTATTCTGTAGCTGCGAGAGATGAGGAATTTGAGAAGATTGAGAGATACGAGAAGACTGAGACTGTTCGACATTGGAAATAGGAGTTCGGAAGGGGGAATGAGAGGTGGTACGAACCGGTTGCTGATAACCCTGGTGCGCATATGGGTACTGCATCTGTGGCCCGTTGGCATACTGCTGTTGCTGGTGCATCGCGGCATGGCTCAGGGCTGGGCTGCGTGTTGCCGTGTAGGGCGAGTTGGGGCCGCGCATCTGGCCGCCCTGGGGCTGGAAGGGCTGGGCCATGACACCGGCTGGGCCTCCGCGGGCCTGGTGCGCCATGGGACGATACGATGGCTGCGGGGACGGGTGCATCTGTGGGTTGTGCTGGTAGCCTTGCGCGAACCCGCCACGGCCACGACTGCTGTTGGAATAGCCGCGGTTCATCGGAATCTGCTGGCTGCTCATGTCGCTGTGGGCCGACTGCGAAGACTCGCGACGCAGGTGTTGGGCCTGCGGGAGGTTGTTCGGTTGCGGTGGCATGGAGATTGGGCGCGACTGCGTGGGTGTGAGCACAGGAAAAGTTTGGGGCTGAATTTTATATTTCGGGGCTTGGCATGGACTCACCACATTCGGCTCGGTCGCCTCACTTCCACCACCAAACACGGGCATTTCACCACGACCGGGCAGGTTGCCAGTCGGCTTTCCGCCGCTGAACTGCGGGGCCTGGGGAATGGGCGACGGCGAATGGGCCGGCGACGCAATGCGCGGGTTGTGCATCTGCGGATTGAGGGTGGCGCCCTGCGGGTTGTGCGGCGCAACATGCGACGGCGCAGGCGAGCCGCTGATGGCGCCGAACGTCAGGTTCGAGGGCGCGCGGCTGCTGGCCACGGGGCCGCCGTTGGGGATGTAGCCACTGGTGCCGGCGGCGCTGATGGTGACGGACGACTTGCGGCTGTGGTTGTCTGGGGCGGGCGCGCCGTTGACGCCGCTGGAGTTGACGATGGTCGGGGCCATGGTGGGGACTGCGGGCGTGATGGAATTTTTTCCATTCACCGGGGAAATTGACGCGCTCTTCCCATGCTGCGCGCCCTGCGGACCTCCCACTGCCACGGGGGGTGCTGCACTGGACGCGATCGGAGGAGAGGAAGTCTTCTTGGTCGCGTTGGCGTACGAGCGGGCAGTGGGCGGAACCGATCCAGCGGCCACGTTGGCGGACGGTCCTGGTGAGGGAGCGGTCGCGGCGGCAGCGTGTGTGGAAGCGGCGATCGGTGGGGGTTGCGCGTGTGAGGTGGATGCACTCATTAGAAGCGGATGAGGGATGGTTGTGCGGACTGCGCGGGAGGCGGGCGAGCAGGAGCGGGTTTGTGGGTGCGGCGCGCAAGGGTGACGGTCGCTCGAATGTCAAATCCGGGACAGGCGCTCGGCGGGCGGCGGGGGCGCGAATTAGGCGGTCGCTGGGCGCAACGACGGGGAGGGGGTGGGCACGAAAGGACTGGCGTGCGGAGGGAGGGAGCCCAAGGGGGTCTCGCTGCGCTCCTTGTGGAAAACTGTCAGAGAGCGGCTTCACACACTGGTGAAAGCGGCCGGGTCTGGACAGGAGCCTCGGGCGAGGGATTTCGACAGAAGACTCTGTGAAATCGGCGAACGGCTCGAGCAAAGACTCTGAGACCGTTGTCGTGGAGCGGAGATGGGGATTGTTCACGATGAACAAGATGGGTGAGGAGGAGAGGTGAGGCCAGAAGAAAATTCGACAGGATTACGGCGAGGGCTTGGCGCTCTCGTTACCGAGCAGGGGCAACAGATTGGGAGCCCGACATTCACGCCCTCAGCGCTCAACAGCGCTCAACAACGCTCAGCAGGCGGGCTGCGCGGCGCTGCCTGCCTGCTTGCTTTTGTGTTCCACGAAACAGCCAGTCCGCTGCCGTCCACGGCTTGCTGCCCGTGGTGCGCCCGCGGTGGTGCTGCGAAGAAGGCGCACGCAGGAAGGGGGCCCTCCTGCTGCCTTGCCTGCGTTCAAGACGAGACGGGGCTGAGGCGCCGTCGCCGTCCTCACCATCATTCGATGCGACGAACGCTCCGCGCACGCAGTTTGGCCCAATCGCCGCGCGCTGGGGGGCAGCAGCGAGAGGGGCCCACTGCGGCGTGCCAGGCGGTCCTCCTCGCTGAGTGAATTTCTGGGCTGATGCTCCCAATCCTGCTCTCCAGCGCTGTGGCAAGCAAACATGGCACGCAAACACGCCATGTGCAGAACAGCACACAGACGCTCTCCGCGACTCGAACCAGGTCAGCGGTAGGGCATAGCTCAAACAGATATAGCAGCAGTGCGCGGTCCCTCTCTGCTGTCGCAACAGCGTCCTCGACGTCGCACTGTCTCCCATCTGGCACTGTGCTGGCCGCGCACCAAGCAAAAAGCAGAGACAAAGACTCGACGTGCGCCCGCTGGTCCTCAGGGACCGCATCTTCGTATTGTCTGCACATGTGCAACACTCACAAACATGCTCCATCGCAAAAAAAAGTTCGCGGCTTTCATGCAGGCATCATGCATAATGACGAGTGCTGTCCAAATGGCAATTCATCTCCTCTGCCCTGCCGGCTTAAGTCCGAGCATCGCCGTCCAATCAAACGTCACCATCAGAGGATACGGAGCAGCGCGCCCCTATTCCAGCCATCACCAACAGCGCCGTCGCCACAAATCTCAACCTTACGAGGCCTTCTAGAAGAAAGGGATAGTGTGGCGCGGATGCGGACGGGAACCCGTCACCCATGAATCATCAAGGGACTGTTCCTCGGGAAACGGCGACACTTCCAAGGATGAAGGCTGAACAACGACATCAAGATATGTATTTAGCTCAAAGTTACGGAGGAAAGGAGCGCGGAAACTGTTGCACTCTCCACTGGTTCCAATATGGCCCCAAGTGAACGTTTCCCAACAGGTTTGCATACCTGCTGAGCTTTACCGACTAACAAAGTTCTGGGTCAACGAATACCATTCGATGAGGATGGAGCTTCAACAGATCCACATCAGGGCAACTCCTCGGATGCAGCGCCCTGTCTTGACTGTGGGGGACGCCCAGCACTAAAGCCTCATCATTGCCCCAACCTGACTCACCTTTCCACAGCAACTCTGCAGCCAAGCATCTGGTACTATTTATCGATCCCTCCTGTATCCACAACCGTCGCTCCACCATCCCGAAGCCGCAACCCGTCGTGCAGGAAACTGTCGTGTCAAAACCATCTCGTCTCACGCCACCCCCCCAGGTTGATGCTTGCCCTCAATACTGACCACCGTGTTGTCAAGACATTCAACAAAGCCGTGTCTGTTGTGCTATGCAACCATCCGTATCTCGTTTTACAGCCTGTGAAGAACATGTATGTACCTATGTCTGTATACGCGCAAGTCCAGGCTGAAGGGGTGCTCTTGGAGGCGGTGCAACCCCACATGCGTAACTCCAACACAACGTCCGGAGCTGTCACGATGCTGTGGAAGGAAAATGCCGGGGGGACGAAGATAGCTGGGTGCCTGCGTCGTGTCGTGTGTATCGTGTCGTAAACCAGGTAGCCCTAGGGACCTGACTGCTATTTGTGATGTGGTCGCGGCAACGGAGCATGCTGTGGTATCACCAGCATCGCCTTTTGACACACGCCGCTTTTGCAGTGCCAATCTGCATTTCGCCCTCTGTGCTTCAACCTCAGCAAAGCCTGTTGGTTTTCGCAAATTCCAGCCACTCGTTCGCTGTGCGACCCGTCACCACCCTCCCCATGGAGCGAAACCCCGCGAAGATATCGACAAAAGTAAAGCCTCGTGGGCGATCTGCCGCCCTGCTGCCGTGATCTTCTCAAAAGCGCAAGTCTCGGGGATCAAGAAGGAGAGAGCTGCAAGCCCATGGTCGTGCTGCTCGCGCGTTGCATCATGTGTGGCATTGTGTGGACGACAGAAAGCGACCCACCAGGCGCTAGAAGACGCCTCCCGGCGCCTCTTGATCCTTTTCCACCAGCGATACGAGGGGAATCGAGAAAGGAAAAGGCAGGTCAAAGTCAAAACCAACATCGCTCCATCGCTGCCACGCCACTCTTTGGCGCATGTCGCCGGCACGCTGGTACAGTGGGCCCGATGGGGGTCGAGAGGGAAGCTGGATAGATAAGTAGGCGGGCGACGTCCGGTTGCACCCGTAGTCGTAGCTGTCGATTGACAGGCGGCCGTTTCGAGGCCTGTGGGCGTTATCCAACGCTTGCTGATGCAGAAGGTTGGTGTTTCGGTCGCTTCTCCTTGTCCTGCCTGTCGTTGCTGTCAGTCTCTGCTTCAACGTCCATGCCGCACACCAGTCTTCACAACACCCACAGCTTCGCCGTCTGACATGTGAATCACACCACATCCAACGTCCGTCGCCTGCAGCTGGGAAAAGACTCGAGGGCCGCATGACCACACGTGATGGCCGGTACTTGCATCTCCCTGACTGTCCACCAATCACCGCCCGCCCGCTACCATTCTCCGCGCTCAAAGAGGAAGTGCGCCTACACACACAACGGCCGTCCCTGAAATCCTCCAATGGCGCCCACAGGCCGCGCCGTGTACCACTCCCAAAGCCTCTCACAACAAGGCATCCGCTCGCAGTCTGAACGGTCATGGACGGGAAAACGGTAAACCGGGCTTGGACCCCACTCAGACGCGCAATTCCAATGTTTCTCATTCACGTCCCTCCTGTGAGCATTCCCTGGATGAGGCCTACGCGATGTCCGCAGCCCATCACCGTCTCACAGGCAAGCAATGTCCCCATTCATCCCTCCGCCTACCTGACGGCAATGCGCTGGCAGCATCTCGCTCTTACTCATCAGGAACGGCGCGCCGTCCCTATTCACCTTTTGCCCTGCCCGCTGTGCGGCTGCGACTTGCATGCACCACATACACGGACAATTATTCTTTCCACCGGCCAAGCCTATCATGATCCCGCGAGCCGTGCTTCCTATACTCCGGTCAGCATGCTGCTTGCGAACCGCTGGAACAGCGAACACGAGAAACTCGAGGTACGAGCTCGGAGTGGGCAGCGCAAAGGCAGCGAGTAGACTACGGGTTGTAGTAGCACAGCTTACGGTAAAGCTCCATGCACTCCACAGTCCACCCTCCCAAGACATGCTCCGCTCCGATGACCGCCTATTGAGCCTCGGAACTCTGGGCGGTTGACGGCCAACGTCCCCAAAATGGGTTGGCATATCCGATGTTCTCGCACGCTGAGCGCCTAACCGGAACGGGGAGTTCAACTTGCACTTCTTGGTGTCCCCCTGGGCCTTATGTAATATCACCTCCCCGTCAATACTTCGCTAGAGAGCGCACACCTCAACGCCATCACACCGCCACGACATGACAAGCTCCAAGGCGACCCCCTCCCTTTCCATGCACCCTGACCTGAGGGCCGTTAGCAGCGATCGAGAGATCACGCGCCGTATCCCCCCTCACTTTCCCACGCTTCTCGAACCATTCTCGAAGCCGGCTGGAAGAATACATCATCAGCCACGATGGCCCAGACATGCTCTCATTCGCCAGTAGTGTGCTCGCCCGTGCTCGCCCGTGCTTGCCCAGCCCTCATTAAGCCTAAGATCGACAAAACATACATGCTAGAAAACATCCGAAGCCCTGGCCCCAGTCGCCACATCATATCCATCTTGCGCCCTGCTGTTGGCTGAGGAAGGGTTTAGGGGTCTTCTTTCTTCCGCCGAAGTCCACGGAAGACGGTAGGGAAACAAGGTTAAGCTCAGGAATTAGGTTTATTAAACCAGCTGCAAGGGCTATCAGCGGCTCTTCGCTCCTGGTTCCCTCTCGTCCCACCACACCTGTACCAGAGTTGGTATAGATTAAAAAGATGGGGTTAGAATGGGCGGTGGTGGAGCGTGAGCGGCTAACACGCGGCGGCCGACCAGCAGCATTTGGCAAGATAGATTGCCGTTGCAGCTTGCGAGCTGCACCGCTTTGCTAAGCCGGTATATTTTCCTTCCATACCCATGCTGCATGGCGATGCAATGCATACTGCAGGATCTCTATTGAATCTCTGCAGGCATAAACGAAGACGAAAGCAAGATGTAACCTATAGCACAGCCTCGCTCGACCATACCCATACCCCTTTCCTGGACCTCCCCCCCCCCTCCCCCTACGCATCCTCTCCAGTCATCCTTTCGATTCTCCCCCATTACCCCCACCCCTCCTCCCACGGATGATCAGCTCATCTCCCTTTCCCCGCAAGTCGCGCCTCCCCAGCCCAGCCGCATCGCATGGAGAATTAAAGTGTTCATTTAGCCAACGTCGAACCGGCGCCGTAGAAGTCTGCATGGAACGTCGTTCCTGACCTGAAGCGGCTCTCCCTCGTATAGTGATCCGATGATGGCGTCTGGGGTAAGTGTGGAGATAGATTGCCTCTCATCTAGCTGTCAGTCATGAGACTCTGGTTTTGTGGAGAAAGGGCCTAATCGCCAAGAGGATGAGATGGGTCAAGATGCGAACGCTGGGGATCAGCGGAGAGCGTAGATTGATGGAAGGGAGGAAGCGGAGGGAGCTTGTTGGTGCGGCTCGTCGAATGTTCGAAGCAGGATGTGAACATGGACAAGCACCGCTGTGGGAGGATGATTTGGGAGCTTGTTGCGGGGAACATCGTGGTAGGAGTGAACAGGTGAGCACGACGGGTGCAGGGAAATCATGCCAGGAACAGAGGGCCGATGATTTGGCCGTTGTTTCAATCTGGATACTCTCTCGTAGCTCACTCTCATCCAATACCATACTCTTTGCCATACATCTTCGACATGCCCTGTGCTAATGTGGCCCTGTTCTTGCCATGTTGGATAGGGGTGCTGCCATGATCTTGTCTACCAAAGCTTGGAAGTGCTTCGTCAGTGCTTCTTCCTTCTCGCATCGTGCTTCTTGATCTCATTTGCATCGTGAAATTTGTATGGCTATCCCATCATCGCGGCTCTTTCTCTTACTCCGTTACAGTATTCTTCCGAAGGCGCCTCGCAGTGGCCCTGCGTTTGCGTCGACATCCACATCTGCACTGCATCTCTCTCCACATCGCATACGATCAACGGTCACCATCACTCCATTTTCCTTGTCCCACCGATGCACCTACGTTACTCACTAGGTCGCTTGGATATTAAGGTACACTCTCATCGTACCGATAATCCCTATTAGCCAACTATGTCGTTTGCCAAGCCCAGAAAACCGTTAACCGCGGGCAGTATGCACCGAGAGACAGATTCAGAAGACGATCACTGCAGATCGAATTGGAACAATGAAGGCGGCCGATTAGGCTTAGTATCATAAACATCGTATTCTTTGAAAATTTTCTACAGCGAAGTGTATGTTGTGCCACTGCAGCAGTTGAGCAGAGGTGGCATGTGCCAGTGACATGTGAAGGGAAAGAAGTGAAAGAAGAAAAGCAAACGCTTGTAAGAAGAGGGGAGGGCATTGTCCGAGACCCCACAAGTAGGAATAGGCGCTGGCTCCAAAAAGGGTACATACAAGAAAGGTATTTTTGCCAACAATGATTCGCCCTGCTGCACTCCATTAAACAAGTGAGCCCACGTCCAAAAAAAGACTCAAGAGTTTCAAACTCTGGAAATAGGTTGCGCGCGACAAAATCGCTCACCCCATTGTTGCGAAACGTTTGTCGCCTGAGAAGATGAAGTTGAAAAGAGAAGAACGTATGAAACAAGCCACGACTGGGTGGCATTCGAAGAAGGAACTTTCCAAGTATTTCCTTTAGATATTTCCAATAATAGGCGTCAGTTCATACACAAGGGTCCATAGTTTCCAGCACTGGTGAGATAGTCATCCGTCCGTTGTTTTCATGATATCATTTTGGCCGCCTTTTGCACCCGATTTCCATCCTGCTTCCCGCTCAATGTGAATTAAACGCCATGTAAACATTGAATCATATTCGTCGTGATCAATACGATTGCTGTAATTGCTCGTTCTGATCGTTGTTTTCCTGATTCGAATTTTCAATCACTTCTCCTAGCACGGCTCCAACGCCAGGATACTGATCACCCTGGCTCGAATCATTTCGTAAATACGAGTTTTGGAAGGTCGACATGTGATGTGGAGCGCTGAGTTGAGGCATAGCATAGCTTTGTGGTGTCACAAGCGGTGATCCTGAGTATGTCGGATATGTGGCTGTCTGGGGTGTTGTTGCGCTGCGATTCGGTGTGTAATGCGTACTCAACTCGATACGTCTTGGTACACTGTTGGAAAATGAACGCATTCTTGAAGCGCTTGATGCTTGAAAGCCTGGCACCGGGGAATCTGATTCTGTTAGACGAGGCATATTTATCCACACCATGATAACTTACAAGAGTACCCAATGCCATAGGGCATCATTGAGCTGGAGAACGACCGTGATGAGCCGTGGTCTCCGCCTAATGAGGGATCCATGTGGTTCGAATCGCTGGTTCCATTGAGGCCATCGTTACCGTTGGTGTAGCTCATGCTTGTTCGTAATGGTGACGAGAGAGACTCTGCACGACTCCTTGCTATCCGGTCGGCGTGAAGCGATAGCCGGGGTATGCTGTGATGAGGGGCGTAGGCTGGAGATGTGCTGACAGACATTGAGAAGGGATTCGATCGGCTCACTCCATTGTCCATGCTGGGAGGGAATCCGAACGGCGAACCCTCATGGCCAGTTGACACTGGCGAGAGTGTGTCTGTCGCGGACTGAGGAGGAGTGAATGTGAAGCCTCCGAATGCGGGGCTGATACCCGTAGGCGAAATGTGAGAATCAATAGGTCCTCGTCGTAAGGTATCGATGGAAAGTGGTCGCATCATGTTGCCCTCGGGGTATCCAGGTGTGTAAGATCCAGGCGATGCCAGTGGCGTTCCCAGTCCATGAGCGTTTCCAAACGGAGAGTGAAGTGCTTGAGTCATGTCGAAATCCTCTGGCAGAGCGCGAGACCTCATCATGCGCTCGCGATCGTCGCTTGTCAGTCGCTTCAGCTTGGCCCTCCTAGGATAATATGAGTGACATGTCTTGCTTTAGATTTGTCTTGCTTACCTGTTCTGGAACCAGACTTGGACTTGTCTTGGGCTGAGGCCTGGGATTTCGCGGGCGAGGCGCTCCCTATGTGCTGCATCAGGATGAGCTTGGCGTGCAAACTCGCTCATGAGAAATCGAGTTTGATTGTGAGTAAGCCTGTGAATGTGTGAGTATATGTACAGGTCTATCATTTGATCTCTTGCTCACCTGAAGCGCTTCATCTTCCGCTTTTGTGCGCGAAGCTCCGCTGCAGAAATCGGCGGCCTGTCCTCGTCTTTGGTGGCTTGGTCAACATCGTCTTCCTTGTCGTCGATAATGATATCGTCATCGCCGTTCATGTCCAGCTTGTCTCCGTTCGGGTCATGCGGCGACGGAGGAGTGAGTCTCGAGACTGGACTGGCTGGCGCTGAACCGCCAAAAGTGACTGTGGGCATGTCGTTTCCATCGAGCTCATCGATGTTGCTGATGCTAATGCGATCCCTGGATATCGGCGAGTCGGGTCCATTGCCTTGATGATGCTTGGTGTCGAGACTATATGGGAAGCTCTTGTGGGTTCGTAGAAGCGGACGCTTTACTTCGAAGTTGTGGCCAGAGACTTCGGCCTGAAGCAATGCCATGTCGCCGTCCGAGTGAGTGGAGTGGGTATCCAGAGGCTTGAGGTCTGTAGATTGCCAGTCGTTCTCTGCGGGAGTCGTGCTATAAGCAGACATACGCGGCGAGCTGGGCGGAGAGAGCGGGATGAAAAGGTTTCCGTCCACCATTGGCACCTTGGACGATGGGTTTGGAGGAAGTTCAGTTGTGGTTGACTTTGTGGCTGAACCAATCCCTAACAAGCTTTACAGTCAGCAAAAGCCAGTACATATGGGAGGGCCTTACGCACTTCGTCACGATGCTTGACGCGATCGCAATACTTTGATCGAACACAGAGTGGCTGTAAGAGTAGCTTGCAATGTGCCAATTGCCACAGTCGGCGACGATTATGGGAGACGCTGCGATGTGTCCACCACGGACTGCAAAAGGGAGAGGATCCGATGAAGCTCGCGAAACGACACTCGATCGGTCTCCAAACCTAGTGCGGGGTTGGATGCAGGTGATCGGCGGAAAACGAGATGGCGTTTGCGAGGCTTTAAGATGTATATCGAGTATGGACCACTCAATGCGTTAAGGTCGCAGGTCTGTCACAAAAAAACCAGATCCAAGGGGCCGTGTCGGAGGGGTTTAGGATTGCTGATATGCAGGACCAAGGCTGAATGGCTGATGCCGCTCCCAAGACAGGAATGGGGCGCGGAGTTCTGGTGTAACGTTTGCTCGAAATAGCAGCTGTTGAGTAGGTGATACCGCAGGCCAAATAAAGAATGACGGTGACCGAAGAGGATGGACAGAGAGGGAGGCGAGCAGACGGCGAGCTTCAGATATCTGAGAGCGTCCGGTCTTGGTGGACGATGGCGAGCCCTTTGTACGAGTTGCTCAGGAACACCGGGGAGGCTATATCAGTGATAGCAGCTGGGGAGAGAGGAACAGATCATTCAGACAGAAAGGCTTGATGGCACTTTACGTTCGACGATCCGGATAAATCGAGGGTAAGAGAGATTCAAAGTCTGGGGTCAGACTACCGCCAGGGCAGAGGTCCCTCTTAGGGAAGAATGATATTCTCCTGGGATCTGGATGCAGTTTGTTACACGGCGAGAGGCGTGACTGTCCTCGAGGGCTAGCAGGGCCGCAACGCAAGATCGAGCGCACAGGGGTGCTGGTACCTCGGGACGTGACCCTTCAAGACGGACGAGGAAGCGAAGTGGGCACTGGCGAATCGCCGGGCGGTGGAATCAGGTGTGCTGGGGCCCACCAGGGTGCCCTTCTCGAAAGAGAATGTGAGGACTGCGTGAACATGGAGGGCTCGCAGCGTGCAGCAGAACAGGGGGATGTGGAGAAAAACGCCGACCAGCAAGGCCTGATCCGTGGCGTCGAGCAATCGAGAGTCGAGGCGGATGGGGGCCCATAGCACAACGGGATGGGCCAGGGACCTGCCAGCACGATGGCAGGGGTGCTACAGGGCTCGGCAACGCTTGTTGTGGGGTCTCGCTGCTTTAGTGGGTGTGGTGGATGCCGCCCGTGGTGGTGAGGAGGGAGGACGGGGGAGGGGGGGGGGAGGGGGGAGTCCGCGTGGTGCTTACCTCGAGCGTCCTGTCGAGCAACCAGCAGCACGTCGCCGCGCTCCGGGCGAGCGTGCCCTATCAGAGGGCGGCGGACGTCTGGCTGTGGCTTGACAATGCGCTCCTTTGCAGGCGTTTCGTAACGGCTATGGCTTGGGTAGATTGCGTCAGGAACTCAGCCTTGCACGCTCTTGAGCCGCCCATGGCGCGCCGCATGAAGGCAGAAGCAGTCCCCGCCAGACACGAGGCGTCGACGCGCCCCGCCGGACTCGCTTTCAGACGGCGACGGTCGTTCGACCGTCGAGCTGGCCGTGGCCCTGCTCCGGGCTGGCGCCGGGCTGGCGACGGGCTTGTCGGTTGCACCTGCACGATGTGAGTGCGAGCGTGCGCCGAAGCCAATGGGGCCTAGTGTGGCAGAAGGCTGCAGAACAAGCGCCAGATCGCAACGCTCGCCGGCCCGCTCCGGAAGAATTCTGGAAGAGCTGTTGGACGGCCGTAGTGCGACCGCACGCTGGGCGCCCTGGGAGATGACAGGACGCCGTCGCCGACGTGACCTGCGAGCTGGGCCACGGCGGGTGACGATGGCAGCCCGCCGGCAGATGCACGCTGGTACGGTGCTCAGGCTGGCTGCGAAGCGGCGACACTGGCGGTGCGGGCAGCGCGCAGGGGGTCGGAGCCATGATCGCTGGCACCCATGGCGAGGCGTTCAGGCGTGTTGGCCTGCGCGCGAGGAACGCACAAAGGCTCCTTGATCAGCGGCCGGGTATTCGAGCACTCCAGCGCGCCCGGCCACCGCTCTCGAGTAGGCAATGTAGCCGAGCGCACGCCAGAGCAGCCTGCACGCTGAGCCGCTGCGGTCAGTTGGGTCAACGGGGTCAATGGGGTCAATGGGGTCAAAGGCTCGGCGGGCGGTGCGAGGGGTGCCGTGCAGAGACAGACAGACGCGGATAAGAACAGCAAGCGAAGCGTGTTTGCACGGCCCATGACAAACGCGTGAACAAACAGGCCCACGCCCGCCCGCCGCAACACTGCGTTGCGGGCGCAGATCGTGAGGCATGGTGTTGACGCTGGAGGTTTCGCAGCCAAAAAAGCACGTTCGCCCAGCGCCGCTGTGGGTGGTCGGCCGGATGTGCAGCACACCGTCGCCGTCGGCTTGGCACATCGCCTGGCAGCGGAAACGATGAAATGACAGGACCAAACAGCTCGAACAGCCATTGATTCTTCCGTCTCTGTCCGCCGCGGATATTTGGACGGATCGCGGTTTGATGGCCGGCATGGTTGCGTCGCTTGGAGCACGGGCGCGCTGTAACGGCATTGAGGGCGAGGCATCGAGCGACGAACCATCCCCGTCCCAGCCAGAATCTGACTGCCAGGCCCAGTGCCAGGAAGGAAGCCAACACCAACGAGCGACGACGCGTTCCGGAGCTCTGTGACGCGACGTATGGATACACAAGGTCCCTTCAATTTCGGGCCACTGCAGCATCATCCACGCCTCTGGACCGAACACATGCTGACACCGCACACCTCCAATGAGCCTGAAGTTCGGCCAATATTACTGCCCTCATCGCTGCCCGTCCGCCACACCCCTGTCCGCTCTCGACCACTGCTGGATTCAGCTCAAGATTGGAGCTGGCTGCTCGAGTGCCGGGAACCTCCACGCTATGCCTGGGACAGCGTCTCGCACAGCTCGGGATATGGAAGCTGCAGAAGCTGAGCCTGGTGCATATCGTCCCAAGTTATCATGGCATTCATTTCGTCGACCTGCTCGACGCCGCAGTGCCAGTGTAGCCGCGAGTGGTGGCGGTAGCAGGTTGATATCAGTGGCACAGTAGCAGTCGCTTGGTTGATTGATGCCAGTGCCGTCCAGTGTTTCCTCCGCCGTTGGCAGATCACGATCGTATCGTGGAGAGGGATCGCACGGAGACATGCACGTCTTCTGCCTCCAGCTCTCCCCCATGTCCCCTCTTTGCTCGACTTCTCAGCAGCAGGCGGCGGGCGCCACCATCCCCACGGTCTGCACGGTCTGCATGGAAGCCATTGCAATCAAAGAAGGTCTCGTGGCAGCGGCCTCGCATCGCTGCCCTCGACAATTGATTCCTATCTCGTAGCCGCCGCTTTCCTCCCTTGCCACCACAGAGTCCGCTGTCACTTGACTTCCTCAGTCGGCCCGCTGCTCCTCAACGCTTTGATGTTGCTCGTGCGGAAGACTATCCCTGCTCTCCGGGGCAGTGACCGCATTGTCCTCGCCTGTTGCCTCAATAATCTTGGCTGGCTGGAGGAGCCTCGTCAGATCTCTGCCTGACTTGCCGATCGAGTACCGTCCTCCTTCAGACGCAAGACGGAGACCTCGCCATGTGTCGGCTCTCTTCTTCTCGTCCAATTTGCCCCGTTCATCTTCTGTGGTAGCCATGTCCAGGTCCATGTCAACGTCCCGAACCCGGTTGACAAACACCTCCACTCCTGGTTTAGAATACCTGACCTCTCGTGAGCAAATGGAAAATATGTGGTAGAATGCTATCGGGCCAGCGGAGCTTACCTCTTAGTGTTTCCCCTCAGTTTCCTCAGGCCTTCTGCGGGATCAGTGTTGTACAGGAAGTCCAGATTGTCGCTCGTGTTCTGAGGTACTGTGATCTTCTTCCGACCCAAGGCCCCCTGGAGGCCAGTCTGGGACGACTTCCAATCCTCGACGGGGATCCTATCAAGTGTGAAGGGTGGGCAGTTCTCCATTTTCCACCTAACCCAATTTTTGTCGCGTGAGAGCACGGTGTCAACCATTCGATAATAGAATTTGCCATCCGGTCCATCCTGCAGGTAATTTGCGATAGAGGTCTTGATGCCCAACGCCCACTCGGTCTGTGCTTTTAGTCAGTCGAAGGAACGCTGATCGTGAGGGTACGGCGAGACGCCGCAGCCGTACGCGAAGGAAGGGGATGGACTCACCTGCTGCTCGCCAAGCGTGAAGCTGTACTGCATCGCCTTCTGTGAACTCTGGTAGAAGGGCTTCTTCTTTGACTCCTCTCTTAGCGTCAAGAGAAAGTCGACCAAGATGAGCGCTTGGACGAGAATGTGGCGTTGGAAGGCAAGATCGCTCAGCTGCATGTAATTAATAGGATATCCACCAAATGAGTGATAGTCATTACGTACCTCCAGTTTGAAGAGATCTCTACTGGTTAGATACTTTGGAGTGAACGTGCTAGTAAAGTTGTTACGCTTGTCGTCCAGCTCAATACCCGGTTTTCGATCTGAGTCCCCAGACTGTATCACTGTGGGCACCTCCTTAAACTTCATGAGGGCAGCTTCCAGACCCTGTTGAAACTTCTTGAAGTTTTCCTCGCCAAAAAGAAGTGGCGGATTAGAGAAGTAGCGCTGTAGAGACCAGAACACTGGGTAGAGGTCGTCAATGTCCATCGCCTGGGGCGCGTCTTTTGCGGCTCCATCGCCGTCTGTCTTCATGGGCTCGCTGACAGTGACCTCAGGATTCTTGTCGATGTCCATGGCATCGGAGTCGGCCTTGGGGTTCGATATCGAATCTTCGAACCTCGTCACGTTCTCAGTGTGAAAATTCCCCCGTAGATTCACCGAGCTCTTGTCGCCAAGGGGGAAGCTCTGGAAAAGGAAGATATATACTCGCCCGCAGAAGACAGCATCTTCCAGACGCGACAGCCGGCGGAGAAGCTCGTTGCACAACCGGAGAATGACAAGATCCTTGTTTTTGGAGGAGTTCTGTTCTGTCAGGATGGGGCATGAACACAAGGCGTAGGAGTTACTTGCGGCAATGATGGCCTCGCGGCGTGATTCTAAAAAGTCGAAAATCTTGCGGCATCCGTCAACAGGCTGGTCGTCAAGCAGCTCTTCAATGAGGAGAAGCATCAGCTGGGGCTGGCATATATCTGCTGTGGTCAGCGCATTCTGGTAAGAAGATGAGTGAAGACATACCTCGATCTCCACATTCAAGAATGATATCTAAGAAGTTCCACATGGTAACAAATTCGGAATGATCAATATCAATCGAAGCCTGTAAATGCTCAGTATGTGCTAAGATGGTAGAACTGGGGGGTGGCCCTACGATAATGCTGTTGAAAACAAGTCGCGTGGCAGCTTCGAAAAGAGACTTGAACAGCTCTTTTTCTACTCCGGTTGCAGCTCCGCCAAAGAAGGGGTCCGGATCAGTCATGACCTCGGCGACCGGCAAGGGTGGGTTGATAGATGTGCCGTTTTTGACTCTCGCAGCTTGGGCGAGAAGATCAATGATCTTCACCCTGATATCATCTGGGACGACGGTGAGGCCTGCCATTTTAACAGGCACGCTCGGCGAAGCGAGCAGCTCTTGTACTATGGCGTCTCTCCGACGGTCGTTGATCCCAAAATTGGCGTCCCTGCTCAATAGCGTCAGCAGTTGGACCTGGCAGGGTATCCTGTGTTCGGACCCTCCTGGCGCAACCCCTCTTGGCTGTCAATGGACTTGCGACGACAGTCCTCTGACGATTGTTGTTGTCGAGGTGCGGCGGCCACATGGGTTGTCGACGGCGATGTAGTGAAGCTGTTTCCTATCAATGCAGACCCAAACCTTTGAACTAAGGTTACGCGCTAAAAGCGGGAGAGGGCCGTGCGTCTCGTAAGCCACTTAGCTGGCAACGCGTTCCCCAGATTCGCGACGCGTCGGCCTGTCCACCATCGCAGAGACGTTGCAAGGCAGTATTTCGCGTTGATCAACGCTATAAGGACGGAAGCATTCAAACAAGCACCCCAGATTGCCCTTTCGGGAACTGCATCGCCAAATGGCTTCCACCAAAGCCGCTGCCCGCGATGTCCCCTCTGACGACGACGACGTATTTGGAGACGACGACATATTCGACGCAAGCAAGATTGTAGCGCAGGAGCCGCAAGCACCGCAGAGGCAGCAGGACTCAGCGTCCACAAACGCAAATACGGCCCTGGGCCTCGACGAAATCAAGGTCGTCAGGCAGCGTCGGCCAAATCCCAAGCTGGACGAGAACAGGCTGCTCTCTGATGCGGGCATTCCCAAGCTTCGGAGGATCGCCAAAGACCGCATGAAGTTCAAAGGGAAGGGTCACGAAGTAAGCACCGGAGAGAGACCTGCACGCGCGTCTACTAACATGCGCAGTACGGAGACATTGCACGGATGCTCAACATGTACCAGCTCTGGCTGGACGACCTCTATCCCAAGGCGAAGTTTGCAGACGGCCTCGCCATGATTGAAAAGTTGGGCCACACCAAGCGGATACAGTATATGAGAAAGCAATGGATAGACGAGGGCAAACCAAAGCACACTACAGAGGTAGACTTTGAAGCCGACGAGCCGCATTCGCCAAAAGAGACAGTTGAGGGGGCAACGGATCCGATGGAGGGGCTGTCTTTGGGCGATAGTACTTCCAGGACCCCACCGCATTTGAGGACGCTGGTCCCAGTCGCATTCGATGAGGATCCAGACGAGGACGAGTTGGATGCATTGTTAGCGGAGGGCGCGGCCGATATTCCCATGCCGACGACCACGATGCGGCCGAAGCCACGCGCAGCGAATGCCGAGGAAGACATGTTCGCGGATGAGATGGAGCTGATCGGAGACATGGATCATATGTGGTAGCGTCTGTGAAGTTTACATGCATAGCGAGGTATGGCGGCGTTACTGGAAGTAGGTATGAGTGAGGAACGACTCATCTGCTACGTCAAAAGAAGGTTTTGGTTAATACCTATCCATACGAAGTGCATACGTCTGCAGGAACAGAATGTGAACTGAGTGTATCCGGCTAGACTTTGCTGAGTGGCGGCGAAAATGCCCCGCGGTCGGCTCCACCTGCCTGTTCTCGCCACGTCGTCTGTGCTGGTCGATGATATTTGTTCGACAACCGCTCCCACTCAGCGACAAACTCTTGCCCCACAGCGACACCTTGATTGCCCCCCAACTCGCTGTAATGGACGAGCTGGCAGAGGCGCTCCGCAGAGTGCATCTGGCCTCCGCAGAAGTTGACGCAGACGACGTGGGCTTTGTGGACCACCTACTCCACGAGCAACGTCCGCCTAAACGGCTCAGGAAGTCCAAAGACGCCATCAAGCAGGAAATTGAGCGAGAGTTCCTAACCCCATCAACCGCATTCAATGCTCAGTGGTTGAACCAACTGCAGCAGCGGTGGGATGCACCCACAAACTATCGTGGTCTTTTCGACATTGCCCCAACACAAACCCGTACCATCATTCGGTTCAACCGAGAGGGACTTGAAGGCCGTGTCACGGGTTACAGAGAAGTCACAGTACCAGCCAACTCAGCGACTGCAAAGAACTCGACGTCACTCCTCAGGAAACCTGCAAACAGGGCCGAATTCGTCCGCGGTGCTGCCGGGTTCTTCCCTTTCGCACCCGGTGGCCTGGATGGTGTGGAAGCTTTTGCCGCGTTAGAGGACGATGCCATCCTTCGACTAGAGTCCAGCAGTGCTAAGAGGACGGGCGGTCTTGATCGGGTCATCAATTTTTCAACCGAGGGCGGGCTTCTGGAGATACCACCGGGATTCACCCGCGGTCTCAACGTCCAGAAGAAACGCATCACAGACCAGAAAGCTGCCGATGAAGTTGAAGAGACCTTAGGAGAGGAGCCATTGCCTGTTGGCGCTGAAGATGCTGCGGAAGATGAAGCTGATGGCGTTGGCGAGACCAATGGAGCAGAGGAAGTTCAGTCGCCAGGTGACGAGGAGATTGACGCTCTACTTCCAGTAGAGTTCCCTGCTCTCGCTCCACATGGACCACTTGCAATGGCGGCTTCTAAGAAAGGTGGAAAGGAATGGGCGCACATGGTGGACGTCAACAGAGAGATCACCAACTTCAGGGATCTGGTACCCGAAATGGCTCGTGAATATCCTTTTGAACTGGATACATTTCAGAAAGAGGCAGTCTACCACCTGGAGAATGGCGACTCGGTTTTCGTTGCAGCTCACACGTCTGCCGGAAAGACTGTTGTCGCCGAGTATGCTATCGCTCTTGCTGCGAAGCATATGACCAAAACCATTTACACGTCCCCCATCAAAGCTCTGAGTAACCAGAAATTCCGCGACTTTCGCGAAACTTTTGACGATGTTGGTATCCTCACCGGCGACGTGCAGATCCGCCCTGAAGCTAGTTGTCTCATCATGACCACCGAGATTCTCCGCAGTATGTTGTATCGCGGCGCTGATCTGATCAGAGATGTGGAGTATGTTGTCTTTGATGAGGTCCACTACGTCAATGATCTCGAACGAGGCGTGGTTTGGGAAGAAGTCATCATTATGCTGCCAGAACATGTTACGCTCATCCTACTTTCTGCCACAGTACCAAATACCTATGAGTTTGCATCTTGGGTTGGTAGAACGAAAAAGAAGGACATATATGTCATTTCCACCGCTAAACGGCCAATTCCTCTAGAACACTATCTCTGGGCCAATAAGGCTATGTTCAAAATCGTCACTGCAGACAAGAAATTTCTCGATACTGGTTGGAAAGATGCAAATGATGCAATTAGTGGTAAAGACAAAGTGAAAGCACCCCCACCAAGTGGAGAGGTACCGGGTCGAGGAGGTGGAAACTCTAGCAGGGCGGGGAGAGGGCAGGGTCAAAACCAGCGAGGAAGAGGTCAACAGGGGGGTCAACGAGGAGGTGCGCAGCGGGGTGGTGGTCCACCTGCCCAACGTGGACGAGGCAACATTGCCCGTACAGGTCGCGGTGGAGGCAGGACGACAGCGGCCCAGGATCGAAACATATGGGTACATCTCATCCAGCATCTACGCAACAAAGAACTCCTCCCGGCTTGCATATTCGTTTTCTCCAAGAAGCGATGTGAAGAAAATGCAGAGGCACTTTCGAATCTCGACTACTGCACTGCGAAGGAGAAGAGCGCCATTCATATGACCATCGAGAAATCTCTCGCTCGGCTGAGCCCAGAGGATCGAGATCTACCCCAGATTCGCCGATTGAGAGAATTGCTTGGTCGGGGCATTGCGGTGCACCACGGTGGAATGCTTCCTATTGTGAAGGAGGTAGTCGAGATACTTTTCGCAAAGACGTTGGTGAAGGTTCTATTCGCCACTGAAACCTTTGCCATGGGTCTCAATCTGCCAACTCGGACGGTTGTATTCTCTGGTTTCAGGAAGCACGATGGACACTCGTTCAGAGATTTACTTCCCGGGGAGTATACCCAAATGGCCGGCCGGGCTGGTAGACGTGGACTAGATCCTGTTGGTACAGTGATCATTGTCGCCCCTGGGGCTGATGAGGCACCCCCGGTTGCAAGGTTGAAGCAGATGATGTTGGGAGACCCGACGAAGCTTAGGTCGCAGTTCAGACTCACCTACAACATGATACTCAACTTGTTGCGAGTAGAGGCTCTTAAGATTGAAGAGATGATCAAACGTAGCTTCAGTGAGAATGCAACCCAGGCACTTCTCCCCGAGCACGAGCGGAAGGTTAAGCTCTCGGAGGCCGATCTAGAGAAAGTGAGAAGGGAGCCCTGCAAAATATGCGATGTTGACCTTGAGCTCTGTCATCAGGCATGCATAAACTATGAGCGGTTGACCAATGAGCTACATTTGGCGCTACTCATCAATCCTGTCGGCAAACGAGTACTAGGACCAAAGAGACTAATTGTATACAAGAAGGTATTTTATCAGGTTAAAATGCATTTCAAATCCGCTTTAACAAATAATAGAATGGAATTAGAACTGTCGGTATGCTTCTGTTAGAGGGCGCCACCAGGGGCAACGAGCCTATGGTGAAGGTCCTCGAGATCTGCCAGAATCTAGACCGCAAGGCGGATGACTTGTTACCATACCTTGGCCCCTTTGCACAGTTCTATCGATCCCTGCCCAAGAACGAGAACGAGATGATTCTGAAGCCCGCACTGGTGCCCCTCAGCGATGTCATTACAATGACAAGGACGCTCATTGACGTGCCTGAGACTTTGCAAAATTTCAATAAGAGAAAGCGTAAGTCTGTTTACGTGCATGAAACTATAGCAAGTGTTATGGTGCTAAAGGTCGCGTAGAATGCCTCGATCTTGCACGAGACCAGTTCGTCCCCCTGTGTAAATCGTGGAATTTCTCCGACTGGGACGAGTATGAATGGGAGAAGATCAAGAACCTTGCATTCCGCGAAATCGACGATGCTCGACGTAAAGAAGGATTGATCGCTACAGATCGAGAATGCATGAAGTGTCCTGACTTCCTCAAGCATGTAGGCAGACTCTATCCTACTTGATAATTGTGATCTAACATGGACAGTTTGCTATGGAACATGATGAATGGCTGATTAAGGATAACATCCAGCAGCTCAGACAACTCATGTCAGACCAGAACCTTCAGCTGCTTCCAGACTATGAGCAACGGATCTCGGTGTTGAAAGACTTAGGCTTCATCGATGAGGAATGTCGTGTAGAGCTCAAGGGCAAGGTTGCTTGTGAGGTATGCTCGTTGTCCCTTCCCCAAACAGACTTGATCAGGACACTGATGCATGGGATAGATCCACTCCGCCGACGAGCTTGTTCTAACAGAGTTGATCCTGGAGAACGTCCTTGCAGAGTATGAACCGGAAGAAATCGTTGCCCTGCTATCCGCCTTCGTATTCCAGGAGAAGACCGACGTCGAGCCAACCCTGACTGCAAACCTGGGGCGGGGCATTGCGAAGATAGTCGACATCTCTGAGAAGGTGAACAAGCTTCAAACAATCCACCAGGTTATCCTCGCCGCAGAAGATTCAAACGACTTCGTTAGCAAACCTCGTTTTGGGATGGTGGAGGTGGTGTACGAGTGGGCCCGCGGAGTGACGTTCAACCGCATAACTGACCTGACAGATGTCATGGAGGGTACGATTGTACGAATAATTACCCGTTTGGACGAAACGTGCAGGGAGGTCAAAAATGCGGCCCGAATTATCGGGGATCCCGTGCTGTTCCAGAAGATGGGAACATGCCAGGAACTGATCAAACGGTACGTTCCCTCTTGAGTGGCCTATTTGCGGATGCTGTGGACAGGGTAATGCTGACGGTGTGAAACAGAGACATTTGCAACTGCGCGAGCTTGTACTTGTAGAACGGTGTTTCAGCATGGCACAGCAAAGCGTGCATTTCCTCACGGGCCATATATGGCATGCGTTATAGGTTTGCGACGCTGGTAGGGAAGGTGCCGGTTGGGCAGGAGCATGGTACGAGATACAAGGCTCTCGTGGGTGGTGAGAGGAGGGCTGTTGCAGGAGGAAGCTGTGGTACCCACGCGATTGTTGCGGTACATGCTCCGTAGCAGAGTGTGTACAAATACGACTGGCTGCTAAGAGACATGGATGCCAGATTTTTGGTGCAGACGTAGCCAATCGCTGATGGGGGTTGGCTTGGACTTGAATTTGGTGGTGGGTGTGCATGATGCTGCGGGCGCGCGATGCTGCCTGAGGAGACGCTGCTGCTTTGCACCATGAATGCCCACACAGCACCTTCCGGACGACAGCAGCAAGAAAGCGTGTTCCCCCAGGTATCGAATCCTGTATTTCCACGCGTAAGCACAGTCCCCCCGGCACTCGTGATATGCAGGTGGTAAGGCTCGCATGCGGCGAAGGCAGGACCCCCCCACCGCACTGAGGGCGCTCGGCGTGAGCACTGCACGATGACATGTACATGCTAACACAGGAATTTTGCCTGTACTACCTCCACTGACGCTCCCGCTCCCAGTCGACCAGACAGCAGCGGCGCCTGGAGCCCACGTCGTTGCTGCCGGTGCCTGCGACATCGCTCTCCGTCGTCCAATTGGATGGGTTCCTGGCTAGCGAAGAGGAGGGAGCCATGGCGCCCTGGCGACGGCCGACGGTCTCGCAAAAAAGCACTCCTGTCGCTGTTTACCATGTAGGCGTGATGCAGCGCTCTGGCGGGCGATCCGCGCTGCGAGTCCAACAGTGCCTGGCCGTCTGCTCTGGCGGTGAGAGTGAATGTATGCAAATTCCAGATGCACGGCGCCACGTTTAGCGCACGTGCCAGGCCACAACAGGCTAGCGGCACGTCCGGTTCTCTCCAGGGCTCCCACAATTTTAACCACACTGCTGCCCCTCCTCGATCCGCACATCTCGACCATAACAAACGCGCCGCCCAGGGCCCGAAGACACGAATCTTCTGCGGCCCAGACACCACCCACATTGCACCACCTCCGTCCCCCACAGGTGTCGTGCCCGCAACTGCAGCCGTCTCGCCTGCTCCCCGCCTTTTCAGCGCACAGTCCCCTCGAGCTCATCCTCACGCCCACCACCCCACCTGCGCAGAGACGCGACGTCGCCGGCGAAAACACCAGCAGCCATGGACGTGGCGGGCTTGCGGGACCGCATCCAGGCCACGCTTGATGCAAATGCCGCCATCCGCCAGCAGGCCGAGCTCGATCTCAAATACGTACGTCTCGCAGCGCGCTTCCGCGCCCCGTCACATTCGCGCGGCAACTGACAGTAGTGCAGGCCGAAGACAAGCCCGGCTTTTTGGACGCCCTGTTGGACATTCTCGAGCGCGAGCAGGAGTCGGGCATACAATTGTCAAGTGCGTTGCAGCAGCCCCCCCGCGCCCGATTGGGCACCACTAATCGCCGTCGCAGCCGTCGTGTACCTCAAGAACCGCGTGTCGAAGGGCTGGTCGCCGGCCGAGGAGTTCAGCCAAGCCAAGCCCATCCCGGAGGAAGAGAAGCAGTCCCTCCGCAACCGCTTCGTGCCCATCCTCGTCGCCTCGCCGCCCCGTGTGCGCATCCAGCTCATCCCCACCCTCCAGAAGATCCTCGCATACGACTTCCCGCAGCGATGGCCCAATTTCATAGACATGACCATCGCGCTGCTGAATGCGCAGGACGTGGCGTCGGTGTTCTCGGGCGTACAGTGCCTGCTCGCAACATGCAAGATCTACCGCTTCAAGTCGGGCGAGAACCGCGCAGACTTCGACCGCATTGTGGCTGGGTCTTTCCCACAGCTGCTCAACATTGGCAACTCGCTGGCGAATGAGACAAGCCTGGAGGCTGGCGAGATACTCCGCACTGTGCTCAAGGTGTACAAGCACGCCATATACGTAAGAGCATCCGGATGGAGCTTTGGCGAGCTGGGGCTGACGAAAATGCAGTTTGATCTCCCGGTGGCCCTCCGCGACCAGCAAGCCATGGTCGGCTGGTGCACGTTGTTCTTGAACGTGGTCGGAAAAGAGCCACCAGAGTGCTCGCTCCCCGAGGACCTCGACGAGCGCGAGACGAATCATTGGTGGAAGGCGAAGAAGTGGGCTTACGCAAACTTGAACCGCCTCTTCGTTCGGTCAGTCCATGGCACACTCACTCCGCGATCGTGCAAGGCTAACTTTGCTGGCAGCTACGGCAACCCCTCGACGCTCGGAAAGAACAACGAGGTCGACTACACCGACATTGCCAAGTTCTTCATCACCAACTTTGCGCCCGAGATCCTCAAGGTCTATCTCCAACAGGTAGAGAAATGGGTCCAGAAGACGGTGTGGTTGTCCAAGACAAGCTTGTACTACACGCTCACTTTCTTGGACGAATGCGTCAAGCCAAAGTCCATGTGGGCAATCTTGAGTCCGCACACGGAGAATCTTATCGCACATTTGGTCTTCCCGGTTCTATGCCAGACGGACGAGGATCTAGAACTGTTCCAGGATGAGCCACAAGAGTATCTGCACAGGAAGCTGAATTTCTACGAAGAGGTCACTTCTCCGGATGTCGCCGCCACCAATTTTCTCGTCACACTTACCAAGAGCCGGCGGAAACAGACGTTTGCTGTGTTGAACTTTGTCAATGGCATGGTCAACAAATATGAAGCTGCGCCAGATAACGAGAAGAACCCCAGGGAGAAAGAGGGCGCGCTGCGCATGATTGGCACTCTTTCAGGAGTTATCCTTGGCAAGAAGAGCCCGATCGCAGACCAGGTGGAATACTTCTTCGTCCGCCACGTCTTCCCCGAATTCCGAAGCCCTCACGGATTCCTCCGAGCACGTGCCTGCGACACACTGGAGAAATTCGAGCAACTAGATTTCCAAGACAACAGCAACCTCATCATCATCTACCGCAATATTCTCGAATCCATGGCCGACCCGGAGCTGCCTGTCCGTGTGGCTGCGTCGCTTGCACTCCAGCCCCTGATCCGGCACGACATTATCCGAACCAACATGCAACAAAACATCCCTCAGGTCATGCAGCAGCTTCTGAAGCTCGCGAATGAAGTCGATGTCGATGCCTTGGCCAACGTTATGGAAGATTTTGTTGAGGTCTTCGCCGCGGAGCTGACACCTTTCGCGGTTGCACTTAGTGAACAGCTACGCGACACCTACTTGCGAATAGTGGGTTCATTACTGGAGAAGAACCAGGATAGGGATGACGATAATGAGTATGGCGACTTTTTGGACGACAAGAGCATCACTGCACTGGGCGTTCTCCAGACGATTGGCACACTTATCTTGACGCTCGAGAGCACACCGGATGTTCTTCTTCACCTCGAGACCATTCTCATGCCTGTTATCACAATTACGCTTGAGAACAAGCTCTACGGCATGTGTCCTGGCTACCCCATGGACATTTGAGCACGTACTAATTTAATCGTAGATCTTTACAACGAGGTCTTCGAGATCATCGATAGTTGCACATTCGCTGCAAAAAGCATATCTACAACTATGTGGCAGGCATTTGAGTTGATCCATCGGACATTCAAAGCCGGCGCCGAGTTGTACCTTGAAGGTCCGAAGGTCGATTTGCGATTAGCTATGCTGGTCAACTGACAATATTAGATATGCTTCCTGCACTGGAGAACTTCGTCAACTACGGCACCGACACCCTTATCCAGAACCGCGCGTATCTCGATGCCATCGTGGACATGGTTCGCACAATCTTTAAAGATGACAAGGTTGGTGGCGTGGATCGAATCTGCGGCTGCAAACTCTCCGAAATCATCATGTTGAACATGCGAGGCCACGTTGACACGTATATTCCCGAGTTCCTCTCGCTCACCATGACTGTCCTTACGAGCGATGAGCCTAAGGTGAAGTCGCTCAGGATACATCTGATGGAGGTCGTCATCAACGCCATCTACTATAACCCCGCGCTTTCATTGCAAGTACTAGAGGCTAATGGCTGGACGAATAAGTTCTTCAGCCTATGGTTCTCTAGTATTGATAGCTTCACGAGGGTTCACGACAAGAAGTTGTGCATCTCAGCTATTTGTTCGCTTTTGACCTTGCAAGGACAAGACGTCCCAGTAAGTGTTCAGCAGGGCTGGCCAAGGCTGTTGACGGGCATTGTGAGGTTGTTCCAGACGCTGCCCGCCGCGTTGAAGAACAGGGAAGAAGCGAAGAAGGAGGAGAACTTTGAGTTTGCTGGTGATTATGATGAGGAAGAGGAAGACGAGGAGTGGGAACATGATAACGACTGGAATGAGGAAGCTGAGGAACCAGAGGATATCAAAGATGAAAGCGCAGCTTATCTCGAGTTCCTCAACGAAGAGGTACGTATTGCTCCCCATGAATTGGGAGCAGAATCATCCTGACGAGGCCATAGGCACAGAAGTTCAAAGCGGTGACTGATGATGACGACGACGAGCTTGAGGAGGAATCGCTCCTTGAGACACCGCTCGACAAAGTCGAGCCGTATGGCATGTTCAAGCATGCTCTCCTTCGTATGTTCCTCCGACCATTGGCTCCTTTGGACGTCATGTTAACGATAATTAGGCCTCCAACAGGAACAACCAGCCCTATACGACAACCTCACCAAGAACCTCAACCCCGAAGAACAACAAGTTGTTCAAGCTGCCGTGCACCAAGCGGACGTTGTCCTTCAGCAGCAAGCGCAGGCGCAAGCTCAAGCCGCTGCTCAAGCCCAGGTCGCCGCCAACGGCGGTCCGGTTCAATAGTTCCCCCTCCCCCTTTCCTGCCAGAACTACTACCTCTGCTCCTCGCCATCCTACTCACTGTCAATGAATAACCGATTTCCTTTTCCCGTCCTGAAGTTTTCCTTCACTTCTTAGGCGAGAAGACGTGTTTTCTCTGCATTATTTTGTTGGAGCGACACGACACAGCCCGTTTAGCGCGCATGACTCATATTCCTCGAGATTACTTTCTCATTGTTCTTTGGGCATTGGTGTATCGTCTTTCTTGGCGTTCAAGAGGAGAGCATGGGAAGGGGTAAGTGGTCTAGACGGACATGGCGTGCTTGGGATGGTATGGTGCGAGGCGAATGGGGAAAAGAGATTTGGAGGCTTAGAGATGGATGGGCAACCATTTGTTGGGACTTCATGGGGTCGGGATCAGGGTTGAGATGGATTTGAGAAGACATGATATGTCCAGATTGGGGTAGATGGATGCATGGACGAGGAAGAGGGGTGACGGTGGAGGTGTTCGGTAGGGACATATTGGAGGGTGGGTTGAACACTCGTGTGTTGATGGATGGATGAAACAGATTCCCCAACACCAGAAAGGATTAGTAGATAGAAGTTTATAAATTAAAGCGGATGACTTGAGTCCCGTCACAAACATGTTTGGCTGTATTCCTCCCATGGTACAATTATCACTCTCGCCAGGCAGCATGGGGTGTTTGCGGATATGATGGCATGATTCGGTTACTCTATTTTCTGTATTGCATCCAAGGATTGTTTTTCCCTTCCCCCTCCAGCCCCTTTTAGCTTACTCATTCGTCCACTCAGCCTTCTTCTTCTCGGCAAAAGCAGTCATCCCAATCTTCTGGTCCTTTGACCCAAACATGCCATGGAAGAGCCTCCTCTCAAACTCGACGCCCTCCCGGATGCCCAGGTCCTGCGACTTGTTCACGACCTCCTTGGCAGCTTTGACGGCAATCTGGCTGTAGCCAGCAATCTTCTCCGCAGTGGCCAGAGCGCCGTCGACACATTCCTGAGGTGTGTCAAAGACCTTGGCTACGAGGCCCCAGTCGCCGGCTTGCTTTGAAGAGATGTTGTTCCCCGTCAAGATGGCCTCCATGGCGCGTGACTTCCCAATTGCCTTGGTGAGTCGCTGCGAGCCGCCCGCGCCGGGAATGACACCCAACTTGATCTCGGGCTGGCCAAAGACGGCGCTCGTGCTGCAGTACAGGATGTCGCCCATCATGGCGAGCTCACAGCCTCCACCCAGGGCGTAGCCGTTGATGGCGGTAATGAGCGGCTTCTTGAGGAAGGTGACAAGGTCGGACCACGACTCTATGAAGTCGGCGCCGTAGGCCGTGCTAAAGGTCAGGTCTTTCATCTCTTTGATGTCGGCGCCGGCAGCGAAGGCGCGCTCGGAGCCCGTCAGCACGACAGCGGATATGGACGTGTCGGCCTGGTATGTGCGGAGGGCGGCATTGAGCTCGAGGATGAGGGGCGTGCAGAGGGCGTTTAGGGCCTTGGGGCGGTTGAGTTGGACTGCGGGGCTAAGGGTTAGTATGTCTTCTTCGCGGAGGCTGCACATGAGGAGGGGTGTCCGTATTTGGAATATCAGAGGGAGGGCAATGGATGGGAGGAGAGAGACGTACTGAAGCCCACGCCAGGCTTGGGCGTCGACACCAGAATATGCTCGTACTGCATGCTCTCTGCCGAAGACATGATTCTGGGGAAAGTGGAGTGCACCGGGCGGAAGTGCGAAGCTACGGCAGCAACTCGTCTTGATGCTCGGAGGGCCTGCATTGTGGTTTTATAGACAGCTCTGGCTTATGTCAATTCGGGCACCCCTGTTCTCTTCGGCGAATTACAAATTCCACGCGGGCTAAGGCGTGCAGGGCACGACGAGAGGGAAGGGGATAAAGTGCACTCGGTCGAGTGTCTCTGCATGCGGAGCTGCCACTTAAGGGACCCGCGGTCGCTCTTGCGTCGGGGAGCCTCGGTAGCGCCACTGCTTCTCCGGGGGCCCGCAGCGGTCGGGGCTAGGCCGCGTGCAGGCTAGCGCGCCTCGGCTCTGCTGCACGCCCGGGCCAGGCCAGATTGATCTTTTGGTCGGGGGCAGGTGGTTGCGGCCCTCAGCCTCCACACACACACAGACAGCTGTTGCGCTGCTCGCATCCGCCGCTCGCATCCGCCGCCGCCCTGCCCCTCGAGCGCTGCCGCCGTCGATCGCTGCACCCGCCCAAGACACGCCTGCCGCGACGAGCACATTGGACCACAGCGCCCGGCACTGCACACGCGCAGCGACACCATGGACGCCCCGGAGCCAGATACCCCTTTCGCGGCCGTGACGGCGCAGACGGGCAAAATAGGACGCGTGCGTGGGCTCCTTCCTGCTCCCGCGCGATAGCCAACCTGACATGGCTGCATGGCTCTATCGGGCGGCTTCGTGGACTGTGGGAACCCGCTCCGCATGCCAGGCTAACGCGCAATGCGAACAGATATACCAAGCCTACCTTGACAAATCCACGCCCTTTGTGCCCTACCGATGGGCGGGCACAGCGCTGCTCTTTGTCTTGTTCGCGCTGCGGATATTCTTCGCCCAGGGGTGGTACATTGGTATGCTTCTCTCCCAGTCTTTGCCAAACATTCCCTCCGCCAGCCCAAGGCCATGCTGACTCTGCGTCCCCAGTCGCATACTCCCTCGGCATCTACCTCCTCAACCTCTTCCTCGCCTTCATATCCCCCAAGTTCGACCCCTCGCTCGAGCAGGATGAGGGCATGGAGGACGGCACCTCGGGGCTGCCGACCAAGGAGGAGGAGGAGTTCCGTCCCTTTGTGAGACGGCTGCCAGAGTTCAAGTTCTGGTACAGCACGACCAAGGCTGTGGCCACTGGCTTCGTGTGCTCGTGGTTCGAGGTGTTCAACCTGCCCGTGTTCTGGCCTGTGCTGGTGGTGTACTGGCTGATTCTGTTTGGCCTTACCAGTACGCATACACCCAAATTCCCTTTTTTGGTGCATCGAAGTTTGAAAAGAATGGCAGAGTGCCAATTCTAGGCAGGAAACTACAAGTCAACCCTCGTGCTAACGATTCCACAGTGCGCCGCCAGATCCAACACATGATCAAGTACCGCTACGTCCCCTTCACCGTCGGAAAGACGCGCTACCCTGGTGCCGCGAAATAGTCCTTCTAGCACCATCGAATCCGACACCTCGCTGTATCGCCGCACAGCTATTGGCCATCGATCACCACGGTGCATGGAACGGAAGGGATCGGAGTACCATTCAAGCATACACTTTTGCGATTATCACTTGTAAAGCATAGACTTCTATTACTTCAGTTTCAGCATACCCGCATCGTTCTGCTTATTCCTGATGCTAGGGTCCGTAGGGAGGCATGAGGGTGTATGAGGGACGGCGTTTGAGGACAGGGCGGCTGGATGACCACGCGTAAATGGAGGAGGTGCATAGGAAAAGAAGAAATCAGGATACTTGAGAAATGTACGAGTTCGTCCCAGTGGCCATCAGACGCGATCATGCGTGAAGAGTAAATGGTATCAACATTTCGATTGATTCCTGCAAAGGGACAGATGCAGCATGTAAGGATGCCATCTTAACTTTTAGTGCCACCGCAACCGCCTCCAGGTCACTTTGAGCATCTTCTCAATCCGTCCCAAGTCTCTCCAACGTCCCCTCCGCATCTCGCAACATCTTATACTTGGAAATCCAATCATCCCGGTTTACTACAACAAGTCAGCCAAACCCATCATCTCCACTCTATCCCCTTAAACTCACTGTAACCCCCACAAATCCTCCTCTTGCCCGTAAACCCAGACCGTCCATGCATAACCCTCCAATTATCAAACACAAGCACGCGCCCCGGAACCAACTGCTCCCAATACTCATTCTCGCGCTTCTTGACCAGCTGGTCCCACTTCCGCGCTGCATCATACCACGTGCCCACGTCCTTGATGGGCGCCTCGATGCGCGCGCGATCCGACGTATTCCAGCGTACGCGCAGCAGAAAGCCAGTCGCGGGGTCGTGTTCGAGCACAGGGAAGGCTTTGTAGGGCTGGATGCTTATGCCCTCGTTGCCGGAGGCGTGGGCGTAGACGTAGGTGGTGGAGAGCGTGCGGTAGGCTTCTGGGTCTTGCTGGCGCAGTTGGCGGGCGATGGAGAAGCCGTCTACGAGGAGCGAGGCGCCGCCTGAGCCGTCGGTGTGCGACAGGAGGTGGAAGGCTTGGAGACCCGCCGGGTCAGAGAAGTAGGTTGTGTCGGTGTGGGCGCCGAGGGGGATGTTGGTGTAGGCTGGAAGTGTTAGGGGTTGTGAGAGGAAATGGTTGGGATTGGGGGAGAGGGCGGGTATCTACCTGTATCAGCTGAGGCCAGGTCGGCGGTGAAGTCGTAGAAGCCGCCGTAGTGGGTGGGTCGGATGAAGGATATGCGTTCCAGGACCTCTTGGGTTGCATTTGGTGTTGCGGGCGTCTCGTCGATGTAGCAAAAGCCGTATGTGCGCTGCGGTTTGAGAGCTTAGTGTCTGTGGGATGGAACGTGGAAGCTGCGTACAATCTTTTGAAGCAAATCTTTGAGCCCATTATCTTGGCCAATTACCATGGGGTAGGTCACTACTGGGGGTTCCTCTGCAATGGCGGAGTTCCAGCATTCGGCACTAGAAGACGTGATATTAGTCTACAATCAGAGAACCAAAGAGTTGTCTCACCTTGCTAAGCCGTTTCGTGCCACAGCTCTATGCAGAGGGTCGGAGCATGCTTGGCTGAAAAAGTCCAGGGAATAAGAGCTCTGGTGTCCATCGTTCCCTTTCTTCAGTCAGAAGATTGGGGAACCAACGCCGATACCTTTTCTTACACGTAATGTGGACTTCTTTTCCATTGACTGCATGTGATTCAATGGCTATTTCTGGGGGAATATGTAGAACTGTGAGCAATTGATATTGCAGTAAGCGCGGGGACCTACATCGAAGGTATCGAGGAGCCTCTGCCTAGTAGCTGCATGGACGCACTTGTCACACTGGCAATTGTCTCTATACAAAAGCATCAGGCAATGATCTATAGGTCAAGAAATATACTTACCGGAGCCATATGTTTGGACTTCATCAATATCAGTACGAAAGGCTATCAAGTGGTTCGTGGCTACTAACATCTTGGTCAAAGCTCCCCCAACATTACACGACAATGTATGATCTTCGACATGAACCGCAACTACGTTCGCTCGGTGCGACTCGGGGTTGATTGGTGGGTCCCGCGGCTGTTTCTGCATCAGTCGGTGTCAAAAAGTAGGTACGAATAATCTCACAGTCGACACGGCCAGCCACTGGTGCCGCATAATATCCTTGTCGAGCAGTGACTTCAGCTTTCGGTTCCAGGTGTCAATATTGGTAGCCAAATCATTGATTGTTTGATGCATGTCAACTGCTACTATCTTGTCTTCATCTGGGATCGAACGGCTTGAGGTTGGTTTGTCAGGTTGCAATGATGCAACTACTGCAGATACCTGTTGTTTGGTCCGGTTGGTAGTGTACAAAGACTTTGTATATGTAAGTCCCGAATGATGGCTTGGGGTGAATATGTACAAACCCGACTGGGCATGCGGAACAACTTTGGAGCTGCTCTGATGGTCAAAAAGTTAGACGAGAATTCAGTTCAAAGACATGGTGGAGGATTTGATAGTGTAGAGGGATTAAAGCATACCGGTGCATCAAAGCGCGGGGGAGAATTGCGGGAGACATATTGAATTCTAGAGGAGAAACAATGCTCAGAGGCCAGCTACAATTCCAGAGAAACAGAAGATTTTAGGAGTAGAGAGCGGAGAATATAGGAACGGATGGAGAGGGTGGACTGAGCAATGAAGCTGGTTAGGCGCCTCGGCTATGTCCCTTGTCTTGTCTAAGCCTATCAAGAACAGCGTGCCACGATAAGCATTTGCTGCGGCTTATCCCAGCACGCGACCTCCCCATGTGATGACGCGGGGATCTGATAACGCGCGTGTGCGATCCGACTTCAACCCTCCTCCCCTCCTCCCTCCCGTTCAATAGTCTCTTCAAACATGGGTAGTATTATGCTATCCTGGGCCCAGGACGCTCTCGATTTTTCTCTCTCTGCAAAACCCTCATATTCTTCCTATGCATCCGCTTCCGAAGCTGGAGGTATCGATGTCGGTGATGATCCGGGCAAGAACCCTCGATTCCGGCCTATCGTAGAAGCAGTTCTGTATTCGAGGAGGTTTATGCTCACGTACAATCTTGTGTTGTTGGGGATACTTGCTGTGTTCACACTATGGCACTGGTCGGAGAAGATTGCTCTGATCAGGAGGAAGAACAGAGCTTGGAGTGCAACAGGGAAGAACGGGAGTCTGGGGATAGAAGAAACAGAGGAAGAGACTTGGTCATCATCAAGCAGTACCATCGAGGGACTATCTACCCCCCCAGATGAGCAAAAACAGGCCGACGCAACAGACGAAATGAGTCCACTGCTCCCATCTGCACCTACACGTAGGCCGAAACCGCTGGGCTATCGAAGGCCCGACTACATCCTCAAATCATGGATGCAATATCAGCCCAGGCCCATCCCAATCATCCACAAAACCCTCCCCTCGAATTCCGTCTCAATATTCATCCTCTCGTTCCTGGCTCTCAACGTATTCTACAACTTTCACGCCATCCCCATGTCCTTCCCTTATATCTTCGTGTTCGCTGATCGATGCGGGATTGTGTTCGTTGCCAATTTACCTCTGCTCTATCTCCTCGCCGCAAAGAACCAGCCCATCAAGTTTCTCACAGGTTATTCCTATGAAAGCCTCAACCTTTTTCATCGCCGAGTTGGCGAACTCTTATGCTTCGAAGCACTTTTGCACTGTCTTGGCATGTTCGGTGTCTGGTATGGGATGCTGAGGCATCTCGGGTTCAGTCTGATGCGCTTTCTCTTCAACCGGCTCGTCGGCCTGGGCCTTGGTGCCTTTGTTGCATATCAGCTCTTATATCTCACATCTCTTGGAAGCTTCCGGCGACGCTGTTACGAGATCTTTCTCGCACTGCATATTTTCCTCCAAATCGCCGGGCTGTTGCTTCTTTGGTTCCACTACCAAACATCCAGGACATACGTGTTCATCTCTATCTTGATCTTTTTGATTGATAGATTGGTGTTTCGATTATGGGCGAAGAGTTCTACTCATCCAGCTACTCTCACTGTCCTCGAAGACGGGGAAACCATTATGCTTTCCTCAGACTGGGATGTTGCAGCTCGATCTGATTTCGCTCCCCAATCAATGAAGCACGGCTGGAAACCCAACGACCACATCTTTCTCACTGTTCCCTCACTCTCAAACAAATACATCCTACAATCTCACCCCTTCACCATCTTTTCAGCTGCTCCCGTTCCATCATACCCATCCGATGGGGAATCAGGCCATGCATGGTTCTCTCTCCTGATACGGGCGCAGAAAGCTTCTGGTTTCACACGCACCCTCCTCGACTATGCCCGCACGCACCCCAAAACACACATCCGCCTCGATGGGCCGTATGGTTCCTCACATGCTCTGGACATTCTATCTTCGAGCGATAGGGCAATCGTGATTGCGGGAGGATCTGGCATAGCAGTGGCGTATCCATTGCTCTGGGCTCTTCTAAACCCCGAGTTGCCCTCGGCTGTGGATATCGAGGCAACAAGAAGTAAGACCAGACAGTTCAAGAGGAAAGTGAAACTTCTCTGGATCGTACATTCTACTTCCCATCAGTCTTGGATTCCGGACGCTAAGATCTCAGAGTTGAAACAGTGGGGATTGGAAATCCTCATTCCGCCCCCAACAAGCGAAGCCGGGAGACCTAACGTGGGAACGGTGTTGGAAGATTGGGTGGCGAAGGAAAGGGAAAGATCTGGTGTTGTTGTTAGTGGTCCGGATGGACTGGTCAGGGATGTGAGGAACACGTGTGCGGCTTTTGCTGGACAGGGAATTGATGTGAATGTGCAGGTGGAGAAGTTTGGGTGGTAGTGTTTGATGCAGAAACTTTGAGGTTTTTGGTGGCTGCATACATACATATATCTGCATTGGGGGTCATCTTTAGAACTCAACGGCGTTTTGGATGCATACACTGTAGTCAGCTTTGCGTAGTCAGAGGTAGGGTCTTATCCAAGACTATACAGAGATATTAGATTCGGATCGTGTCGTCCAGTGGTAGAAGTTTGATTAGGCAATACATCTTCGTACGGCTATGAAGTTCTTTGGGTGACCAGCAAGTTTAGTCAAGCTGAGGGGCTTAGTAGAATGTGTCGTTTGAAAATTGAACAAACGATTTCGCATTTAGATGTGCAACATCCAGCTCATATGAAATCATGTGATAGGTCTTTTTATTGTTGATTCTTGGGTGTGGGTGAAGGACGCATTGTGTGTTTTCACTTGACATGACCAATCGTGTGTGCACATAAGCGCCCTGAAGGGGGCTGAGTCTGGGCACTCCCAGCCTGACTTTTCGCACTGGACAACATTGACTTCTGTCTCAAGTTGGAATATTCAGCTACTTTTACCGGATTGAAACGGCTTAGGCATATGGTTACGCTGCTTTGGCGTTGGCGTGGCCACTATGGAAGCTCCCCCTTCGCTGGAAGATTTGCGGGAGCTCGCCGCTTCTCTAAGAACTGAATTGGAAACGCGAACGCCGGACAATCGACAGCTGGAATTGAGAAGCCCGAGCACTCGACAAAGGATGATAATCAAATCCTTGGAAATGGACATGGATCTTCAGAACACGCTCGCTTCCATTGGAGCAGATCGATCCCGATTTGCAGACTTGATGGGAATGACAGAGGACAATAACCAGCTCGAAATGATCCTAAATTACACCAAGAATGTACCAGGATTTGCAGAAACCTTTCTGTTGCCGGAAAAACAGAATCCTGACAAAACGGTTCGACAACTCCCACCCGGCGATGGGTATGAATTGGACTCAGCAAGCCAATTAGTAGACCTATTCGGCTTTTATGATCCATTTCCTGGTCTGCAAGAATCTTACCAAGCTACTGAATCAGGAGAAGATGATGACGGTCACTTGTGGTCTTCAATACTCGGCACAAATCTGGGACCTGTTAGTCATGGACGGCGGTTGGAGACAATGTCCATATTCTATCATTCGAGTCGTTCATATCCTTTGGGACCACCACCCCAAGTCAAAAAATCACGTAACCTGATTCTCACTATATCGAAAGACGCGCATCTGGATATCCAAGAAGGGCAGGATTTACCCTATCGTTTGATTAAAAATCTCGGACATGGTGCGACTGCCTCTGTCGAACTAGTTCAAGATGTCAACACTGGTCTAACATACGCTCGTAAAAGCTTCAAAAATGTTTATTCCCGGAACCTTGAAGAAGTGAAGCAGACTTTCCACAATGAAGTTCGTGTCATGCGACGGCTAGCTTCTCACCATCACATTGTTCGAGTCTTTGCAAGTTACGTGAGGGGGAGAGAGTTGTCTCTCATCCTTGATCCAGTTGCTGATGGTGGGGATCTGGCAGCTTTCCTACAAGCATTCAAAGATCTGGGTGAACAGGATCCGAGACGCGAGGAGCAGAAGTCAATAATAAGGAGAGCTTTCGGCTGTCTTATGGTGGGGTTGGAGTTCATGCATCGACAAACAGTCAGGCACAAAGACATCAAACCGCAGAATATTCTCATTCATCAGGGGATGGTCTTGTACACTGATTTCGGGATCGCACTGGATCACAGCCAACAAGGTCACAGCACGACTACTGGAAACCCACAATCTTTCACTCGAAGATACTGTGCTCCAGAAGTGGCCGACTGGGGTAGCCGGAACTCTAAATCTGACATATTTTCACTCGGATGTGTCTACCTGGAAATGATGAATGCACTCGATAAGCAATTGGTCCCAGAATCACTTTTAGGGGGCCCATTCCACCTCAACCTAGATTTGATCTACTCATACTATACCAGGGTTAACATTACCTTCAATCCAACCTTTGAAAACGCTTCCAAAACCATGATGATCAACATACTGGAGATGATTTCAGCTACACCCTCACAACGGCCAATCGCGGGGTTACTATTGTCTCGATTCTCCTCCAACCTCCATTTTTCTCAGCCCCAATCCCAATGCTGGTTTTGCACTTCGTGTTCCTCTCCATGGCCACCACACGACTTTCCAACACATTAGGTTGTTGACCCGTGCCGAGACCTAACCTTAACCTCACACTTCCACTCAGGGTATTCTACGGCGATACAAACAGGGATGAAGCGAGTTTGAGCAGAGTCGTTGAAGATGGTCGGATGATACTATCGGTGGAGGTTTTGCAGCCGGGGTTATCTCATTCCAAAAATCTAAAAAGCGACTTTTACCAATGGATGAGAGCGTCAATTGCATGATTTGCTCTTGGTTGCCTTGACGGATCGTCCCTTAGTAAACGGGCTGACCGCTCTCGTTTTCATGCTGGTATAGAGACTCTGACACAGCTGTCAATATCTACAAATCTCAGATTTCTGTTCCTGTTAGGAACGGAGACACCAGACTTGCAAGTTTTTAGGTAGGTTAATTTTAGGCCAGAAGCTCTATCGTTTGGGGATAGAAATATATGGTTTCATTATGTAAACAAAGTGAATCATATGAGAGGGAGAGAACAATTTTTTTTTCTTCAAGATTCAAGGCATCTCCGCTGTCACTTCGAAATAGACTTAAGGAGTTGGAACGTAGTATGTAATGGAAGTAGTAGACATTCATATGGCCGTCATTTCTCCTTTCATTAAAAAAATCTTGTTTCTATCGGGTATTCTAGTAGAAAAGTTGAAGTGGTGCAAAACATAGACTCCAGCCCAATGAACGCGAGGAATATCCGAGTGGCACAAATATGGCTGTGCATGCTCATTTGCCTCGAGTGATGCAGGTATGCGGCGTCGTGCACCCTTGCCAGCCAATCCTTCTCCAACCGCCCCCAGCCTCGTTTCATCCAGGCGGCAATGAGACCTTTGGCACATATATTAAGTACGCGCAGCAATTCCTAGAGTTCCATGTCTCGTTATTGATTTTTTTTCATTTTATGTTGCCTTTACATTGTTATACTTCATCATGGAGGGTGTCGCAAGCGGCATGGCCGTGGCGTCTCTCGCACTTCAGCTTCTGCACACCGTCAAGGCTATAGATGATTTCGTAAAAGCATTCAAAGATGCTCCTAGAGAGTTGATAAGGCTCCAAGACCTACTGGGTCGTCTGGCGTCAATTGCTAAAGTAATAAGGGCGTCAGTACAGTTGCAGTCTTCTCAGAGTGGCACTATCATACCCTTACCCCTGGATGAAATCGAGAAAAGTCTCACAAGTTGTGAGAAGCGGATCAACCCTCTAAAGGAAATGGTGGAGAAATACCAGAAACCGCAGCTTAAGCCCTCGTCAAAGGTCAGGCGATTCAAACTCCACGGAAGCATGGCCATTAAAACGGCAGATATCAATGAGATAGAAGATCATATAAACCGGGAAATTAATATAATGAGCCTTCTCTTCTCGTTGAATCAGGCGAATATATCGTAAGTTTCAATCCTGTTCCTTCAAACGTGTACCGGTCGACTAATTTGCATAGAATTGGAGGATTTATGGCATCTGGAAGCAATCAGCAGTCAGAAATGAGCACATCCACTCCTACCACAGTAACAGCCCATACAGTTGAAACAACAGAGATCGGCAGCTTTTCCGTGAACTCGGCTGCACCTGTACAACAAGAACCGGGCTCCGATAACGAACGGAATCCTACGACAGGTGGATGTCACGATGAGCAAGAATCTGTTTCGACAAAGACCAAGAAAGATCAGGAGCTGATCTTCCCACAACGTCGAGCCCCAGTTCGTTCCGCTCTTGAATTGTTTGGAGTCCGCCAGCATAAAGTGGTTCATACCTTGACTCGCCAGCCCCAAAAAGGAAAGGTGTATAGGAGGAGGAAAGAAGAGGTGCTCTACGAGGAACATGTATACTCCTGGGCATCGACCATACTACGCCACGGTGTAAGTGTGATACAAAAGCGCCCATATGGAAGCCTTCTGCCATCTTTGAGCGTGTACCCGGTTGTATCGAACTTTTGGGACTCAGAACTCAGCCACTTCCTATGCGAACTACGTTTTTTTGTCCACGGGGAAGATGCCGTCTTCGCTATGCAGCGAATGATTGCTGGCGGCATGATGAACCCCCTTGTCAGAGATGCGAAAGGAGACTCATTGCTCCATGTAAGGATTACTTCATGGGCAAGGAGACGGACGCTGACTGCAAAACTAGGTTGCTGCCGAGTGCTTACAACCTGAGGTATACAGACTACTGATTAAATATGGCGTGAAGCCAGATTACGAGGGAAGTACCTTTGAATATGCCATGACTGCGTCCGCTTCAGGGGGCGGACGTCCTCCAAGAGAACAAATCGACACTCTTCGCACCGTGCTTGAGGATAATAGCGATCCTGGAGATGCAATGAAATGGGAAAAGTTCGGAGAGGATTTTGATGGCAATATCGAGACGATTAACTGGCTTTGGTCACAACGATCCGAACTACTTTGGGATGTCGACGCCGTTGCCTTGAACATGGCGTGTTTCCGGGCCTTCCTAAGGCAACTGACGTCCCACCATGATGTCGCTCAAGTTCAGAGCTATTTGACCACACACGGAACGGACCACGTTATGAGGCACATTCAGTTATATCCAATGGACTTCCTGAAAGACTTGTTTCGGCTCGATACAGACAATGCCGACCAACAAAGTACGAGTTGGGAACTCGGAAGCATATGGTTAAGACTATTGCAACACAAAGGCGTAAATTTAGACCTTTATATTCAGAGTGTTGTTGAGGAAACACAGCATGTGTTTTTGAAAACAGAGGCGATTCCCGCCGTCGATCGCAAGGTTATCATTGGGCGTACTTCATCGCAATGCTGGATGCTCGGCTGGGAGTGGGTTCCCAAACAGCATATTCCTGGAGCGGAGGTTCTTGCTGAGTTTTGTTCGATAAACGTGCAAGAAATGCTCCATAGAAGGTCCTTGATCTATTGGCCATTTGGTGTCAATGCAGGAGAGGGGAGTCAGTGGGATGGGCTTGACGATCTAGACGCAAATCGATTTCTTAGACGTATGGATCGAAAGGCGCGGAAAGAAGCCAAAGCATCGAAGCAACGATCAAGGGAGGCTATGCCAGGGGCATGGATAGATTGATATTTGCAATCTTTTTTACCCGGCTCCTTGTTTCTTAGTCACACTTACGCCGACCATTCTGTAGCCCATTCCACAACAGTGAAGGCTTCAAGAGCAGGAATAGTCTGGTGTGATTCTGTACGACACCACGATTGAAGTATAGGGAAGATGTACGACTATGATGAATATATGCGTATATTGTATAAATTGCTTTGCGGTTCATAGTTGGATACACAGATTAGAAATCCCTAAACTTTTCTGCGGAAGTGCAACTTTGATTGTCCAACCCCCCTTCCCCCCGCCGCCGTCCATGAAAATATCTCCTGCATGCCAGTATCACATTAATGGAACCACAACTGTAAAGGTCCATGTCTGCACGCCAAAATGTATCATGAGGGTAATGTCGTCCGCCGGACCGCCTGATAGAAGATTGGGGTTTGCGCAATGAAACTTCAAGACACCGCAACTCTAAGAGCCCCAAGAAAATGCCATGAGAAGTGGCTCGTATATCAGTTCCTCAATGCTCGAAGCCGATCCTCCAAACCACCTTCCTCTTCTTCTGTCGGTCCAACTTTTGTCTTCGCCGGTGTTGCGCTTTGAAGGTCTTGTGAAAGTTGTACACCCGCCCTGTCCGCGGACTCTTGTAGAAGACGATCCACCACGTCTTGCGGCGCAGCGGAAGCTGTTGCTGAAGATGTTACGGTCTCCATGTAGCTCGATACTACGTCCAGATCGTCAAATTGTTTCTCGAATGATTCCATGACCCCTGAAATCTGTATTGACATGATTAGTATGTGGTACCGCATACATGGAGCTCGATAGAGGGCTGCTCACCCTTTCCAGATCCATTGTCTTCATGGCCATATCCATACCCCGAACTACATTCGCGATGTTGCCCGTAACTTGTCGCATGGTGACGGCTGTCTGCACCTTGCTACTGACCGCATCAACGCGTGACGCAAGAGTCAGGAGGTTAATTCTCTCTTGCTGCTTTCTAGCCAAGCTTGTGCCGTACAGTTTAGCAATATCCTGATGGCCTTGGGCGACCGCCTACACGATGATACTTAGGAGAGGGAGCCGGAGATGCAGATGCTCTACACACCTTGTCCAGTTTGGCCTGCTCTTTCTTCTCATCCTTCCCGACCTTTATAGCCTGCCGGTTCAGCTGCTTCGCTGTGAACTGAGAGCCGTCAGTGTGTGCACTGGGTTCGTGTAGGTGTCGCGCGCACCTTCAGGTTGAAGAGGGCTTTCTCAAGGCCCGACATGGTGAGAGAGTGTGCAGGGTGGTGCGGTCAGAAGCTGTCGTGTGTCGTGTGTCGTTTGTGGGAGATGGTGGTGGTGAGAGTGGTGTTGATGTGATGGGCAACGGTCGTCCTGAGCAACTGTGGATGGATCTTTGGTGGTGGGGCGCACGTGGAACGTCACCGCCAAGCACCTGGGCAGCTGCCTCGCGCGCTAATATTCTACTTCACCAAGTCTCGGCATCACGAAATCATCAGTCACTGGAAGCAGTAAATGCGGGGTATGTAAGATCCATGGAGACCGAGCACGAAGCCGTGGCTTCCCGACCGTTCGGCCCGAGAGGGAAACAGCAGTACAGAACTGCACCCAGCACCCACAGACATGCAGCTGTCCGAGTGCTGCATGCTATGGCAGCGAAACCCAGCCAATAAAACATGTTGAGTCCTGATATATGCGATGCCCATCTATCGCGAACGCCATGGCCTATCCATCAACACCGCCGCCCAGAACGCCGTAGATATTCTAACACATGAGAGATGGCACCGCTACACGGCTACTGCTGTGGTGCAGCATTGAACTTGTCGGTCGCAGAGCGGAACAGCTCCTGCTGCTGCCGTATCAGCTCCTCCTCGCTCATGCCGCTCTGCTCAATCTTCGTCTGCTTCTTCTCCCGGTTCTGGTGCTTGGTTAGCGCCGACTTGTGGCACGCAGAAGACATGGACAAGGACGTGGACGCACTGCTTGTTGTTTCTTGTATTCAGCCGCGACCTCGAGGATGGCGGGGACATACTCGCCAAAGCCCAGCTCTTCGAGCGCGGCCTTGACATGTTCGCAGGCGATGGTCTTCTTCGCCTCTTTCTCGGCGATTTCGTTGGCTTCAGACGAGATGAGGGTGATGAACTCGACGCAGCACTCAATCAGGAGGTCGCGTGTGTCTTTGGCAAAGGTGACGCCGGGGTCGGAGCGCAGGATGTCGGTGATGATCTTGCCAACCGTCGCTGCGACGCGTGAGTACTTGGCTGCCAGGCGCTGTAGGTCATCTGCACATACCTTTGGGGAGCGATAGGTCGTCGTTGCCGCCAAATTCCCGGTCAGACATGGTGGGGGAGCAGTGCGGGGTGTGGTGTCATACAGCGAAGCCTGATATGGCTGCTTTGACAGGTCTTTGATGTCTCGAAACAGAGGCGGAACAAGGTTGTTCCGCCGATAGATGGGATCGGCGTTTCCATGCGCTACGAGCCTTACGTTATCTTCTTCCCGACGGGAAAATGCCAAGCCTTTCTCAAACCAGCAGGCGGTTCGTGAAAGAGCAAACCGCAGGGTATGCACGCATCAATATGAGCCTGTTTGATTGGAGCGTAGCTGGGTCTGCAGCTCTGCCTGTGGAGGTTTCAACTCAATCCTATGTCTATGGTTGCGTTTCTTTCAAAACTTCTAGAGCCAGGGCTTTTGTCTTTTCCAAGCCGCAGAAGTACACTTTTCTGCTGAATGAAGCGTGCATGGTGACATTTGGAGGATCTTGAGGGAACCGTAAAGGTCTTGACATACAAGAACTCCAGGTATCCGTTCTGCAAATAAGTGAATCTATGTGCGGGAAGTGATAACGCGTAGTCGTACGATGAAAGCCAGACATGCCAGGAGGACCACTCAGAGCAGGCATTGGTATAAAATCTGCAAGTGCGGCCATTCCATGGGTCTTTTGATTAAGCTCCTCCGCGAGTATATCTTCATGAGTGTCGTCGAAGCTGATTCGGTTATCCAGATCTGAGGGATTTTCTCCATTTTCTCCAGCTGATACCATAAAATAATACAGTTTTCCATAGGCTTTAGCCTTTACGGGTGAATCCTCTTTCCATATCAAGGACTACGTCCTCCTCGTCAGTTTGTCACCTGCACCCGGTGAGCCAGGCCGGAACAAGGTTGTTCCGCCGACAGATGGGATCGCGCGCTTGACAGGGGTGCACTCCCAAAGATCGTGCTTCCGTCTGTCGTCATCTGTGTGGATTGAACAGAACCGCCATTTTGAGAGCGACGAGCATTTGCGCAGTCGGGTCCACAGCGCCGGGCTGCGGGCGAGGAACGGTGGGACGACACTGGTAGACACACGCCCCAGCCGCCTGACGCTCCATGTCGTTCCACAGCTCTCTGGAGTCGTGCGTCATAGGACACGAGAGATATCAATCATATATCTCTTTGTTCAAGAGCGCAAGCGGCGGCAGCCATTTCACGCACGCACGCAGCCTCGATTCCACTGTGACGGTCCCCCAGCCTTCTCCGCCTCGCGCACTCGCTCCGAGGCTCTCTTTCGTCCGCGGCCACGCCCTGGCGCCTGCGCCGGTGCACAGAAGGACCGCGAGAGTTGCTTCACTGGCCCGCGAGAGGCAGATGACTGGAGGCGGTGAACAGCCACCCACTCTGTCGAAGCAGCCCTCTCGCAGTGCTGGGCACTCGTTGCCCCATTTGCCCGCAAGCCCAGCGCAGGTGCAAACGCCTCTATCTCCCAGGTTCCTGTACCACTGCCGACGCCGCAGACGCACTCATTCCTTCGCACATATCCCTTGGCCCTGGTACCCGCGACCTCTGGACCCTTCACCGCCGGCGCGCTGCTCCACGTAGTTCGGGTGCTGCCCTGCCTATTCTCCACCGAACAGGCCCGATAGAAGAGTTTTGCCCGGTTTTGGCCCATGCGCTACGGGTACCAACCAGACCACTGATTATGACGCTGTTTCCTTCCCTCAGCAAAACTGCACAACCAGCACCCATTCCGCTGCAGAGCGACTCCCCAGATGTCCGCACGCGTCCGCAACTAGTATCACGAGCCTCAGAGACCTTCACGCCCGCCCGCAGGCCGCGCGCACTCCAGCACAAATCCTCATCGGCTATCCCCACCCTCTCGACGGCTCCGGTCCCTGGTGGGCAGCGTCTTCTGCCCACGGCGTGGCTCCCTTCCAACATGGCGTCCCAGTCTGCCGCCGACCTGCTGCGCCAGACCATCATGCAACGGTAAGCCCCTCCGCACTATTCGTCCCCCAGCACTGAGGCTGCACGCTCGTGAGTCGTTGGGGGTGGTGATGAGCAAGCGACTAGAAGAGGCGCGGCGTTTTGATCCGTCGCTTAACCGAATTCTGCCCTTTGAGGTCGGGCCTCGAGGTCGAGTTACACGCTGCATTTCTTGGGCCCTCCAGCCCTCGACAGCTCGCCACGCCCGCTCTCGCTCTGACTCTCACCTCACCTCTCGCTCCCCCCCTCCGCTGCCTGCACCCCTATTTTCCCACCCACGACCTGCCCGCACCGTCGCGATGCCGTCCGTGAATGCGCTTCTGACTCCGCACAGGGCTGGCGACGACGACAGCCACGACCAGATCGGCTCCAACAGCTCGACGCCGCCTGGTGCCGCGACCCCCCGCCCCGATTTGACGGATAAACGCCAGCCGGGTATTCTTCACAGTTACTTTGGCCAGGTTCGTGATTCTCTGCTCCCCCGCCGAAAGTCTACGATCAACCCCTCCCCCGCACCTGCACCTCCTGCACCTTCTTCAGACCAAGCGCAGGGCGTCGCGACAAGTGAGAAGGGCGATGCGCACAACAACCCGCCGCGCAGCACTGCACTGCCCAGTCCTCCTCCCAGCACTGCGTCGGTCTCGCGGCCACCCTCTACTTCAAAGCTCCCAGGTGAGGCCGAGAAGCTAACACCAGGCGACTTAACGTCGCTACAGAATCAGGCCACTCCCCCCCAGACCCCCCGCACACGCTCCGCCGAAGGCAAACCGCCCACGTCGGGCCTCTCGCACACGTCGCTTGCGTATGGCAGCAAGACGAAGGAGGTGAAAGAGGCCAAGGACACCAAGGCACCCGCTGTCGGCCCGCCAAAGGGCAAGCTGTCCGTGTCCATCTCCGAGGGTCGGGGCCTGCGTCCCAGCGTCGACCCGTACGTCGTGTGCCAGTTCCAATGGGCAGAGTACATCTCGGACGGGCCGCGCAGCGATGAACCATCGAAGCGGCGAAGTGGCGACCGCAGCCGAGGTCTAGGGCCAATGGCCATGAAGAGGACGGAGAGCGACATGGGCAAGCCGATGGCGATTCCCATGCGCAGCAGGCAGAGCAGCAACAGCGGCATGAGCTCGGACCCGCGGGAGAATGGGACATTCAATCACGTCACCAACCCGCAGTGGGAGCACGAGGCTCAATTGTATGCATCCCTAGGTGGCTCGTTGCTCACCAGACTAACATTCGATAGTGATGTTGTCGGAGACCACTCGGAGATTGACATCTCCGTGTATGACCGCGCGACTCAGGAAACATTCCTCGGCCATGTTCGCTTCTGCCCCAACCTTGTTGAATATGAACATCCCTACGATGGATGGTTCAAGTTGGAATCTCGCGATGGAGAGGAGGAGAGCAACATCAGCGGCGAGATCCGCCTACGCATCAACTTCCAAAAGACGGAGAAGAGGCACTACGGCCCAGAGGATTTCGAAATTCTGAAGCTCATTGGCAAAGGCACCTTTGGGCAGGTCTTCCAGGTGCGCAAGCGGGATACTCGACGTATCTACGCTATGAAGGTTCTTTCAAAGAAGGTTATAGTCCAGAAGAAGGAGGTTGCCCATACTCTTGGTGAACGTAACATTCTGGTACGGACAGCCATGGCCGATTCAGCCTTCATTGTTGGCCTCAAGTTCTCGTTCCAGACGCCAACCGACCTCTACCTAGTCACAGACTACATGTCAGGGGGAGAGTTGTTCTGGCATCTGCAGCGAGAAGGTCGTTTCAACGAAGCTCGAGCCAAGTTTTATATCGCCGAGCTCATCCTCGCCCTCCAGCACCTCCACGACCACGACATTGTCTACCGTGATCTCAAACCGGAGAACATTTTGTTGGATGCAAACGGTCACATTGCACTGTGCGACTTTGGCCTATCAAAGGCCAATCTCACGGAGAATGCAACAACAAACACATTTTGCGGAACCACTGAATATCTGGCCCCTGAAGTCCTACTCGACGAGCATGGCTATACCAAGATGGTCGACTTCTGGTCACTGGGCGTTTTGGTCTTCGAAATGTGTTGCGGTTGGAGCCCGTTCTATGCCGAGGACACCCAACAGATGTATAAGAACATCGCCTTTGGAAAGGTCAGGTTCCCCCGAGATGCTCTGAGTACTGAAGGTCGAAACTTTGTGAAAGGATTGCTTAACCGGAATCCAAAACACAGACTTGGCGCCACGCGTGACGCGGAGGAGTTAAAAGCACATCCCTTCTTTGCGGATATCGACTGGGACGCCTTGGCAAAGAAGAATGTCGTCCCACCCTTCAAGCCAAAGTTGAAGGGGGAGCTGGATGTCTCCAATTTCGATCCCGAGTTCACAAATGCCCTAAATGGAAACGGCTCCTTGAATGCTCGCGCAGCAGCATTGGCCTCGGGAATCAATCCCGCATCCACGCCCTTGTCGCCTACGATGCAAGCCAATTTTGCAGGGTTCACTTTTGTGGATGAAAGTTCCATGGACAAGCACTTCCAGCACCGCGATCATGATCCCGAAAGAATGGATGAAGATGAAAAGGAAGACGACCCCCAATGGGATAAGCCAGCCGGCCGTGGAGATCGCATGAGTGGTGTCATCCCTAGTAACGACCATGACATCTTCAGCCACGGCAATTTTGATGTCTAATGACTCTTTTATCGTTCTGATTTCGCCTCGTTTTCTTTGCCTTTATATACTTCTCGGATCTTACGGCAACAAAAAGTGATTCTGCGTTTCCACGGCATGTGTCTCATCCAGTTGTTCGACATATCAGAAGCTCGTTCAAACGACACAACGACACCTTGCGGGCGGTCGCATTCCTTTCCGGCTTTCTTCTGGATACCCTAAGATTATTCGATTATGAGGGGGTCTGCACAATGTGCTGTATTTCCGTTAACCTTATTGGTATCTCCTGGAGGGTCTAATATTTTCACAATTGGTGCTTTCGGGTCACGAATCGAATGCGGTGGATGGCTTAGTTTTGGTGTTTGTGAGGATGGTTCGGGCAGAGTCTTTGCCACTGATTGCTTTGCAAAACGATTCTGCGGGGGCAAAGGTGCTGCGGTCCACATGTGGGCCATGATACCACTGTCTTGTACTCGAGCCTCCACCAGGTCTCTGTGACTGCGGGATTTTCGTAGCATTGGCCAGAGCTAAACTCATTCGTTGATTATTACGCCTGAGTACGCTGAATGGTTTGGGAGTTTTTGTGTGGTCGGTCACCATCATTGCATCGCGCAGGTGGGCGTTAGGGTCGGATCTTGATTTTTCATGGGCATTGCGGATGTGGCTTCGAGCATATTTTTTTCACGAACGCATCGTCATGGTTTCTTGATGGAAGAAGGGCTAACGAGACTGACACCTTACCTTGTACATATGGAATGCAACAGTATGTTATGGTATTTCACATCCCACCAATTGTGACGTTCACTTGTTGTTGGAACCTTGGTATTCAACATTAACGCTACATATTTTTTCTCGCCCGTTTGGTGCACCGCCTACCCCCTTTTCACAGATAACCTTAAGGTCGTTTCTTGATTTCTCGATACATCCGACTTCGGCCTGCGTGCAATGTCGCGGTTTGAAGCTCCTGCCTGTTAGGCTTAGCGCTCTCTTGACAATGCGTGAGCGAATCGACCTCGGCAATGATGGAAGCTCCGCTCAGAGCTTGAGAGCTTACGGAGGCCGATTGCCGCCCCATGTTTGTATAATAAAACCAGAAGGGACTTTCGGACACTTGAGGTAACATGTTGAAGAGCTCACAGCAAGCCCAAGTTCTGCTTTATCAATCAGCAATCGCACACCCCGTATACATAGATTCCCGCGACCAAAAGTCAAGATGAGTGGCCCAGGTGTTGGTTTCGAGTTTCCTTCAATCCCAATATCGTGGATGAAGAGGGATCTGTTGCTTTTTGCCGCGAGTATTGGGTGTACGGCTGATGAGTTGCATTTCTTATATGTTAGTATTCTTCTCTTCCAGGCCTACCCTATGCCACCATTCCCCTCTGTTGATTGGTGGTTTGGGCCCATTTCCGATCGCTCATACGAAATAGGAATTTGAACCGTCATTCGCAGCTTTCCCTACGTACCCGATCATCCTCCCGTTCAAACACACCGACCAAGAAGTCATTGATTTCTACGCCCGTAGCTCGTCAACTCCCATTGAGGGGGTACCCAAGTTCGATACTAAGCATGTCCTCGATGGCGAACGCAAGATGCAGTTCTTGAAGCCCATTCCAGCGTCGAGTGAAGGCCGGAGCTTTGAGATTAGAAGCAAGGTGCTTGGTGTTTATGACAAGGGCAAGCCAGGAACTGTGGTGGAAACAGAGCAGACGCTCGTAGATACGGCGAGCGGTGAGGTGTACACCAGGGCGGTTGGTAGTGGTTTCTACGTTGGGCAGGGGGGTTGGGGTGGACCCAAGGGTAAAATTCCCTACCCTTTTTTACCTTGACGTATCAGTGTGCTGACAACAGGAACAGGGCCAAAGACCGTAAACTTCCCTCCACCAGAGGGCAAGAAACCCGACGCGACGTCAATTACACAAAGTACAAAGGAAACAGCACTTCTCTACCGTCTGAATGGCGACTATAATCCCCTCCATGCCAGTCCAGAAGCAGGAATCAAGATGGGCTTCGGTGGTCCAATCATCCACGGCCTGTTTTCATGGAACACAGCAGCGCATGCAGTGCTTCAAGCATTCGGAGGCTCGGATCCAGCCAACTTGAAGGAGTTCCAGGCGCGATTCGCAAGCCCTGTCAAGCCAGGGGATAAGATGATCGTTGAGATGTGGAAATTGGGCGAAAAGGACTCAGAAGGTTTTGACGAGGTGCGGTTTATTGTCAGAATTGAGGGAGGGAAGGTATGCTTGACGAACGGCAGGGCACTCGTGAAGACTAGCGGTGGAAGAAAGAGTAAGCTGTAGAGTCTGGTGGTGATTGATGTATTCTTGAGGGGAAGTTCAGCTGCCCAGGAATAGATGATCTGATAAGATGAAATGCGAAGTCACATGCTCAAACACCAAACCTGACTTCAACTTCCTCCTCTGGATAACACGAACTCAACATCTGAAACACTTCTTGCTGCCAGCCTCGGAATTCCGGCAGCACTTGCTGCAGCCTTCAACTTGGCACGATTCTGATTTGATCGTTTGTCTGCCCAGTTTCGACTACGCGATTTGAAACGCAAGGGATACCAAGTGCTGTTCAGATACAAATCTTCAACGACCTCATCCTTTCTTGACTGCTGACACAATGCCACTTCAACCTCCCTATATCCATGGTTTGCCGCCATGATGCGTCGCTCTTTTCATCTCGGACGCGTAATTTTCCTTCTGCTTGTCCGTCTCTTCTTCGTCTCGGCCTACAAGGCCCTCTCAGATAGTTTCCTTCGCGCTGTACCCTCCCCTGGCTCGGACTTCAACATCAACGATGGCGCACTCCTTGCGCCCATCCTGATCCCACGCGTCCCCGGAACCCCAGGGCAAGAGCAGGTCCAGCAACATTTCGTCAATTTCTTCCAAACCGAATTGCCGACCTGGTCCATGGAATGGCAAAACTCGACGTCCACAACTCCAGTCTCCGGCAGCAAACAGATACAGTTTTCCAATCTGATCTTCAAGAAAGAACCTCCTTGGGTGAAGCCAGGACAGAGTAATCTATTGACGCTTGTTGCGCATTATGACTCAAAATATTTGCCTGAGGGATTTATTGGGGCGACAGATAGTGCGGCGCCTTGTGCTATGTTGATGCATGCAGCGAGGAGTATCGACAAATACCTTGTGCAGATGCATGGAGAGATGGCTGCATTGAACGAGGGAGGGAGTGTAGAAATGGACATGGGAATCCAGATCCTGCTCCTCGACGGCGAAGAAGCATTCAAGTCCTGGACGGATACCGATTCTCTCTATGGGTCGCGGTAAGAACCTCCCGCGGCAAACGCCCATAAGTACTAATAGCAAATGCTGACATCTACGTAGAGCGCTGGCAGAACAATGGGAATTGAGTCCCAACTCTGCCGGATCCTGGTATCCCAATCCCCTCAGCCAAATCTCCCTTTTCGTTCTGCTCGACCTCCTGGGCTCCGCAAACCCCAAAGTTCCCTCGTACTTTTTGACAACGCACTGGGCTTATCGCGCCATGGCCTCCATCGAATCGCGAATGCGGAAGCTCGGTCTGCTTGAGAGTAACCCGGAAAGAGCCTTCCTTCCAGACGACGATATGATCATGGCACGGAGCATGATTTCAGACGATCACCTACCCTTCTTAAGCAGAGGCGTCGAGATTTTGCATGTTATACCGAGTCCGTTCCCTGCGGTATGGCATAAAATGGAAGATGATGGAGAGCATCTGGATATGCCGACTGTGAGGGACTGGGGGAAGATTGTGACGGCATTTGCGTTGGAGTGGTTGGATATGATGGAGGTCTGGTATGGAGATGAAGATAGTACAGGAAAGACCTGACCAAAGTTTATGATGTTCATCATGATTTCCCTCCAGTGTCAGCGGTTTTAGTGATAGGACTGTTGTACCCTAACTCACGCACTGATATCATTTCAACATTTCACAATAAGTTCACCATACGGGAAGCTTTACACATAGCTTGATACCACACCAAGCCCCACACACCGGACCTATTCACTATTGAGAGCAAAAACACCATCATGACACCTTACAGGATGTGCAAAAAGTCAAAAACATACAACAGCGGGTATTCGCTAGTGGTCACCCACCTAACTACTAATCCGCCGGTTACAGGCTTAATGATAGGGGAGCGGACGGGACCCAATGCATTACTGTACCAATGGTCGTATGTACCAACTCGGGTTGTGAGTGTACTATATCTACATCGATGTCATGCCAATATTTACTACTGGACTACTGGGTATTGACTTGTTGCAACCGGGGCTTCTAAAAGGATCCGGTCAGTAGAAGTCCCTTCTTGACATCGTTTTCTCTGACCCTAGGTCAAACAGACTACTAAAATATGCTTCCTTGTTTCAACGCGTGTATTAACAGTATGTGTCGCCTGCGCCCATGATATCCCGTACAGTCCACTTCACACCAACCATACAATCTACAACACCCCCTTTCCCACTAATCATCACAATATAAAGGGTACTTGCGATGGCTTCCAAGTCTAGCCCTCGGCTTGTGACCCCTGGTCAACCTCGGGTTCCGCACACATCAACCGACCAAGTTGAAAAGGTATACGCACCACACAAAGGCTAGAATCTATACCGCCTCCATAGCCCGTCACCGTTTATTTATGCGGAATGCGAGTATTTAACTTTAGCCTGGTCGTCGGTTGTCAAAGGGGAGGGGGGACGAGCAAGATCTGCTTCGAATGTTTATCGACTGATGTGCAGCCGGTTGAACATCGTGAAGGGATGACTTTTGAGGAGATTTTTGTGGGGATGGAGGAAAATTCGGCAGGAGTGATGAAAGAGGTAAACCAGAAGGTTGAAGATCACATGGTTGTTGATGGGGCAGGGAATGACAGAGGCTTGGATGTGGGGAGGAAAGAGAACAAATAGGTGGAGAAGAGAATGGGAAAGATGCAGAAGTTGAGAAAGAAAGTTGGAATGGGGAGATAGAAAAGATATGAAAATGGAGGTAGCAATTAGGATATTCTTTGATAATCTGCTAAGCACTGAATGCGTAGGTAGAATTCAAGGCGTTGTGGGTCCCGAAGGAATAATTCTCTACTTGCATTTCTCTGTTTCTTTGCCTTGCAGACTAAGAAGAGCATATTGATCAAATTCATATGTGGATTAAGTCATATTCCTATCGAACATAGTAAAAGACTCACTGAGAGGCATCTTGAAGGTATATTTGGCTGGCTCTACGAGAAGAACGCTGTTTGTATACTGCTCTATTTATGAGACACTGGAATTCACAATACTGGGCGCCCACGAATATCAAAATGGCTGTTGGAGCATCCGGAGTGGTGTTTTGATGAAGGTCCTGTGAAGAGGGCTGATGTGTACGAGCACGGAATGTGACGAGGGCTGGTGCTTCCAAGGGTTTGCGGGGAAGAGCTCCGGATAGGCTAACCTCATATTCACAGGCATGGTTCCCAACCTCCAACAACTCTTCACCCACACTGCCTTCTACTATTATTCTCCTGAATAGCGACATTCCCTCTACATAACATACATAACATTACCTTACATCGCCTCGCATAAGCATAGTCGGTCTAATGGCCTCGAACGAACACTCAGGACCAGGCGCAGGCTGGGACGAAGCTCAGTGCACCACAGCACTTGCGCAACTTGAAGGACTGCAGGCACAGGTAAGCCCTCCGTGCGTTTGCTATTCGAGTATATAATAATATTACTGCAGCTCGACAATTTGCGCATGGCGATACCCCGAGTCGTCGAGCCTTTCAACTCCTACTCCTCTGACAGCTCATCCATCTACAAAACCTTCCAAAAGGCCATCCTCGAAACACAGAACGATATGAAGGCATTTAGGTCATCGTGGGAAGACGAAGAGACAAAGCGTGTCTTTGCACATACAAAGGAGAGTTTTGGAAAGGATAAGGATTTAAGCCCTATGGCGAAGATGCCAAAGTATGGTTGGGTGGAGAAGGAAGCCGAGATGGGGAAGAGCAAGGAAAGAAGAAAGAGTGGGGGAGAGAAGGTGGAGATTCACGATGTTAATTTGAGCCAAGCGGAAATTTTGCAGTTGATGGAGGCATGGAGAAAGAAGTATCCTACAATCAGGGTTGCGACGAAAGACCACCACAAAGATATTTTGGTGCGTGAATTTTGGTGGAGTCGAGATGGGATGGGGTTTTGGCATACTGACCTCTGATTAGATACAATTCTTAGCCGGAGATGTGAAGCTCAAATTTCGCGTTGTCATCGAGACAGCCGCAAATGGTCGACACAATCTGAAAGCGGAGTGCTTGGGCACTACGATGCTGGGTCAGGCAGTCACAAGATGTGTTGCGTCACGACCGAGGGCAAACGATTTTAAGCACTTGTTGGTAAGAGTCTATTGTTCTTATTATTGTACATGGAAGTGAGAATATTGTGAAAGATACTGATCAGGATAGGATATGATTGCAGCGTATAAGACGGTGAAAGGGAGTTGTAAGAAGTGCGGGAAGCTGCTGGACGCGGATGCTATCATCCCACCAGCAAGAAGAAGCAAAACTGAAGAGAATGGGGAAGGGGTGCAAGAAATAGTCTGGGAGGCTTTCCACGAAGCCTGCTTGGATTAAGACCGAGTCTCATCACATCGGCTACCAATCTGTGAAGGCATCCGGGTCATGTTGCCACCATTCCCCTGCCATGTTCCTCCACGCGTATGGGAACTGGAAGTGGCCATTCGGCTCATCCTGCCACAGAGTATCCGACCACATGTGTTTGTGCGGTCGCATATACTTCCGATGGTGGAAGTCGTAAGCGCTATCGAGGTGGTTTCGTCTCGCCCAAGGAAGCTGATATTTGAGAGCACCGTCCGGTCCACGATCATCCAGATTCATATGATTCGACCACCTGGACCTCCTCTGGCGATTGTGCATATAGTCTTTCTTGTCGGCACTGATGGTGACGTGGATATCTGGTCCCTTCCCGGTCATAACGTCTTTCCACCTACCCCATTTGCTGCCATTCTTTCCATCCTTGGGCCAAATGTAGTGGTAGTGGGGCTTTACACCACGTCGCCGTTCGCCTCCCTGGTACCATCCGTGTCCGCGGGCGTATTCGGCTGGTCTTCGTCTCCAAGGGTGCTGGGTTGGGACGTACGAAGGGACAAAGGTGTCTTTCGGCATTGTTGGCAACTCGAGTCAGGATTAGAATTGGGAGAATGTTTTGCGCCGTAGAAATAAGAGTCCTGACGCTGATCTGGGTGGTGAAGTTCGGACGATGCATACACACTTCACATGCTTTGCAGAGAGTATATACCTACCCCGTTTGCTGGACACGGGCAGATTGCATCGTGGACAGCAAAGCAAGACATCGATTGTTAGAACAAGTCAGGAGCGCTGTAGTTTGTCCATGTTATTTTTACCATATTATATGTTTTTAGCCTCACTTGACACCACACAACCAGATCTCTATTCAGATTGCAATTGTTCACTCCGTGCTGGCTTTCACCTCGTCGCGGCTAGTCTCTTGGCGGATGGTACCTGCTTGACAAGCGCGCGGCAAATAGCTGGTCAGAGCTCTGCGTTTTCCGAGAAAACAACACCAGAGAGCAACGCTCGCGCTCCAGCTCCCCGTTTGAGCACTCGTCCCACCGCCCTCACACGCCTCACAACCCTCCAACATGTCGCTGTTCAGTGGCCTCGGAGGCTCCAATCCGCCAGCGTCTGGCGCTTCCTCTTCTCTCTTTGGCTCCCGTGCTGGGACTGCTCCTGCACCGACCACCGCTGCCTCCGGCCTGTTTGGCGGCGCTGCAGCCCCGTCCTCTGCACCCGCATCGAACCTCTTCGGCGGTGCGACGACATCTTCACCAGGCGCGTCGACCACTCCATTTGGCGGCGCAGGTGGATCAAACCTGTTTGGCGGTGGCCTTGGAGTCTCAAGCAGCGCGCCGACCAGCACGGCACCACCGGCGACCTCAGGTGGCCTCGGGGGATTGTTTGGAGCAAGCGCTGCGAAAACGGCGGCACCAGCATCCACGGGCGCATCTGGGTTCGCTTTCCCCGGCACAACCCCTCAATCAAACCGCCTATCAAACCTCCAACAAACGGTCGGTGGTGCACAAGGGTCAGCATTTGGCGCAAGCACTGCACAACAGCAGGCAGGCGGTCCGCTGGCACAGTCGACCTCCAACAGCGCGCGATCGGCGCATTTCGATCATCTGCTGGAACGCGGCAAGAAGCGCAATGCTGGGGAGAATGGCTTCGGCAACTTCGACGAGCTTCCTTCACTGCAGCTGGGACTCGGCGACATCGCCCGTAAGGTCCGCAACTTGGGCAGTGGGGGGCCCTCGGCAGACCAGGCCCAGGACCGCGCAGCGTAAGTGAACGCACTCCTCTAGCTTGCCCAACTTTGCTAACAGAACAATCCAGGCACTTCCTTCTCTCGGCGTCAGGTGTCAAAATTGGCAGCACCCTCCGCGACTTGAACCAGTTCAGCACCCAGGCCGGATTGAGCACAGCAGGACCAAGTTCGAACCTCCTCGACACCGACGTTGATGGCTATATTTCTGGCATGCACTCGCAGTCTACACTTGGTTTGATCCAAGACGGACTGGAACAGGCCAAACGAGACTTCGACTCCTTCCTCGAAGACAACATCCAGCAGGAGTGGGACGCACAGCGGAAGCGCATCTACGAGCATTTTGGCCTGGGGAGGCAGAGTGAAGACATGGCAGCATCCCAGAGCACATTTGGCAGCACGGCTACTCGTGGAGCGTTTGGTCGATCTACGCGGAAAGGCCGTTCTGTTGGCGTCAAGGGAGCCTCGACAAACGGTGCCTCGTTTGGTAAATCAGGCGCGCCACCTGTTCTTGGATCTGTCATGTCTCCATACAACAAGCGGTCGCTCATTGGCCAGGACTCTCCGGAAAAGTCTGTAACTGGCGGTCAGGTTGGACCAGAAGATCGGTTTGTGCGGGACAAACAAGAGAAGTTTATGGAGAAGGTCAAAGATCTCAATGTGACGAGGCTTCGCGAGACCCCATACCCCGTCTTCCACGCCTTCAGATCTGTGGAAGAGCAGTCTGGAGGAGAGTACACCGACAATTTTATCAACGCATACAATGCTCTCATCTCGATTTCCAATGAAAAGGAAGATCCTGAGCAAGCAATGGGTACTGCTCCCAGGGAGCGTTGTTACGCCAAAGAATATCTGGACGAAGTACCAAATTCCGCAAATAGTGTCAAGACAAGGAAGAGGATTCTCGACGGCTCAAGGAAGTTCTTGGAACAGAAATTCTTGAACGAGGTGGAAAATGCTGTCCGCAAACATGCCCGCGACGCTCAGGTTGGCGGTGTGCCATCAATGCTGAATAGGATCCGAGGCTACATCAAAGTCAAGTTGGCTTACAAAGAGCTTGGTACAGATATCGAAGACCTGCAAAAGATTGGTGCCGACGGAGACGAGTATCCTTGGGCAATCGTCTTCTTCCTCTTGAGAGCGGGGCTTGTAAGGGATGCCGCGAGATATGTTGTCATCGAGATGAAGAACTTCTTCCAGAACAACGACAGGAACTTCCAGGCCGCAATTGAGTACTACGCGCAAGATCCAGACCGACGCCTGAGCACCGAGCTTCAACAGAAGATCAACCATGTATACGCGCAACGTGCACGCATTGCCCCGACGAATGATCCGTACCGAATGGCCTGCTACAAGGTTGTTGGCCGATGTGAGATGACCCGCCGTAGTCTGGAGCCTTTGAAGGAGTCAATGGACGATTGGATTTGGTTGCAATTCAATCTCGCGAGAGAAGGCAACCGCGCTGAAGAGAATGCCGGAGAGCTATTTGGTTTGGAAGAGCTTCGAGCCACTATCAGCGACATCGGTCAGCGACATTTCATGTCTGGTGCCGCAGACGCTTCAGGCGGGTATGGGGTGTACTTCTGGCTTGCTACGTTGGCTGGCATGTTTGAGCAAGCGATCAATTTCCTCTACCAACACAACTATGTTTCGGCCGTTCACTTCGCAATAGCACTAACATACTACGGTTTCCTGCGGGTTTCTGATTGGAGCAGCGCTGGAATGGAGATCCGTAAGCATGGTCCCATCTTTGCTGCGTCTCTCTACTCACATGAAGCAGTGACATACACTACGAAACAGGTGCCTCAGCTCAACTTTGGCCGAATCGTTGGCCACTACACAGGTGACTTCCGCGCCGCTCGAGCTGACGCTGCCGCCGAATACTTGATTCTTCTCTGCTTGAACGCCGATCTGGCTGGCGAGGCAGGCAAGCAACAGGCTGGCCTCTGCCATGAAGCACTCCGCGAGCTTGTTCTTGAGACCCGCGAATTCTCAACGCTATTGGGAGACGTCAAGAGCAACGGAGAGGGCACAAACGGCATAATTCAGGAACGGGTGCCTCTCATCCACCTCCCAAGCGACCAGGCCTTGATCAAAGTCATAACTCATGAGGCCGCCAAGATGGCCGACGACAATGGACGCACGAACGATGCTGTCTTACTCAATCACCTTGCGGGTGAATACGATAGCGTTGTGGTCATCCTGAACCGCGCCCTTGCCGAAGCTCTCTCCGTCGATCTAGGCCACGAGCCTTTGCGCCTCGAACCACTGAAGCAACGCATTTCAGTCGCTAGCAATGCCCCGAGCTCCAACTCCGATTCCAGCATGAGTCTGCTTGGTACCGACGACCCTATGGAGCTGGCCGGCAGAGTTGCATCGCTCTACAAAAACAACGCTCTGTGGTATGGGAAGATTACACAAAGCAGCCGCGAAACCTTGGATGGACTTATCCAGTTGAACTCGGCGAAGAAATTGGTTGAAACCAAACAGTTCATGATGGCTCTTGATGTAAGTTTGTTTTATGACTATTGGAAGACTCTCAAGCTAACCCCATTACAGATCATTGAGAGTCTCAAAATTCTCCCCTTGGACGCCAAGGGTAACCTCTCCCTCATCCGCGGCTCCGCAAACACTTTCTCCACTTTCCCGTCCGAGATTGCACGCAACATTGGAAACGTGTTGCTCTGGTCGATTTGGTGTTGCTCTACTCATAGAGAAACACTTCTGAATTCACGATATGAGGATCCAACAAGGAGGGCACTGGCCGACCAGCTTTTGCAAAAGGCCAAGGATTTGATGGTCTTTGCTGGACTTATCAGATACAAGTTGCCGCCTCGAGTTTTCGAGACGTTGGCGATTCAGGGCCAGGACGCTGGGGCTTACTAATGTAGGAGAAGGAATATGGATGTTGCCTTTGGCTGAGTTGCTAAGTGGCTTTAGGGTTGCACGAAGGACTGAATATTGAACCACCGGAGTTGGATGAGATATTACTTCAGGTTTTGGATGGGGTGCATAATTTGGAACATCTCGGTCTGCAAGACGATGCAGGGGATTATATTTCAGAGGGATGACATTGAATTGACCTGGCATTGATACCATAGCTACTATTTCTGATAAAAGCATGATAGCGGCATTGCCATATTCTTTCCATCTTCTCTTCTCATCCCCTTCTCTCCCTTGCCCCTTCACCTCACTCCTCCTGCCACGCCCCCAAACTCTGATCATTCCAATTCAAAAACTTGCCACTCAGCCCCTTTACATCGCCCTCCACACTCAATCGCGCAATCACATATCCAGGCTGTTCGGCCCTCAACAAACCCCCGTCTTTCTTCAACCCCGCGAACTTCTCAGCGTCTTTGGCGCTCATGGTTTCGGCGTGCTTTTCGCGGATGTCGCGCTGCATGTCTGTGTCTACGACGCCCGGCCGGATCGAGAGGGTGGTTATGAGGGGCTCTTCGACGGTGAGGGAGAGGGCAAGGTGGTTGAAGATGGCTTTGGAGGAGCCGTAGGCGGCCCACCCTTGGTATGCTGCGGGGGAGGTTAGGGGGTGGGGGGAGATGAGAGGTTGGGGAAGGAAGGAATCGATGTTTGGGGGATAGGGATAGGGATAGGGAATAGGGCATGCAGAGGTCCATGTGAAGATAGGATAGTAAGGCATAAGTAGGGGGCAGTGACTGATGTATACGTGTTGGGAGTTGATAAATCGGGTGCCTTGAAGGGGATATGTAAGATGCGTTGCTCTTACCGGTGACTGCTGCCCCTGAAGATGTCAAGATAATCCGCCCATTTGTCTCCCGTAGATGGGGAATCGCAGCTTTGATCTAAGGCGACTTCGTCAGCGCATACTTTTCCAATCCCACCTATCCCAATCCTCACAAGCTATCAGCAAAACACACGCAACCCCCCACATCGAAACAATGCACATAAAACTTACAATCCCCACCGTCCCAAAAACATTAACCTCAAACGCCATCCTCCACTCCTCCACCCTCGCATCCGCAATCTTCTTCACCGGCTCCAAAGTCCCGTGATTCACAATCAGCGCATCGATGCGGCCCCATTTGCGGATCGCCGTGTCGACGGCGGTCTGGCCCAGCGTTTCGGACGAGATATCGCCTTCGAGGATCTCGAGGCGGGAGGTGTGCGTGGAGGAGAGTGTGGAGAGGGAGCCCCGCGTGCGGGAGATGGTGAGGAGGTTGGTGGTGGGGGAGGAGGTGAGGAGGTAGTGGGCGGTTGCCAGGCCGATGCCTGGGGGGTGTTAGGTTAGGGTTGGGATGGGGGGAGGGACGAAGAGGGGAAAGAATTTGGGGGGAGTGGATGGATTGGCGTTGAGGAAAGGAAAGTATGGGGGTAGATATGAAGCTTGATCATGGGGAAGAACATGGGTGACAAGGTGGTTTTCAGAAAAGTAGCTTGCTAGACACATACCTCTAGAAGCCCCCGTCAAAACAACAACTTTCCCCTGTGAAATTGCCATGGTGCGAGATGCAATTCTGCAAATCCGATATCTAGAGAAACCCGACACTTTATGTACCCAGGTACCTTTCCAGTTCCGACCAGAAAAGTTTCGGATTCGATCCCGAGGCCAATCCAGTAGGTACAGATTCTGGTAGCAGACTTCCACCTATCCAATCAGTCTCAGTCAGCCTCAAATTATAGTACTCGTGAATTACTGAGTGCGGGTGTCTGTTCGGAATTGAAAGGTGCAGTCTTGGATGGATATATCCGCTATCCTCCTTTCGTCATCTTAGTAATCAATTGCGGGGGACTCATGTCAAAATCGGAAAGAATAATCATGTATGTGTCTGAAATTGCTATTTAGATAATATCTATATATGAAATAATGTGTATGGTATTATAAACCGCGGATCCCATACATGTTTTGCTAGGACGCCGTATCCAAAACAACACCCAAAGCTATATCAGAGTAATTGCCGTTGGTATCAAACCTCCTCCCTTTACCCATGCCAAACTAAAAACGCCATGCAGACTGCTATGTACTCTAAGGCTATAAATGGTCATCTGAAATATGACATCGAATTACTCCGCACCCTCGTAGACCCAATCCACCACCTCCTACACCTCCCTGATTAGTACACGTCGCTGACCCTCCACCTCTTCTTCATCTTCGATCCTGATATGCACTACATGGCTCATTCTACGCTCCTTCTTTTTATTCCACGCACAACCCGCCGCCACACTGACCCTCGCATGGCAGTTACCAGCGGCACGATTCAAAAACGGAATCTGCATTGCTCCAATGGCAGCCACCAAGGTTGAAGCCCACCAGGCTAAGGGAGTAAACCGAATCTCGATCCCCAGTCCATACAGAAGCCCTGCGATTGGGCTAGCAATAGTTCGACATGCAGCACCGGTACTAGCGGCAAGTCCATTGATCTTTCCTAGGTGACTGGGCGAGGGGGCCGACTCTTTGATCATAATGAGAAGAAGAGGATATGCGAGTATGGAAAGGAGGTTTCGTACTGCTAGACAAGTGTAGATGCCAGTGTAAACCCAGTTCGTGGGAAGAAGAGTGAGATAGGGGACGATGAAGTACGCGATCGGTTGACCAACAGTGACAAAGATGAGGAGTCGGTAGATGCCAAATAGATTTGCCATGAGCGGGAAGATTACAGCTTGGATAACAAGTGCGATGATGCCGTTGAAGGACATGATAATCCCAACATCCTGGATGGAGAGCCCAAGACCACCAGCGAATGAGGATGGGGAAAATCCATAGATGAGCATGTCGTTTGCGCGCTTGTCCTGGAGGAATATTGGGAGGAGATGGTCATATGTCATCTGTACTGGGATGAGTATGTTACTGTTCAACAGACTATCGGAGCACTTACTGAGTGGTATGTGAAGATACCAAGAGCTGCCACAAACATAACGACAGTCTTGGTGATGGCCTTGTCGCGGGATGGGTTTTTGTCCTCAATCCATTCTCCAGAAGGCTTGACGTGCCACGTCTCGTCTCGTTGCATATCGACTGCATCGAATGTTCCATATGACTCCGTTGTTAGGTTCGCCGCAGGATGTAATGTCGCGCCCTGGGCGGGAAGAAGCGGTGTCTCCGCAGCCGTAGAGTCAAGGTCATGTTGTGTGCTCCAGGGCTGCATGTCTGGATGAGTTTCTTCCAAAAGGAAATAGCCTGCTATAATAGCAACTGCCAGCAACCCCGCACATATGACATTGGGGAGCAAGTATGGGAATTTTGCAAAGATATTCGACGGGGGAAATGCAGAAGGGAAGTTCTCTGCCGGATTCGCAAAGTACCCACCAATGGAGGCTGCAACATTAGCTCACGATGAGAAGACAGCGGCATAGGGTTGTTAGTACTTACGACCGATGATTGTACCCACACTCCATACAAATGGCAGGATAGCGTATGCCTGAGCTACAATCCGTCAGTGATAAAGCTTCGACACCGAGCGATATCATCACTTACGCTCGTGTTCAGGTTTCTTGATCAGTTCTCCCACCATAGTCTGGATCACTCCAATGTTCCCATTCAGTACGCCCCCCAGGATTCTACCTCCCAAGGCGACCCAAAAGTTGCGTGCGAATCCCACAACCAAGAGTGAAGAAATGGTTCCAAAGCATCCCATAAGCAATACGGGCTTGCGACCTATGCGATCCGACAGACTGCCCCAATACATGCCCGTGCATGCCTCAGCAAGAGAGAAGGCCGAGATGAGAACCCCCGCGAAGAACGGTGCATTCGCTGGCGACGAGACATTGTACTGTTCGACAAGTCGCCACGCATATGGAAAGATCGAAGTCAGAGCAATTGGCTCTGCAACGCGAACGAGTGCTGCTCAACGCATCAGTTCACGGTTTCGCCTCGGCGAATCGGATACGGAGCCGAAACGTTGGGACGGACGTCCATCTGGAATGGAATGCACTCACCGAGCAGGAACAGCTGAACAGCCGGAAACTTGTTGGGATCTCGAGGGCTTCTTGTCTTGGTGAGAAACATATCCTTTAGTGTATTTTGATTCTTACGGTCGCGCCAACACGCAGAACAGGTTCCAAAGCTCGATCGGCCGCACTGTGCTTGTGAGTAGGTGAGCTTTAGTCTGCGTTTGGCCTTCAAAGGAGCCCCAAGAATGAAGAAGAAGAAGAAGAAGAATCCGAAAGCAGTGACAAAAAGAGCAACCCGTCCTTATCGGTCGTTGCCTGCGGAATGTGAAAGTTGCGAGGGGGACATGGATAAAGAGGGAAGCCGAGTTTTATTGACCGACCCCGTGGAGAGTGGAAAAGTGGTTCTGCCAGTCGTCGTCCTTGGAAAGAACCTGATGCACGGCTAACGTCGCCCATGCACGGTCACAGACGCCACTTACATTCCTTGGCCATATCTTTTCCATCTCCCAACTCCGCTTTCGGTCATCCCAATGCATGTGCCTCACAATACGAATTCTACGCTCTCTCATCCAATTGCTTCTTATCGACATCCAAATGCTGTTGTTTCCCATCCGTCTGTAGGGTTTCACGACAATGGCAAACTACGGGATCAACCCCGACGGTCGCGTGTTCGTCCCGAAAGCGAAGAGTGGTGATAGGTTCACGTCTAAATAGGAATGCATACAGCATGTGGGGCTCTGTTAGTGCAGAGCCTCCCCGGACGTCTCATGACTCTCATCCGATTTCCCGATTGTCGTCTCCATGTTGGACATGAGTGCTCATGCTCTGTTGGCTGGTGATGTCTTGTCTCTCATCTTATGCGACATCCGTGAATTCCCCCGGCACAACAACCCCATGAAGAAGTGAAAGAGGGCAGTTTGCATGTACGCAGTATTTAAGACCCGGCTATAGACATCTGTAGCGGTGAATGTCGTACCACATACTCGTACGGGCCCAGCCTTAACGTGCATGCGTCACGCGCTCCACAGTATTGAGATGGCATTCAGCCAATTAGAACCTAATGCGGAATCCTGGTAACTGTAGGTAAATTCATTTTGAGCATTTCGTTTGTAAGTAGTACTACATCTGTAGGGATAAAAGAACTCCTTGGCCGAATATTCGCTTCCAACAAGTGTCCAAGTGAGCGAAGGCGAAATTTTAACTCATTTGGAAGCCACAAACCACAGAACATACACATAGAGATCTTCACAAATGCAGCACAATTGTCTGACACTCAAATCAATTCAGATTCATCTCTCTCATACTCTACACCATATCGCTTCTTTGAACGATCCATATTCATACCCTGGTGGGATGTCTGACGACCTAGAAGCCGCCGAGCTAATGCAAAAGATCTCGATTAGAGATCCCTTAGAACGAAGAAAACCGTCGCCTCGAAGCGTACGATGGGGTATGAACATGGGGTACTCGCGCAAAAGGAAAGGGAATACAAAATGCAAATGTACATGAAATTCGTCATCCAACGCCCCCAATATGCACTCGCTCCCATGCTAGGACAACAGCGATTGGTTTTCGTATATATATATATGCAAAGTGCACTATGGACAAAGAGGAACGGTTTGTTGGAACGTGTGAGAGGGGTCAAAGTTCTTGGACCGAAGAAAGTGGGAGATGGATTCAGCTACAGGTGAGACTATCCGCCTGTGAAGTAGGCGATAACCACACCCATGAGGACAATGGACAAAGATAGTCATAGAATGCTGCAAGAACTTCCAGATGTCCTGTTCAATGAATGTCAGCTGATTTTCTGTGTGATATGATGCTGAATGAAGTCGAGAAGAGCCTATGAACGCCAAAAAAAAAACGTTTGGGCATGCAAACTAGGCCTCCGAGCGGATGGATGGTGTGTGCGTGTCGTACAGTGACGCAGGTGGTTGCCTCTTTTCAGCGTGGGAACGGCTCATTCGTTCCCAATTGGCCACTGTCAGGGAGACATTTGCGGGGTATGTAGGTAGTGGAGTAATTACCATCTCTGACCTTCGATCCTCGAAATCCAGTTGTTCACCATCTTTAACCTCTCGCGAACTCTGTTTGTCTTTAACAGAAGATACTTCTCTTCCTCCGCAATTGGCAACACAGAGGCGAACCAGTATGGAAACAGGGCAGGATCGTTCGGCGGACCACCATAAACATGCAAAATCCTGGCACTCAGCCAAGGCGCGCTGTGTGCTCTCATGCGCTCAATGAAGCTTACTGTACGCACCAGTAGGTCTTGAGTGGAGAGCATATTGACTTGAAGCTCTGCACTAAGTTGTGCATCTGGATTTATGCGGCGGGTCTCTTGAGCGGTGGCTTCGGCTGCGAGCCTCTCTTCAGCCTCCAGGCGTTCTTCCTGGGCCAGCGAAAGGTCCTCGACTCGCTCAACCCGACCGACATCGTACCCGTCCAGCATTCCGTGTGCGAGAATCTTGAATCGACTGACACCCCGAGTCTCTACAAAACTCCGGCCATCGCGAAGAAGTTCGTAATTGACTATTTCGAGGAGCGTCCCGTATTCCACGAAGCTAGATGCACCTAAGTCACCTTGGAGAGCACCAGAACGATTGTACATGATCATCCCAAACTGTTTATTGCCTTCCAAGCAACGGCGCATCATCAGCCGGTAACGCGGTTCAAAGATATGGAGAAAAGTCGGCATGCTTGGGAGCGACAAGGTGCAAACAAACAGAGGGACATCCAGCTCATCTACAGCGGGTTGTTCTTCAAGGCTGAGGGCAGCTGCTCGAGAGGCTACAAGATCTGGACATAGACGGTTCAACAGCTTCACAAGGCGTTCATTACTAGGCTGATCCTGAAGGGACGCAGGAATATGCAGGTCGCGGCGGCAGCACGGGCATATGTTGCTGTGGTCCATGACACGGGTCAGACACCGCCGGCAGAAAGTGTGACCACACGCGGTTGTCGTCGGATCCAGCATCATATTGTAACACACAAGGCAATCGAGCTCTCTGTGGGCCACATCTTGGAGACGTTCCAGCACGGCGCTGTCCAGATCTTCACTGTCCTCGCCCATGGGGTGATATACAACATCGGAGGTGTGGTGGAGCTCTCCCATGTCGGCCATGACAAATGTCGATACCAGCCGGCCGCCATGGAGACGGCGTTGGTGCGCAGTCCTGTTTCCCCGCTCTTTCTCGCCAACAGGTCCGCTTGAATAATTCAAGAACTCTTCCAGAAGAACGGGATTGTCTCCCACTGCTGTGTTGTGCTTGGCGACCTCGGCCTTGATTAGCTCCATGAGCTTCGCCAGGGTGACGTCGATGTTGCATTCTCCGGTGGGGTGCTCAGCGGCACAGGTCGGTGTAGGGCAGGCAATGGCCAACTGCCGATCTGGAGTGTTGGGGTACGAGATATTGGGTCTCGGCTGGGGAGAGGGCAGACAGTCGCGGCACACGGAGTGACCGCATGGCAGCGTTACCGGGGACGTAAACGGCTTGGAGCAGCAGGGACACTGGACCAGGCGGACCAGCTCGCGGGCATCCCGGTGTGCGCCCAACGGCCCCTTCTCCGGTGGATCTACGGCAGGCGCATCATCCACCATCAAGACGGACGGGGCAATCGGGGGATCCAGCTGTTCCCCACTGTCGGCGAAGGAGCAAGCCGTCCGCTGGAGGAGATTCATAGAGTTGCACTGCGAGACGGGATAGCTCCTCTGTCCATGCACTTGGTGCTGGACCAGCGAGAATCGGCCGGGGAGATTCAATGCACAACGCTCGAAGCGCGAGGAATGGGTGCTCGTGGGTGCTCGTGGGTGCTCGTGGGGACGGCGCAATGGTGGATCTAGCACGTGCGAGGTCCACAGGAGGCTGCTTGTGGTGGATGCGGCGTGGAAGGAGCGAGGGCGGCAGCGGGCCTGCAGTCGAGGACGGCGAGGAAGGGACGACGGTCGTCAAAGGAAGGTGCGGCGAAGGACGCAGGGACAGGACGTCAGGCACCGAAGACCAGCACGGCGCGACGACGACGACGACGACGACCCGGTTCGGTGCGCGGGCGGGAGAAGTTCGTGTACGGAAGAATGGGCCGACGTTGAGGTGCGTTTGGCAGGCGTGGGTGGAAAACCGCGATGCAGTGTGGGAGCAGACGTGTATGTATGTGGATGTCGTGCGCGGCGCGCCCCAAATCAACGACGACACCGGTGGGCGGCGGGCCAAAATGCATGATTCCTTCCTAGCCGTAGTCGATCGCCGATGATTATTTCTTGCCTGGTTGAGGTTGAAGGGGAACGCGCTTATTCGATTCCAGCGGCGCGTCAAGAAGGCTGCCCATCGACCAATTTGCCCGTCATCGACCTTCAGCTAAGCCCGACCGGGTATCAAGCAAGTGTACCTACCCTTGTAACTTTCTGCATGGTCCCTCCCGCCACACACGCAGAGGATACTCGGCTGTGGCTTCACGAGCACTTCACGATTGAGCGTCTGCTTGATTCGGGAGCCAAGAGCCGTCTGCAGGAGGACACAGGGTGTCGGCGGGGCTGTTCCAGACTCCTTGGTGAGGTATTTGACCTGCTGGGTCCTCGGAGCGGCACAATTGAACGTCCACCATCTGCGTATCAAGGACTGCTTTTGAGAGCTCGAGTGCTCCATAATGTCAAGCGTCGTTCCAACCGGTCACCACACCACAGCATGGCCGTCGTGGCTGCAAACCGTTGCTGATGTGATGTTTAGGAGCTTTGCAAGCGTCATCGATTGTCGCCTGAAAGCCGCGGTGTCCAGTTGCCATGCAACCAGCCGATGGGCGCGACAAGCTCTCTGAACCAAACGTCGTACATTGCGGCTATTGGCCCATGCCCACAGCTTAAACTTAGCACTGCGCGACGCTTGACAATAGACGTCGCCTTGAAGGGTTCAAGACAAGTCAAGTGTACTGTTTAATCGGCCAGCCTCCCGAGACCGAGTCCCTGCGGATGGTGCCGTTCTTCCCATCAGGGTCCAGCTGTACACTTTTAGATACAGGTGACCTACATGATTCAACCTTGGAACCAATCCTGTCATGCTCAAGTCGTGCTCCACCTGTGGATCGCTCGCTAAAGAATCCAGAAACAGCACAGCCTTACACCTCCATTGTTTGGTCCATCCAGAGAACACCATATGCAAAATGAATCAAGCACGCCCCGCGCAGGCACCCCAAGCCACAAACTATCTTACAAAGGATCACCTGTTACACACCCAAACGCCAATAAAGAGCCGCATATTTGGCGCCTCTACAAAAGACATCAAGCTGTAGTAGTGAATGAACCACGAGTATTCGACACCACGGAATATTTCAAGCTATGTTTGTGCCCATCGGCTCCATATCGGAGTCGGACTCGCCGCTGCTGTCGTCAGCCTCCTCCTCTTCTAGCACGATCTGGCGCAACACCTGTTTGTCGAATAGATCGAGGACGAACCGACATGCCGGTAGCCGAAAATGATGCGCTTCAAGAATCTGCATCAACTTATGAAATATTGCTGGTTTGCTGAACCCCGGTGCCTTCTTTGCTTTGATACTGTTGCATCTATGTCAGTGTGTGACTTCTGTTGACTGATCAAAGGTAGTACTAACGACTGGAGGTCATTGGCTGCCTTTTTAGCTAGGACCGTGTTACCAAGGTCGGTCGCAAGCTTCAATATTCGAGCATTCACCGGATCACTATCAGTGACGGCGTTCTTGATATCGGCGGTACGCTTCCAGCGAATGTCATCCGACTTGGCTGCCCACGGTGTAATCTGGCCTCTGTCAATAGGAATACTTGATATGTGGACGCGGGAAGATATACAGAGAAAAGCTTTTGGAAGTCCAACGGCAGACAAAAACCCAAAGCTCCGCCAGTCTCATTGACTACCCCATCCCACCCATATTCGAGAAGGATCTCTTGTCCGTGGAGACTCCGCGAGATCAGGCCTAGGACATAGAATGCGGTGCCTCTCAGGGACATAACCTCGGACGTCTCCGCTATCTTGACGATCCACTTCACCACGTCTGAACTCTCAAGGAAAGGAGCCCCCAGTTCCATAGCTCCCACATTTCCAACTGCCCACAAACAGCCTTTAACTTTCAAAATTGTTTCGGGGTCATTGCTCTCCATGCAATAGTCACGGATCGTGGCAACGAATTCGTCAAAGTGGCCTTTCTGTTGAAGAAGTTTACATCCTTCTTTTGTCCGGGTGAGTTCGCGGTAGAAATGTGGCGGTACAATGCCGTACTCCGGTAATTCCGGTGTGTCATCATAAGACAACTGTGGTTGGGGTTTCTCGGGAATGTCAGCGAGTGCGCGAGCCATTGAGGCTTCTATGAGCGCGACATATGTGTCGTTTCTCCCTAGGAACCAGTCGTCCATCTCTCTCGTGATGTAATCCAGTCCGTCTAAATAGTGGTAGCCTACCGATGTAGATAGGAAGCGGAGCAAAAGAGGAGCGCCGATTTCACCAAGGTGATCTAGAGCTGGGCGACACTTGACAACATATTCCAAGGACTGTTTCTGGTTGCACGCTTCCTCGAGAATCTTGATGGCCACCTCACAGACTTCCACTTCCGGATCATAGAGTTGAGTAACCAGCAACTTGATCGCCCATTCTGCAACCCCAGATACAGATCCCGTATCTTGCATCGACTTAGTTGCGTACTTGCGCAATAGTCTCGTAGAAAAGATTCGTATCTCTTTCGAACATGATGTCATGGCCTTGGATATGATGATACGTAGATGGCCGTCGAGCGAATAGTCCATGCTGCTCAGAAGTGTCCGAATCAGGTCGTCCCGGTCATTGAGTTCAACAATATGATAAAACATGTTGAGAACCCTCCATCGCTCTAGAATCTGGATGCCCTTTGGATCGCTTGTCAAAGCCCCCAGTAACGCAAAATAGCCACCGGTGAGGTACTCGTTCATCCTATCAGCCTGGAAGAGAGGAGATTCAGAGGTAAGGCCGCTCATTCGATCGAAGTGTGACAGGCACTCGGCAAGTTGGCGGATGAACTTGCTTTCACTGAGATATTTGACGCCTTCGGGATTTCGCAGCAATGTGCGCATCAATGCACAGCCTGCCCGAACATATCGTTGATTCGGTTTAGTATTCTTGACCTCTGAGAACCGATATTTGAAAGGTCTGTAAAACCCTAACAGTCGATGAAGAAACTTTGTCACCTTCATAGCTTCGTCTAGTCTCTTCGGGTTCAGTAACGGGCCTTCCACAATCTCTTCTATAAGAGGCCACCTCCACTTCACGTAGTTGATGGTTGCCAGAACCTGTGTATCCACAACGAGGGCTCGGAATTGGGCTTCGTCCATCTGTATCGCTGCCTGAGCCTTGGATTGATCCGTTTGCCGTGATGTTGCATTGATTTCATTGCCAATGGTGAGTCCTTTCCCATGTGGGTTGGATCCGAGGCCCGACCGATACAACGTTCGGTTGACGCTATCTACCTGATAGATGGTTCCGATAGCAACAAACCTGTCCTCGTCCTCAAATTTGGCAGCTGACCGGAGCAGTTGGGGCAGAACCTGTAGCGAAGAACTCCAGAAAGGGGGCAGAAGTTCATTGGCCATTTTGAGTACTTCTCCAAGAAGTAATGTCGTTTTCCTCTTAAGTGTTGGTGTTAGAGGATCCTCCTCCGCATGAAGCAACGCAGGCACCAATCCAGCATGCAGAAAGGCGCATAGCACGGCAGATACATAGTGATCCAACAAACTCCACCGAGTAGCGCTCATTTCCTTGTCGGCATTGGCAGTCTCTTTAGTTGTAGGCTGGGTTTTGAGGTTGGTAACGCGGCCATATGTGGTTAGTCTGCGCCCGGCGAGGAAAGATGATGACCATGAAGGAGGTTTTATCCGAAGTATATCATAGAGAAGCTCAAGCAGGACGTTGCGGACATGAGCAATTGGGAGCTCTAACGAAAGGAGCAAGGACCGTATAGCCAGGAAATCGTTCATGCAAAGTGCAAGTAGTCCAGGCCAGCTTCGGAGCAAATTGGCAATGACCTTAGCATTGGCCTTGAGCTTCTCTTCGTGCAAGTGCCCGTGTGTATGCACAGCTGGAGAATCGGTGAACATAGCGAAGGGCATCTCCAGCTCGTGACCAGATCTTAGAAACTTGCGTCGTCGAGGAGTGTCCAACATGTAGAGGAAGGAGTTTCCAACGCTCTCGGCTGCATGATAGTTCCCTTCCCCCAGGGCATCGGTCAAAGTACCCATGCCTCCCGCAGAGACAAGAAGCGTCGGTTTCTTTACGAGGATTTCGGTCAAAGTAAGTATCGCAATGTTGCGAAGACGATCATCCGTATGCTCGGCGACCGCCACTATAATGCGAATGACTGCTCGGGATATTTCCTCGACACCCTCTTTGACGTCTAGAAACGCACGAACAAACTTCAGGGCCTGCTCTCGCTCTACGCTGGCCTTGCTCTCCTTGACTAAGGACAATATAACCACGTAGTCGGTCTGTAGCGCACGGATGATCTGGAGGCTTTTCCGGTCCGTGATGGCATATCGCATCACTCGATACGCGGCAGCAACAACCTCACGGCTATCGCTCAGAAGCATAGTCTGCATTCTCAAGCCAAAAACAGACCAAGCCAGGTCATACTTCAAGGTCGGATGGCGCTTGAAGAGATCCACGAGCGAATTGGCCTGTCCGACGTAGTACTCTGGTAGCATGCCATCTGCCTCGAGAAACTGCAAAATATCGGCAAGGACAAGGGTCGGCGACTCTGTTTCCTGTTCCTCCTCTTGCTTCTTGGCGACATGGCGGGAAGGGGACCGCGAGAGATTCCTTCGAAACAGATATGACAGTCGGCTTTGGGCGTCTTCTGGGGGGGATGCAATCTCCTTCGCCCTCTGTATCTCTGCTGCCAAAATGACCCTCAGGTCTGCTAGCCTCTTATTAGACTGGCTGAGCTGCTCCTCGACCTGCAGGCGCTGGCCCTTGGTGTTCTTTGCATTCTTCGCGTTTAATGCCTCCAGCAAGTTCTCGGACCCAATCTTGATTTTGGTTTCCTTGTCGATCTGCTCCTGGTAGCTGGCCTGTCTCTGCTCCGTGGTCAGGTCCGAGTCCTCTCCCACGATGATGGCATGTGTGTCGAAGTCGGGCTTGAACCTGCCATCCCGAGAGATCACGGGCCGCAGCTCGGAACTGAAGCTGCCCGGGGGCCCAATGGCGGTCGCATAGGAGGCCTGCCCCCGCGAGCTGGCCATGGTGCTGGTCGCCGTCGATGCCAGGGAGCGGCCATCTCTAGTGCGGGAGGGCGCCAGGAGGGAGAGGGTGTCGGCTGCTGTCGCGTCGCCCTGCGCGTTCATGGAGCGCGCAGAGGGCGTCATGGGAGTGCCTTAGCCAGACGCCTGCCAGCCGCATTGCATGCCGGGGTCGCTCGCGGGCCGTCGTCCTCGAGCCTCATGAGCCTCGCGCCGGGGGTCGTCGATATCAGAGGGTGCAGACGTGCTGTGGGGTGTGCAGATGCGGGGCCCGCGGGGGCTGTGGGCAGGGAGAGTGGGCGTGCAGCCGTGGAGAGTGCGCGGCAGAGGGGTAGTGAGCGTGCGGGAGTGGGCAGTCGCGTTGGGGCGTGGGCAGTGGTGGTGTTGCAGCGATGCAACCTTGGTCGTGCAGCCAGACCAGCATCTCGAACTCGCCGTTGCGGCTTCGCTGGGCAGTTCGGCAGCGGCACATCTCACATCTCAACCCCCGGCGCACCTGGGCACAGCACGGCCGCCTCCAACGTCGCCAGCTCCCGCCGGATGCTGGCCCGTTCAATTAGAGCGTCGACCCCGTTATCCGCGTCCTTTTCCATTGAAAATTGTCGTCGTACGCCTCCGTTGTGCTCAGCGTGCTCCGGCCGGTCACGTGCAGATCAGCGCCAGCCAATCGCGGCGATCCTGGCGATCGGAGGCCGCCGAAGACCACCAGCTGCAGTGCTCCACCAATGTGCATGGGAGCTCTCCCGCCATCTGTGCATCATCCTCCAGAGCGCGTTCGTGATCCAATCGAGAAAAGCAACATCGTTGCAGTCGGCCGTCTCCGTTTGCTCCTGCACAGATAGCCTTATCTGCGTGCCAGTACTTAAACACTGATCGCCGCTCATGCCCTCTTGATATCAGCATCCCAAGTTTCCAGCTATCTCCTACCCATCTTCCAGTGCATTGACCTTGCTCGCCTCGCAATCACCCCATCCTCAGCGCCGTGTTTACCATCCCCACCAGCTACCCCAGCTTCTTTGTACCAATTGACCGCATACCACAATGTCTCAAGTCAGCTACGCCCGCTATGGCAAGGACAACATCCGCCTGTACAAGGTCGATAAGGACGAAAAGAACGGCATCCAGACCGTCACTGAGATGACCGTGTGCTCCCTGCTGGAGGGAGACATCGAGACTTCGTGCGTGTTTCCTCTCTACAGATATGTCTGTCAATACTAACCCCGCATAGGTTTACTGAAGCGGACAACTCCGTCATTGTCGCGACCGACACCCAGAAGCAGACCACCTACATCCTCGCAAAGCAGAACCCTATTAATCCCCCGGAGCTCTTCGCCGCCATCCTCGGCGAGCACTTCGTCAAAACGTACTCTCACATCCACGCCGCCCACATCAAGATCATCCAGCACCGATGGACTCGCATGATCATCGATGGGAAGCCCCACCCCCACTCCTTCTACCGTGATAGCGATGAGACCCGCGTAGTCGAGGCTGTTGCCCGGGAAGGAAAGGGCATTGACATCCGTACCAAGATCGAGAAGCTCTTGGTCCTCAAAAGCACCGGATCTGCCTTCCACGGCTTCCACCGTGACGAGTACACCCAGCTTGGCGAGACTTGGGACCGCATTCTTAGCACTGAAGTTGAGGCGGGCTGGAAGTGGAAGACGTTCAAGAACGTGGATGAGGTCAGGAAGGTTGATTTCAACGCTGTCTGGAAAGCCGCCAGGGATATTACCCTCAAGACCTTTGCCGAGGATGACAGCGCCAGCGTCCAGGCTACCATGTACAAGATGTGCGACCAGATCCTCGCATGTGCTCCTTTGGTCGACACTGTTGACTACTCGCTGCCCAACAAGCACTACTTTGAGATTGGTAAGTTCACTCGTCTTCAGTACGGTTGATCGCCCACTAACTGAACACGCAGATCTGAGCTGGCACAAGGGTCTCAAGAACACGGGCAAAGATGCCACTGTCTTCGCTCCCCAATCCAATCCCAACGGTCTCATTCAATGTACAGTCACCCGCAAGTTCAAGTCCAAGTTGTAGACAGCAGTCTTGCCTGTCTGATTTCGCGTCGCCTCCGTTTTAATCACTTGGATGAACTTGTACTGTATACCAAGGTTCTGATATCTGTCGTTTAGCTGTTCTTGTAGATACTGGCGTCCATTATACCACCTATAGCTATATTCAAACCCAAATATTTATATTCCATGACTTGACTGGACTTGACCCTCAACATGCAGTCTGTTGTCCTATAAATCGAAACCTTGATGAAACCATGTATATAGTATTAATGTCGTGGTTAATACGAGTCCTTGATCAGTGGCTGGTATACATCGATTTAGATAACCCCAGAAATGACCTTTCTTTAAGAATAAGAGGTGAAAGTTTCAGGTGGCTCACGAATCACCTATTTTCCAAGCTCGACGTTTAGATACATGCCCGGTTACATCTGAGGCCAGGTGAACTAAACAGTCATGAATTTTGTACATGAGGCAGAAACCATATGGCTACGCTACGATGACCGCCCAAGCCTGATACGCTTGACAATCCTCTAGACACACATATCTTTACAATCCATCCACTATTCCAAGTGTGTAGCTGCCTCTTTTCCTCCCAAGTGCTATGACGGGGCAGAAACCTCCTTCGTCTTCTCCCCGACCCCAAATCTTTCCCTCACACCCGGCACATCCACAATGCTCCCTCCACCCCCCAACCCCACTTTGATCAAATTCTCCTTATACGGATGCGCCGCATGCTCAAACGTCTTCAACCTTGCCAGCCGCTCCTTCCGAAGTCGATTCTTGGGCAACATGCCACTCACTGCCTTCCTCAGCACCTCCCCACCGCCATACTTGGCCATCAGCCGATCCATGCTTATCTGCTTGAGACTGCCCGGTCGCGTCGTGTGTGTGTAGTAGAGTTTTTGGAAGCGCTTTTTGCCTGTGGTGTGGACTTGCGAGCACGAGGTTGCTACGACGTAGTCGCCGCAGTCGGTTGAGGGATCGAAGATGGGCTTGTGTTTGCCCATGAGGATGAGCGCTATTGCGGAGGCGAGACGGCCGAGGGGGCGCGGGTCTGTGGAGAGGTCGACTTTGTGCCAGACGCGCGAGTAGGCGAGGCGTGTCTGCTAGGTGTCAGCCGGAGGGAGGAGATGGAAATGTATGCGCATCGTAATGTACCTTTCCAATGGTTTGTGACATGGTGGGCCGAGGTCAATGGCCAGGAGAATGTGGGAGGGGGGTTGGCCTGGCAGTATCGACTGCCCCAAGAATGAGGGCTGCTTCGATTGAGGTTGATGATGGGGTGATGGGGTGCAGTTGAGGTTCACGCTTAGACATGTCTCGATGATTCGAGGTCGGAATTTCTACGGGAAAGCCAAGACAAGCTGCATCACGTGTGTGGCTCGCCTCGCCTCGGCTGATTTCAAAGCGGAAGCGCCATTCGAGATCGGAGTTGATAGATTCAAGACTCCATTTCCGACTCCCATACTGCATCCGTACCCTTTCTATCTCACCATGACGATACCAACATTCGAGACCACCTTCGCGGTGCCCATGACCTGCGAGTCCTGCATCAAAGACATCGAAGGCTCGCTCTATAAGCTTAAAGGTACATATTTGGTGAATGGAAGTAGAGTTATAGTCCGTTAATCCTGACGGATGAGCAGGAATCGACAAGGTCACAGCGAGTCTTCAGGATCAATTGGTCTCGATAGAAGGCAATGCTGCTCCCTCAGCAATAGTTGCGGCGATCCAAGACACCGGCCGCGACGCCATATTGCGCGGAAGTGGAAAGTCAAACAGTAAGCCAGTCCCTTCAAACCGCAATTGAAGTTAAGATAGACTTCTGCTCGCCTTAGCCGTATTACTATACTGATCAGAGGATCTGCAGGCGCCGCCGTCTGCATCTTGGAGACCCATGCCTCTCACGTGGTGAACAACGTACGGGGGCTGGTGCGCATGGTCCAGGTCTCTCCAAACCTAACTTTGGTGGACCTATCTATCAAGGGATTGTCGCCTGGAACCTACCACGCGACAGTCCGAGAAGCAGGCGATATCTCAGAAGGACCGGAGTCTACCGGCGGGATCTGGGAGGCTCTGCAGGCCAAGCAGGAAGGCACCCCAGGACGCGGCGTATTCGGTACTGTGCAAGTAGGAAAGCACAGTGTCGGCTCCGTGTTCCTGGACAAACCGATCCAGATCTGGGAGTTGATCGGCCGCAGCATCGTGGTAGCGAGACAGCAGGAGGGAAAGTTTGATAAGAACGACGCCGACACGCTTGTCGGTGTGATTGCACGGAGTGCCGGCGTCTGGGACAACGACAAAACAGTTTGCTCGTGCTCGGGCAAGACGGTCTGGGAGGAGAGGACGGAGCAGCTAGAGAAGGGCATGTTGTAAATGGAACACATGCCGGCATGTTGCCTGCCTGAGGCGGACCAAAAGCTGCAGTTTCTTTTGCAATTGCCAGATCCAGTGATGCAATGCCCAAGGCGTGCGCCTGCAATTCAGGCCGAAACGGCTTGTACGTTTGACTTGGAGCCGCAATAGAAGTCTGTAAAAGAAGTCCTGAGGTTATGCGTTTATGCCTTCGGGGGTTTGCGGGCTGGTGAGTGGACAGGCAAGGTGGCCGTCACGTGGCAGTCTCAGCACAAGATTGCCATGTAACAGACCTCAAACGTCGTCGTCCAGTCGTCGTAGGAGCGACGGGGGCGCGAGTCCGAAGGTTTCTCCGCCGTCAACTGACGCTCCGTACGGCGCAGTGCGCGTGTTGGTGGAGGGCACTGGCGATGGACATTCGTGGTGCGAGTATCGGATGGCGGTGGTGTCCTGGCTCGAATGGGCATGGGGGAAGTGTGTCGGCGTGTGCCTCGGCGGCTGCGAGGGGGAGCGGTTGGCGCTGTGGATGTTCTGAGCACAGTGCAGGGGCCAATCAATGGGCGAAATGCGGGCGTGGCCAAGGCCCATCCTGCAACGCGCTGGGACTCAGATTTGGTCTCCCCACCTGTCCCAGCCTCGAACCGCCCGCCAGATCCCTTCCTCAAGTCCTCCGTGCCCGCGCTGTGCTGTCCCAAGAGCCTCCCTTCCCCTCTCTCCAACTCCGTGCATCTGTGTATCTACTGACCTCAGTGCGGCGCCCCTTGCAGTCCAGTCCCTCTTTTGCCCACGTTGTCGCTCTACTTCCCAACACCGTCCCCGCCGTCGTCCCTCCAGCTATTGGCATCAGCACCCGCGACCCTAATATTGCCACATCTGCGCGCGCCCAAAGCCCCGGCGGCTACGCTTAGTGTGTGATTGACAGCAACCTTGACGGGGACCTGATCGCACTTTAGACAAATACTCGCTGCTGCTCGTCGCGGCGCGGTTGCAACGAAGAGCTGGACACAGACTTGACGACACCATACTGCCGGGTAGCTCGTAGAGAACCTTCGTCATGTCTCTGAAGCAGGTATGCAGCGCCCCCTCCCACGGCGCCATGAATTGCAATTGCTAATGCGGGGCAGGAAATCGAGACGTGGGTGGCAGCCCTCGGCCACTACGACGGCAACGAGTACGAGGAAGCACTGAAGTCGTTCGACGGCATCGCGGACACGTCCAAGATTCTGTTTAATTGCGGCGTCATCCATGCAACCTTGGGCGAGCATGAGAAAGCGGTATGTGAAGTGTCCCGTTCTGGCGTCTGGCGCAGTGCTGAGATATACCCTAGGTCGAGTGCTACCAGCGCGCTGTGCGGCTGGACCAGTACCTGGCCGTCGCCTACTTCCAGCAGGGCGTGTCTAATTTCCTAATGGGCGACTTCGAGGAGGCCCTTGCCAACTTCAACGACACGCTGCTGTACCTGCGCGGCAACAACAACATCGACTACGAGCAGCTGGGCCTGAAGTTCAAACTGTACTCGTGCGAGGTGCTCTTCAACCGCGGTCTCTGCTACATCTACCTCCAGCAAAAGGATGCCGGCATGCAGGATCTCTCCTTTGCGGCCAAGGAGAAGGTCGTCCAGGACCACGATGTGATTGACGAAGCGATCAGGGAGGAGGCAGATGTAACTAGCTCCACGCCGCAACTGTGATATCAAGACTAACAGACACAGGGCTACACCGTGTTCTCCATCCCAGTTGGAATCGTCTACCGCCCGAATGAGGCAAAGGTCAAGAACTTGAAGACCAAGGACTATCTCGGCAAGGCGCGACTTGTTGCCGCTTCCGACAGAAACAACGCATTCACTGGATTTGCCGGGTCTGAGATCAAGAAGATGGGCAATACGTCTACCGACGACCGCCCAGAGGAGAAGCTGTCGTATGCCGCCACGAACCTAGTCAAGCCCAACCTTGCGAGCAGAGCCCGCCAACAGTCCGAGCCGCCCATGAACCGCAACATGTTCCCCCCTACCCCTCCCCCAGAGTCCGACAACAACAGGAATGTTGAGGGCAACGGCCAAATGACCCGCGCTCAGTCTGTACGTGGTGGTGGACCAAAGCCGCAACCCCTTAATCTTGGCCGCGCTGCGTTCGATCAGACTGGTGGCGAGCCTTCTCGACGCATCGGAACTACGCGATCGGCTTCCGAGCGACCACGTGGTTCTTCACGCCAAAACTCGGTTCGTGAACGTGGCGATGAGAGGCGCCGTGATCCTCCACGACGTCGTGGGTCCGACGAAGAGGACGACTATGATGATATCTACGATAGTTACCAGCCCCGCAGCAACCGGCCTTCGTACACTCGATCACGTCAAGGAAAGACCTCAAGGCCGGCGTACATCGACGAAGAGGATGAGGACGACTACGAGCAGAGCGACCTTGATGATGCCGAGTTTGAGATGGTTTCTCGCGCAAAGTCACGCAGACGATCGCCTGCGCGCTCCAACACATCTTCTCGCCGCAGTGACCGCGACCGTGCCGAACGAGGGGGCGAAGTGGCTAAGATCCGAGTCAAGGTTCACTCCAGTGATACCCGTTACGTGTTTGTCCAGCCGAGCACATCCATGCGCGAATTTGTCCAGTCCATCCGTGAGAAATTCGGTCTACGACAGAACTTCAAAATTGAGATTAGAGACGACGACGATATGATTACTATGGCCGACCAGGACGACTTGGACATGGCGATCTCGAGCGCAAGAACAATGGCAAAGAAGGAAAATTCGGATATGGCGAAGATGGAGGTATGGATTACCCAACTCCCAACCCCCTCTATCCTTGATCCTTCTCCCCTCAGCCCTGTCACCCCCATGACCCCTAGCATTCAGATTTCTGAATATTGAGGGACATTTCTTTTGTCGATCTAGGGCTAATATGTTTTGTCAACTCTAGGTTTGGATAAAAGAAGTTTAGATTAGAGATACCCCAACAACTACCCTCACTCTTAGGAGCGACCTTTCACTATTTCCACAACTATAATCTTCTCCGAAATATACCGTTCGTCGAGAGTTTTGGAGCGAAGCTTATTCTCTTATGGTCTAATGTCGATATGTTGTTACCCAGCGAGCATCGCAACGCCTTTTTAGTAGTTCGAAACGCATATTGGTTTTATTTGGGGCGTTTTACTCTCTTTCACAGCCGGACTGTTGAGTCGTCCGCGGTTAGACGTGGGTTGGATTATGTGTTGTATGGATGCATAGGAAGGAGAGTGTAATCATGTGGCTGTATATGAGGTATACCTTGCTCGGAAATGTCTAGATCTTGAATAGTTGTATGTCAAGAGGCATCCATTGGGCTTGTTGTGGATAGTCGTCATCGAATCCCCAATCTACAAATTGAATCTCAATTCAGCAATGCGAAGGGAATATAAAAATGCATAACTCTCACAAAAATCACAATGTACGACAATTTGGCTACTGTCATTATTGGTGTACAAATCTGCATCATCCATAAAAACAACTCCAACAAGCGTCAACCACATCACAATGTTTCTGTGCCATCTGCATTTCCAACAGCGGGGCGCTGTGTGCTCAAACATGCACTCAAATCTCGGCACACGTGTGCTCAAGGCAAGAACTCAAGCAAGCCCTATAGCAGTTTCACAAATCGAAATGAGCGTTTGCGACTGCCACATGTTTGTCCGCCCGACCGTTCGACCGTTCGACGCTCGCATGATAGGGATGCAAGGGAACTAGAAACCGGGGGCAGGCACAATTTCGGGGGTGCTTCGGACTAGTTTTTCGGACAGGGCAAAGACTAGTTTGAATTTTGGTGGTGATTAGATGGGGCAGGTCGAGGAGAGCCCAAGATTCTTGGTGACAGGTGCTTGTTTGATGGTGGTGCTGGGGGGGTTGGTGTCGAGTCTGGGTCGTGTTTCAGTGTGGTGGAGTGGCGGATGAGACCGCGTGAGGCTCATCTGAAAGGTTCGGTAGACTAGCTCAGGCGGGAGGCTGGTAAGTATTTTGCATATTGTGCCAGAATTGTAAATGTTGGTTGGAGGGCTTGAAGAGTTGATTTGTACATGGTGTTTTACAGTTTATATACCTGAGGCCTCGCGCTGATGATTGGATCCCGAAGCCTACTCTTTCTTGGGAGAGTATTGGATATTGGGATTTCTTGCCGTAACGCCTATTCATGATCCTTGTCCATCACTTTGTCCTGTTATTCACATAGCAGAGAGTGCTGATGGTGTGATAACCCGATTCCTTATCATATCGTTTCATCGCATTTCGCATGATACACATCCTCTTTCAGGATTGCCTCGGGCGTCCTATGCTCGACCTCTAGATAGGAAGAAGAAGCTCGCTCCAGCTGCTGTGAAGGAATGCCACGCCGATCTACAGTCCAGCATGTCAGCATAGCCTTCCCACAACAACGGCCAGCCACCGCCTGTCTCATTGCTCTTCCGTCGCCGCAAATGTCGCAGCGAACACTGGGGGGGGGAAGCGCTTACAGCAAACATTCCAATCGAGGTCACGACACTCCTGTTCTCTGAGCTCGCGATTGTCTGGTAGATGCTGGCGGCGTAGCTCGGCTCCGCGACGGTGCGGCCCTTTCCTTGAATCTTGGGAGGCATTGTGGTGGGTGTCGGATGGGAGGGTTTGACCGTATATTGCTGGCGCAAGATCAGTAAAAGGTCCGAGAGAGATTATGTCGTGGGTTCATGCGTACTGGGTGGGAGCCTTGACGGGAGAGTAGATTGCAGACGATGGTGGAGGAGCTCCAGGATGTCGATGAAAGTGGTGGAGCTCTAGAAAGTTTCTCGACAGGGATCGGGCCGAGAATTTGCCGAGCGAGGACCACAGACAACACAACCTTGCCCTGGGGAAGAACTCCAGACAGGTTTCTTCCTGATTTGTATCTACCAGCTCCCGGCCGAGATATGTCTGTTCTTAATATTATAACAACTTCTACTCATCTCTTCATGATGTTGTTATAACACGGAGAGGATGTGGACAGAATATCTCCAGATGAACGCACTGGAGGCTGGTTCACAATCTTGTGGATCAGCCTTTACATCATGCTAATACTATCAAAAAAACATATTCATGTGCTTTTACATGTGCTCGTGGATTTGGCTTTGTGTATTCTCCCCCAGACTCGAAGTTTTCTCTTCTTAGCTTCTTAGTGTCGCAACCATTGTGGTACAAGCCTGTCACCTATATTAGGTGACTTTTGTCAAACTTTTTTTCGTCTACTATAAATGTGGTGGCTGTCAGGTTGCCTATTTGAATGTTAACCTGTTTTGCTATCTACTCTCTTCTTGACATGCAGGTAGTTATTCCTGTAGTAAGGAGGTGGGCTTGTAGGGCAATGACACGCAATTTTTACTATGGTAGACTATCTATCCTGCATCTCAACACCCAACAACTGACTGAGGCTGTACGGGACTACCTGAGACTGATTGAAATGGGTGATGAGATAGAGACTGATCGAGATAGGTGATGAGATAGAGAGATAGAGACTAATCAAGGACTAATCAACATAGAAACTAATAGAGAGACGTGATACTTGCCTAGGTAATAAAATAGGTAACAGAAGGGGGACTCGGGAGTGTTACGGCAGAGATTAACTAAGAGAGACGTAATATTTGCCTGTAAATAAGCCAAATAGTTACCTGTTCTTCCCGCATGTGTCTAAGTTACCTAAAACGGGCGACTTTCACCTGAATATGTCACAGAATTAGGGAAATCTCAACTATTATTCACTATATTTCGGTAGTTCTTGTACCACAGTGAACCCTACCACAATACGGCCATGGTTTTTTGGTCCATGAGAATCACCGTCAATGAGATGTGCAATAACATTATTTGGGATATCCGTTTGTGTTTGGTGAAGCTGAAGTGTCATATCACAATGTGAATTCCAAAGGCTCTTCAGGGCAGATGGAGAAGTAGTACATAGGCACTTACGATGTCCCATTCAGGTAATTAAGCAGTTGTTAAGAACTTCTCCATTCTCACAGTCTCACCATAAAAGTTTACTAAACGTTATTTACAAAGAAGTCTACATACAGGAAGATGCAAGGGTGAAAACCCCCAACACCCTCAACCTGGAAAAATGAATACAAGAACGTGAAATTTGTATAACCCCGCCCAACAGCAACACGCCAGAAGTCCGATACATACCGTCTAGGAAGCATGATAACTTTCTCTCTGCCACTCCCCCTCCTCCTCATTCTCCCAACCCCCCACCCCATTGCCCGCTGGATTCATCCCCAAAGTTCCTCTTCTCTCAGCTGGATCCCCCACAAAAGCCCCATTTATATGTACAAAGGTCCCTGGAACCGGCGTTGAGATTCTCGAATTTTTCTTATCCGAATTCGTCTTTTGTAACGACAGATTCTGTGAGTCTAAAGTTCGAGATAAGCGATTTGGATTGCACGGTGGGGGCAAGGGGACCTCGCGGGTGGGTATAAATGCCGGGATTTGATGGATCGGCAGTGTATGGGCAGGTATGGGAGTGTTAGTACGCGATTGTTCAGCGGATGAGGCGTCGAAGAACGATTGGAAACGGGGGAGGAGGGCATCGTCAGATGTGCCCCTGTTCATTGCTGGGCGGTGCCCACTGCCCATTGAACTAATAGCATCTGGGTCCGTACCTGAGTTTCGCGGGTTTGTTGACGTTCCTTCCGAAGGTGTATCTGCACTGAACGCCGAGACGTATGCAGGGGCTTTCTCTGGAGAATTTGGCAGATACCGATCTGGATTCTCGAGGGAGGTGAGTTGGGGGGTCGGCGGACGACCAGTACGGGCGTGGTGGAAGAGGCGTTTGAAAAGATCAATCCAGGCGCCGAACATGGCAGAACGGAAGAGCAGGATGAAGATTTCTATTCCGACCAACTAGGAGTTGAGAGTCAGCACTTACTGGGAGACTGAAGAAGGGGCTCAAAAGCCTTACCGAAGCTAGGATAAGAGATGCGAGAACAGACTCTCTTGTAACCGTGAACCCACTCACATAATTCCTACACTCTTTTTTGTCACCCCTACTCAGCGCTTGGCATATGAGCCATGTCTTGACAGGCTTGAGATTATTCGGATCATTGAAAACATGTCCCAATTTAGAATCCTGCGTCCAGAAGACGATGAAGAAGGATATCGAACCGATGATTGTGAAGATGCTAACAAGGATATTCCGCCACTGGAGAACAAACAGCTTTTTAACATTCGTCCATGTCTCAAGCTTCTTCTTCTGCTGTCCACGCTGAAGCGAATCCTGGTGACGTGATCGCCTCTCTCGTCGTAAGGTTCTCGCATAAACATAGAAACAGTATCCAGTTGTCACAGCTTGCAGAATAAATGCTGCAACCGCAAATACCACAAGCCAAACCCAAAAGGTTACTATGGCGTTTTCGCGGTTGGGAAGACACGTTTGCCCCATACGGTAGCTAAAGCCAGTGGCAGCCAAGAGAGCGACGAGGAAGATGATAGGTACAACAGTACCGCTGGTTATTGATGCCCATTTGAACTTCTTTCCTGGGTCACGGTCCCAAACAATTCGGATATGGAGCCAAAGACTACGGAGGAAGACCCAGAAGACGCTTCCCAGACCACCGAGAGCGACAAGAACGCCCGTTGCTGCGCAAGAAGAGTCCGATTTCATGTCGTGTGGTGTAATCGCGTCATAGCAGAGGGGAGGGTCGACACCAACTGGGATGGAGAACGAGAGGGAGATCATGAGGACTGGGACCAGCAGACCAACGCTGAGGTAATGGCGATGGGTCTTCTCTGGTGGTAGGACGGCGAAGGAGAGAAGGAGAAAGACGCAAAGGATGACGGAGAGAATGCTGAGATAGTTGGGCACTCTGAGTTGTTGTTTCCATTCTACATTAGCTGTAAATATGTTACATAAATCAAGAAGGTGAATCTGGCATACCTGGAGGGTAAACCCAGTCTTGGAGCGGACATGGGAAGCAGCAAGTTGTTCCATCTTCAAAGGAACCCAGACCACAGTATCTTCCAGGTTGGTCTATTGCTCGTCAGCATCGATTCGTTACAGATTACTATTAGAGCACCTTACATCCTCCTGTTGCGCTGAAAGTGGTAACATCTAGCAGTGGTGGCGTACACGACACATTAGTGTCGTTGAGGAATCGCCCAAGCGGCATCTTGACAGTCGAGCCCAGATTTCCAATGTCGAAAGACACTCATCCGAGTTCAATGTGCCAGATATAGGGCTCGTCGGAAGGCGGAGAGTTTGAATATACGGAACAGGTACTCTTTGTTCCCAGCTCCGATGCCGTGTCTTCGTGGCGACCCCATGTGGATAAGCTGAGTGCGCGCCTCATGTTGACATCTCTTTGTAGATTGTTTTCGTGGCGTTAGCGATTGACTTCGCACGTGCCCTGTCTTTGTTAAAGTGCTTGATCATGGGAAGTCGAGAAGGGTCGCAGTCAATAAAACGTTGTGTCATAGGACTTGAAAGGATGGTTTCTACTTGGGAACTTAGAACACGGAAAAACTGAGATACATGATACATTCGCATTTCTCGGAAGCGTAGCTCACTACGAGAGAAGGTTCGAAAAGGTATAGCCTATGCTGTCTCGATTTCAATTCTTAACCATGAACGCCCCCAATTAAGCTATTACTGCCCCGCGAGTAATTATGTCACTATCGCCGATCTATTGCTTTTCAAGGATAGGTTTCAATCCTTCAGACTGGAACACCTGTAAACCCTATCTTGAGCTTCACGCGGGCACCGTCGACATGCTCTGACTGCCATTGATTGTGCCACTCCGACTCGACTTTCTTTGCCTGTAAGAAGAAATCTCGTTGCTCAGTTGTCATCTTTTCGATATCTTCCTGCTCCAGATCAGGCAGGCCATTAGGGCCAACATCCATAAAGCCACCGTCGGGGCCTGGGATACCTAAGCCAGCAAACGGCGGCGACTCGACATAGGTATCAACAACTAGATACTTTCGGCGGACGACTTCGGGAACATCGGATTCTGATAGAGGCACCTCCTCCCAACGAGCATGGGTCGCCTGTGTGGTCTTGGGAAAGCACATCATGTTCGTATGGGGATCGTAGATGCCCTGGACATTTGCCTTGCGTAGGGCAGATAGAGAAGAGTTGAATCGACTGGTCTCTGGGTTAGCATGTGCACATTGAACGGGTCGAGGGAATACTAACCTTGCTGAACGTGCGTGTTCGAATTGCCAATTGGCTGACGTGATGTTAACCTTCCTCTTTCCCGGAACAGGTTTTCCGGCCGCTGTGGGGACACTGGGAGCGCCTGTGTGGTATACGCTACTAGCTCCATGCCATGCAACATATTGGTTCTTGTTGTACGGCTCACTAGGGCCCGGTAACCTGTCGTTCGGATCCGCAATCTCGCCTTCGGCGTCGCCGCGTTCGCGCGCAGCAGTCACGTAGTAGTCGTCTGTTATCTTCTTCCCGCCTATGACAATGCGCGCGCCAAACTCTCGAAATACGGATCGCGCTGTGACGACACCAATAGCGCGGCCCTTGTAGGAATGGGGGATGATTTCGCGCTCGATCAAGTCCCTCTTCTCTGCATCGTCGATGATGATCTTGTGCAGCTGCATGTGCTTTGTGAAGAAGAGATAACTGTCTCTGAAACCAGTGCAGCGCGCTGGCTCGGTCGACAACATGTACAGCCGGTCGCCTCGGCCCATGATGGTGAATACGCGCACGCGGTAGTCTCGACCGCCCTGCAAGTTTCCCAGCTTATCCACCTTCTCTTCTCCTTCGGCGTCTTCGGGCAAATCCACCTCGTCGTTCACAACATCCATCATATTCCCCTCCTTGTCAATTGGGACTCGGGTGGAATGCGACGGGCCTCCCTTGGGGCGCCCCCGGAAGCCTCCTCCAGCGGGCCGTCCTCTCTTGCGCTTTGCGGGAGTGCCGCCCTCCGAAACATCTGGCTCAATCACGTTCCAGTCCGGAGGGCGATTTTTTGGTGGGCGACCGAGACGCTTTTTGCGAGGGAACTGCTGCACTACCGGCGGTGATGAAGGCTCGGAATGCGCTTTCTCCTCTTCCGTCTCCTGCGCCGGGGTGCCAGCATCTTCTTCTTCCTGGGCAGGAGTCTCCTCGCGCGATTCGGGCGCATCAACCATCTCCTCATCGGTGTCTTCTTGCTGAGGCGTGGCCGTTCGCGGTGTGCTGCGTCGAGCAGCAGCGCGCGAAGGTCTGCCGCGCGCCATTGCGGTTGGGTGGCGACGGTGATTCGGTAAGTTGTGGCGCGGTCGCTCGTGGCCGACCTTCAGTTCTGGACGAGTCAATATACAGAACGCTGGAAGAGGGATGATGTGTTGTGGTGCAGGGGGTGAAGGTGAAGAGAAGAGAGTGCCTGTGGTTGAGCTTTGGACGTCGCGCTCGTGTTGCGCTAGGGCTGGAGCGGCATGGTTGGGTTGTTTGTCACGTGACCATATACTAACCAGATGTAGCAAGGTCTCCCTCCACCTTCAATCCCTATTTCGACGATCGCATTCGCTAGTGAATGATTCTAACGGGTTCATACATGGGCAAATGGGCCACATTTGGGCCTGATGATGAATGAACTATTCCATCTGCACCCAGAATGTGCTTACCGTTTATGGGAAGGCACTGGGGCTGGTTGTTGGCCCCTCTCAAGACCTGGAGGTCACTTCTTCCCACATTGACAACAGTGGTTTCCTTGATTCTCTGTCAATCAATAACAAACAAGTACCAGGTTGTCAGGCGCTATCTAGGTAGTCAAAAAACAAGATTATGAAGGCCCTGGCTCGTCGTTTGCACCTTGCGTCTCCATAACATCTCACCGGAGCCCCAAGCAGGACAACGACAGCCAATCATGACTCTCAAACGCCTCGCGATCAGAACCAAGAAGAGCCTCTCTGGGCTCTATGCATTTAACAATGCTATGGATTCTACGCTGTCTGGCCCCATGCAGCTTTCCCAGGTAACAACGCTAACATTCGCTCAGCCAGGACGAGCCTCTCAAGTTCTCAACGACAAGCACCGAATTTGTCTCCACTGACTATGATGAGTTTGGGGCCTCTCTTTCTCTAGGACGGGAGAGTTCATCAAAGCGAAGCAGACTGCTTGGTTCTTTGCGCAAGATGAAGTCCAGCATTGGCAAGAATCGCGACAGTTCTAGCCTTCACGAGGATACGGACAGTATTCCTGTAAGTTCAACCGGAGTAGTGACCACGATCTGTGGGGCGCATCTCTCTACCCAATGACTCTCCGTTGTCATGGCTTCGGGGGTGCCATGCAATGTGAACCATATTACTGACACTGTATCCCAGACCACCCCCGTCACAGAGAGGCCTTCTCTTGCCCTCAACTTCGAGCTCTCTCCACCAGACAAACCAATGTTTTACTCTGAGCGCAGTGCATCCGGCTCATCTGGCTTCAATATCCAGTATTCCTCTCCCATCACGGTCCCAATAATCTCCAAGTGCTCTGGATCAGGAAGTCGCGACACGACTCCGGTTGATGAGTCTTTCGTTGTCGCTACGATCCCGAACTCACCGGCTCCTCTCCAGAGAACATCGATTCAAGAATACATCGTCAACAATGTCCATTCGGAAAGTAGTGTAGAGCCAGAGGCTCCGCCTCCGCTATGGCAGGCCGAAGTTGCCACGCCAATGCCTGGAACCAACCTTCCACTTGATGAACATGAAGCTCCGCAGATTGTTGTTTCGACCCCGTCAGCATCGGACAAACAGCGAAGTGATGAAGATGGCTACTTTGCTTTGAGTGCCATCGAGGAGAAGAAAGCCGAGCATAGCAACGCCCTGACTACCATTGAGAATGCCGAGAATGCGGAACCCGGAGATTCGGTGCTTGGGCATCGCTTCTCCCAAGCCGATGGAGCTCATTCCATTGCTGCCTCTTCATCTCGGTTTGATGAAGACCCGTTCGTCTTCGACGAGGAGACCCGCAAATCGTTTGAAGACAAGAACCAGTTTGTGGCCGCCTATCTCGCTCAGGCGGAGACCGAAAAAGCCGACAGTAGTATTCAGCGCCGTTGTAGCACCTGGGGTGGGCACACAGGCTTGTATGATGGTACTGGCTATGGCCCTGGAAGCGAAACCACAACGACTTCATCGCGACCACTCACTTCGTCCACCACTGGTACCGACAATACTGACAATACCACGGAAGATGAAGTGTCTCAGCGCATTGTCCAGGCTCTTGATGCAATCGCCATCTATCAAGCACAGGCCGACGCACCAGAGGAGTGCTCTTCCCCTGTTACCGAAGAGCCCCCAGTTGTGGTTGAACAGCCACCAGTTGTCCAGGAACCTCCGCCTATCAATGAGAAAGAGGCTCTCCAGGAGATCATTCGGGCCTACGCCATCCATCCGATGCTGTACGACGATGAAGCGAAGGATGAGCAGACTTTCGACCCAACCACGGATCACGAGGGAGAGCTGTGCGACAACGACATGGAGGCCAAGGCACGGGAAGAAGTCGCCCTCTCTATCAGGATCATGAATAAGACTTTGGGGGGGTGATCAGAGCCCCAAGATCTGCGGTTGGCGTTGCATTTTTAATGACAAGGATTATGAAGCTCTGGATAGCACGAGAGGCCGTCCTTGGACTTGAAGAAGCAACAGGTATCATTATTAGCACAGCATGCAAAATCAACTGTAGCGCCTAGACCGTTGTCTCTGTAGTCGTATCATCTCGTATCGAGCTTTCTCATCGCAAATTCTTCTTCCTTTTGCACATGAATGGACCCTTCTAGAACTGGGGGGCATGGCCGCGCATTTTCTGCAACTTTGCTACCATGATGGAATGTCCGTCTCTCGGATAATCTCTGGCCCGCAGCAGAACACGCCATACCTGGAGACGTCCGTAGACTAATCAGGGGTGGTCCCGAGATAATCATGTCATCCCATCTCGCTACTAGGGGCACCACAGGCCACCCCTCCTCGCCAGCAACAACGCGGTAATCGTACGATCTGCTACCACTTTTCTTGCTTCAAACATGGTCGCCGTGCATTATGGTCCTATTTGTCGGCTGAAGGACCGGAGATGTGCCATGACTCTATTGTGTGCGGCGAGCTTAAGACCGCCGATCGTCCCCCGCCCTTGCCCCGCCAATACACTTTTTGTTCTATGTTGCCTTCACGATGAGTGAGAGCGACAGTCTTGGAACTTTTATTTTGGGGAGTGGCATTATTGGCTTGTCGACGGCGTATTACTTGTCACAGGAGGGCTCCACGACAAAGGCGGGGGACATACATTTGGTGGACAGCAGCCCGGAGCTGTTCCACTGCGCGTCCGGGTTTGCTGGGGGGTTCTTGGCTGAGAACTGTGAGTAGTGGATATGGCCTGACCGGCCAGCCACATGCTCTGGAGCCTCAGCTGATGGGATGACATCATAGGGTTTGCCCCATCGGTTGCTTCTCTCGGCGCACTTTCGTTTAAGCTTCACAAAGAGCTCGCGGATAAATACAATGGTCGGAGAGCGTGGGGGTACCGCCCCAGCACTGGTCTATCGTACAACCAAGACAGCGAAAGTGCCATCGAGGGCTCAGGGGAAGATTGGCTGAGGGACGGAACGAGTCGCATGACCAATGTTGGGTCACGGGAAGAGTTGAATGATAACAAACCTGCGTGGTTGAAGAAGGACGATGGAGCAAGCTTGGATTTCATCAGTGAGGCCAAGAGCACGGCGCAAATGTATGGTTGAAGACTTCAAGATTGGCCCCCAGAGAAGTTGAAGCTCACCACAGTGCAGAGACCCTGCGAGATTCTGTCAGTTCCTGCAAGACGAATGTGTAAAGCGCGGTGTCCAATTCCACTACCCCGCCAGGGCCATCTTCATTTCAAAATCTGCAGACCGGCAAGTCAATGGGATTCGACTGAGTGAAAATGGAACAGAGACGGAGAGTATGGGATGGCAGCCATATATCTGGGGCCTGAGCTAACTTCAGTCAGTACCCTGCACGCGAATCATCATCACAGCAGGCGCATGGTCTCCCTACGTATTCGCGACCTTATTTCCACAAGCTACAACGCGGATACCCGTCGCATCGCTGGCCGGCCACTCATTGCTTATCAGCAATCCATTCAATAAAATGCCTGCCGAGAGCGAGGTCTGCCGTGCGGTTTTCGCAACGGATACCGTGGGATTCTCCCCGGAGTGGTTTGAGCGGGCAGGTGACCAAGAGGCAGAATTGTATCTTGCGGGGTTGAACAGCACCGTCATTCCACTGCCCGAGACAGCCACTGACGCGAAACCATTGCCCGAAGCAATGAAGCAGCTGACAGAGTGCGCGGCTGTGATGTTGAGAAATGAGGAGGGCAAGGACATGAAAGTTATACGTGAAGCTCTGGTAAGTTCATCGTGGCCCTACGATGGCTCTACGCGTGCTTTTATTAACAAGCAGCAGTGCTTCCGCCCAGTAACGTCCAGCGGCCGGCCCCTCGTGTGCCGGATACCAGACCACAAACTCGGCAATGGGATCAAAACACGCAGTGGAAGTAGTGGCGGGGTATTCGTGGCAGCAGGTCATGGTGCCTGGGGTATAAGTCAAGCACCTGGAACAGGACTGTGTTTGGCAGAGTTGATTGAAGGAAAGGAGCCTTCGGCGAGCTTGAAGGCACTGGAATTACCCTGAAGCTACAGTCTTTCGGATACGGGATACCCTAGGACAGGGGCATAGCGATGGGGCATACTGGAGTACCGGGACGATCTACATGTGCTGATGTATCCTTCGTTATTTTCTCACGCATACGCGGCGCTACTTACAGTCTATCGTCAGTTTCATAGTGTTTGTTTTTATCTCTCATTCCTTGCTGGATTTTACCAAGATAGAATACAATGCATTTTCGAGGCACTTCGCATCCTCTACTGTTGCTCGCATGACTACCTCCAAAGAGTCGATTTCTCTGTAGTTCAAACATCACCGATGTGCCGACTTGACATAGGTTTCGTTGGGGTCTTCAAGGTGGAAAAAGACCAGCACAACATCAACGTTCATCACCATGAAACACCACCAAGTACTCGGGTAGTTGATGCTCACCAACACCACATAAGACGGTGGACTCAGGGCCCCGGTATTTACCCCGGATCGACGACCCCAATCAGATAGAATTGCACACTACCAACCATCATTCGGCCGATACCCCCACCTTCCACAAACCGAAAATGCCACCAGAATCTGACAAGGCAAATGAAGGCTGACGAGACCGGCAAGAACCTCAAGCCTCATACCCCAGAACAAGTGGCCATGTCTGCTGAGCCCCCATCCATCTGTTCTCTTCACAATGTCCGTTCCGACTACCCATATCTGCTGTCCTTTCTCAACCTCAAACGCGTTGTTTCTCGGGCCTTAAATGGCCATGTAGTACTTTCGTATCAAAAGATGGTGGAGTGTGTCCTTCCCGTGTTCGGTTTTCGCACGAACCAGCGACGAGCAACGACGCCGCATCACGACGCCCGAGGAATTGGACCCAAAGCTAGGCCCGCAAACAAGTTTAGGGTAGTTCGGCGATGGGTGGGGAGGAAGCGTTGGAGTTGGAGTCCTAACAACAACAAGAAGAAGCCGAAGAACTAACAACTTCCGACATGCAATCAAGCTTCTCCATCCTCCCCACCCTTCCCTCCTCCCAGCCAGGATCTCCAACAATCCCTATTCTTAGCGCGCGCCTTGGCCCTACGCAATCGTTCCTACCCACTCTATTCGACTCGTTTGGGGCTCAGTAGGAGGGCTCAGTAGGCGCTTGGCAAGGCTGTCGGGCAACCCAACATCTGCAACAACTACGCCTCCTTCACAATGAAAGCTTCAACTACCCCGCCCCGCAACCTTGTGCTGGAGTAGCTAGACTGACTACCCCTCTGTTCCCCCCCCCCTCGAGCGCGAGGGGCACGGCTGAGAAGGGGAGGGGACTGAGGGACTGATGGGGGCCCAGTTTCTACTCCTAGATAGGTGCTCGCTCACATGGACGCCGTACTCGGTACAAAACTACCAATCCAAGCCCGAATCATTCAGATTAAGAATCTGCTGCTTGATTTCTCATGGCTTCTTCATGTGTTCAAGTGTTCACGTCGATCTCTCTTCTGCGTACAGTACCTATTTCCGGCCTGGCAACATACCGGGCTCTTCCGGGTGCAAACGCCTCGCCCGTGCAAAAGACGCAGGTACACACACCCCACGCCTTCCTTTCCCCTCCTTGCTGGGCCCCCTCCCTCCCTCCATCCCTCCCCGAACCGCCCCTCCGGAGGCGAAGTCGAGCTTGGAATGTTGGGCTTTGCGCTAATGCATTTGCTCGATGGATGGATGGAAGGAATGATGCTAGTGCGAGTGAAGGATGGGAATGGTAGGAATGACAACAATACGATCATCGATATGGGTTATTCTTGGAGGTGAGAATTTGTCTTCCAGATGGCTATGTAGCTAGAGTATGAGTGGTAATTCGGATATCCAACACGATTGTAAAGTCTCCAAGCCTCACAGTTCGTATTCCGTATTCGCCATCTGTCGATCGTCGCTTGGTTGAGTAAAGGCGGCATTCCCGAGAACCCTAGGGCAGATCAAGCAAGGGGCAGAAATCGTCACCGCAAAAAAGCAAGGCATGATTGAGTAGGGTGATAATATTGGAGGTAACTACATCGAACAGAGCAACCCAGGTTATCCATCACACCCAGTCCGACAAAGAGAATCATCATAATTCATGATCCCGTCAAACGCCCCTGTGCCCCGAATTGATACTTTTCCCAATCAAACGCCCGGACTATTCGTCGGAGCTCTCCTTTGACGCCGGTCCCTGAACTCCGTCTAGCCCTATGAATATGTCTCGAACGCCTCCCAATATGCACATCCTTCTCGATTCTGCCCTTTGCACCCACGGGCCTAACAATCTGTTTGGAGCTAGACCTCCGCTGCGAGAGACTCGTCGCTAACAAAAGGAGTTGCGCCAGAGTCAGTCTGCAGAGCGAAGTGTCGTGCACCAAACGTCTCAGAAAGGCCATAGGGGTTAGTGGCATCATCGAAGATGGCAGAGTTGAAGAAGTCGGACGAGTCACCAAAGGGCGACGCCGTGGTTTCGGGGAACTGGTCAAAGTCGAAGAGAGACTCGACATGCTTGTCATCATAGGTAGGCTGAGGTTGAAAAGAATAAGGTAGGCCAGCGTCGCTTGGAGCCGCGGCGCCGAGGTGGAGGCCGAGGCCCGTGGGCTTGACGTCGCCGAGGGTCTGGAGGCCGGCACCGAAATCGACTGACACTGCAGGTCGCACAACATCGCAGCAGGATATTGTGTCTGGTCGAAATCGGTGGTGGCGCTCTCCGAGTAGGCGGGGGTCTCGGGCGGGCAGGAATCATCGCGCACTGAGTCGTAGTCGTCCATGGAGACGGGGCTGGGGAACGACGTGGCGCGGGGGTTGATGGTGTCGTACTCCTCGATGGACGAGGGAGCCGTGTCGAGGTCGACCTGGGGGACCACCTCGTTGGGGTACTTTGCACGGAACGCCTTGAGCTCGGCAGCCATGGCGGCCATGCGACGCTCGACGGCGTGGAGCTTGTCGTGCACCTTGTCCTTCTCGACCTGCAGGGCCTCGACCTCCTGGCGCTTGCGCTCACGTGAGTTGTGGGCGGCCAGGCGGTTGCGCTTGACCCGCTCGATGCGGCGCTGCTCCTTCTCGTCCTCGGTCTTGGCGCGCTTCCGCGGCGGCAGGTTCGTCTTGGGCTCGGGCAGCACCTGGCCCCACGACTTGCGCTTCTTCGTCTTGCCGTCGGGCGAGTGCGAGTGCGACGACGGCGTTGACGGGTGCGATGGGTGCGATGGATGTGACGTCGGGGGCCCGCCGGCCATGCACGAGAGCTCTTGCATGTTGATGGTGCCCTGGGAGCGGCTGTGGTGGTCCATGGGCGGCGGCGTCATCTGGTGGTGCGAGATGATGGCCGGCGTGGTGAGGGTCTGCGCAAAGTGTGTGTTGTAGAGATGTTCGGACCCCATGGTGAATTGTAATACTGCGGGTGGTGGATGCGGTGTGCTGTATTGGGATGGGGTCGAGCGAGCTGGTGTTTATGGCTCTGGTGTGGGAGGCCACGGTGTTAAATACGCTGACGGCTTGGCGGGTGCTGCAGGCGCGGCCGGCCAGGGGCTGTGTGGCATGGCTCTCGATCGGGCTGGTGCCCTGCGTGTGAAACCCAACCTTGTCCCCACCCCTCCACCCCATCCCTCAGGAGCCTCCAGCTCGCGCGACGCCGTGGGATTCCAAGGGCGAAACCTTCGCCGTCTTTGTTTCGACAGTGGTCCACCCGCTCCACCGCCATGGCTGAGCCGTGGGCCGGCCACAAAGACTCCAAACTGTCGTCTGCCCTCACGCCCTCAGCAGCCTCTCGGGGGCCTCGCGCCACCCAGTTGCTGAGCTCAGGTGCAGTGCGGTGTCATGCCCTCAGCGTGCGAGCCGCGGCGAATCAGGAATGGAGGCATGCACTCGTCCAGCCCCGGTCCCGCTCTGCCCTCACTCTCACGCACCGAGTATCTTTTAATATCCTGCTTGACACGAGCATCACGCATACTCCATCGGCTGGATGCAGAGGCCTTCGAGAACCATCTGCACCCCGTACTCTTTCATCTATGTTTCCTGGCTATTCCCTCATTATCCCGCTGCTCCACTAACTCCCCCGCATATTGCGCTTTCTTCAATCTGCGCCGGCAGCTTTGATGAATTCACTACCGGGAGATTTGCGTATTCTGGGGAACCCCCCTGCACCGAAGCACAAAGAAGCAGCCGAACTCTGGAAGATAGATTAATTCTTCCGCCTCGACACCACCCGTCACATGGTGGCCATGGGTGTTTGGGTAGAAGAAGTTTCTGTTGCATGTGTGATATTTTCCCAATATTCGAGGGTGCACTTGTTTCTGCTTGCGGAACATTCGGGAAGCCGAGCAAAGAGAGTTTGCGAGAGCATCTTCAGGCAGCTGCTATACTTCCCTTCTCTTCCGGTTTCGAATTGCTTCTGCCTGCATCGTTGACTCTAGTGGCCCGTTGAGCGCCGCCACTGGTGCCAACAAGCTCCATCACGAATATTGATGATGCGGTGCGCTGCGTAATCCCCAACGTGATCCTGTGCTGATTCTCGTGATAAGACCCTCTCCGGTTCATTTCCTATTCCAGGCATCGACATTTGCAATGCTGCTACCTGCATGTCCCTCGAACATTGAACTTTCAGTCTTCCACGCTTCGCTTCGCTCCACACTTGATCTCTATCAGACTTTCCTTCTGCACCCCATCAATACTGATAATGATGAGGCCGCGTTTGGACCCTAGGTTTCACTCCACAACCTCACACAGCGAATCAGACTGACATCTCTTGGCCCCCCTAAAATAGTCAAATCCTACTATTCCCATACCCTAGACCGAAGTGCAGAATCTGAATAAGCTTAAGTATGCCCAATAGGCTCCTCTCCATCTATCGCACGGTCCACTCTCTTTTCTTCCCCATCTCGGTAGCCTCACGCTCGCTCCCCCTCAAAATGCCAAATTCGGCATCATGTTTTCCTTCCGTCACTATCTGGCCGGAACTTGACTCTCTTCAAGCCTTCCACGTATAGCATCCTGCTCTATTCTATGCTTTGGTGTTCTCTCCTTCGATGCTGCACCTCTGATGATCCTCCCAGAGCGCCTCGTGGGAACATAGAAAAGGCGACAAGCTTGACAACGCAAATTCCTCTGCACCTCTCACAGTCTAGAAAGGGTTTCCAAGCGATCCTGGGGGCGGCGAACAATAACCCAACTCTCCACGTTGGCAGAGTAGTCAAACGCAGGCGACCCTCTGCGCCCCATCTGGAGAACTTCTCTGTTGGATCCCTCGGAACCTTAATCAGGACAAAAGCCAGACAAAGGCCCAATGCTCGATTAAGCTCATAAAGTATATATTCGCCAAACTCGAGCGAATAGATTCTGAAGGAGGCACGATCACGTCAATCATCCACGTTATGCTTAACTGGAGGCTTGGGCGTCCCGCTGCCTGCGCCTCACCACTCTAGACAACACGCTTCAGAATTCCTTCGGAACGCTAAGCACGATCCGGCGGGGGAACACCACATTGACCAGAGACGGAGAGTCTTCTGTCCTGTTTCTTCATGAAAGGTGTTATCTGAGGCATGAAGACAGTGAAGTTCTGCATTCTGGCAAGATACTCGAACTCGGTACACGAGTCTGAATCCGTCAAACATAACGGTCCTTCCTCTTCGCCTTCTCTCGCCGCCTCTCGACAGTTTTAGATGCCCCTTTCGCTTCAAGAGGCCTCGGAGAGCGGACTTTGGAGCACACCCGAGCGAGGGCATTGAGTATGGGACTCCATGTCTGAGCGAGCACTTCAATGCTCTGCAAAAATGACCCATGTATGCAAAATTACCAGAAACACATGTTGAGCATGTTGAGCATGTTGAGCGAACTGTGATCTGCGCCTTGGTCTTCCTTCGGAGCTTTGAAACTCCTTCTCATGAGCAGAGCCTCAGGAACATGCGACTGACACGCTCAGGCCTTCCCCTTTCCTCTCCATGTCTCTTTATCCTCCCGTCCAAAATCAATCCTTCGACCCTTTATTCCCTCCAGATGGCGAGGTACATTCAGACTTTCAAGTCTGGCCAATTCACAAGTTCTTCGCCTTCACTCTGCATCGGACCTTCACAACCCGAGCATGTGCACAGGCAGTTGTCTCAATATGTCGCCCTTCAAAAGACCAACTCTTCACAAAGTCCAGTGGCACTTCTCTGCTCTGCCCACAATGCCAAACGGCGTGAACTGAGGCTCTGGAAGCGGCAGAGTGCTTCGCTGAGTACTTCTGTGCGTCAAAAGGTCGGCTATGGGCGGCAGCTCCATATTACCTCGCATACGGCCACCTCGATATCACCAACGTGGAATGAATCCCAAAGCGGCAAGGTACATTTGGATACATATTTGTGTGCGCTAATTGCTCGTCTCTGGGTGGGTGGGTGCTGCATCTACGCCGCGCCGTTCCCCACAAGAGAGCGACGCCGCGGGCGAATGAAACTCCGAGTCTGGCGGCTTTTATAGCTCGGCAGGAGGCGAGGGCTACTGAGCCTCCTCTCTTTGGGCCTTGCGTGCGGTTCTGGGCAAGAGGCTGATGGTCGGTGTTGAATGTCCTTTTCGAGCTGGATGTGGACTCCACGCTGGCCAGATTGGACATGGCAGAGTGTTCTGTGCAAGAGGATTGTACGGCACAATCAACAGCAATGGTGTCAACCAGAACGTGAACCATGTCCTCCAGTGGTGAGTCGCCGCAGTTGGTGGGTGGTAAAGCATGAAGTTGAATGCCTAGGGCCCAGGGTCTCTCCAATCTCTACTGTCTGGCCTGAAGTGTCGTCTTGCAAGCTCAACCACACAAAAAGTCTAAAAGCGTACTCATTCTCAAGATAACATGCTTGGAGTTCATCGATGCTGACTAGGGTTGCGTTTCTGGAGCGTAAGATTCAGCGTTTGGTGTATATTGGCAGTTGACAAGGCTCAAGTTCAAGTGTTTCCGATCCTGGGTGCTTCTTGGGCGCCCCGTTTTGTCATGTTCTTATAATTAGCATCCTGGGGAGCGGCACACGGCCGAGAGTCATGAAGGAAGCATCACATTTAGATCTAAGTGTGGAATTGCGCAGACTGTAGACTTTGAATTGAGGTGTACCCTGCGCTCGTGCGGGCAGTGATCATGAAGCCTGGATTGAATTGGATCTCGCCATCTATTTCATTCCCAAACTATTCACTATTCCGTCTGCTATGGGCCATCTCTTATCTGTTGGTGAAGAAACATCAGGCTTCGTCGTCCGTGTGGCAGCCAACCTGTTTGCAGATCGCAGTGTGTAAACGACGTAGCGCATGATGTAATACAGTGCCGTTTACATACTTCTTCACACATTTCGTTCTCTTCTTTCCAATAAGTTATGCCTTGACCATGTACCTTCGTCCATGTGGCAGCCTCAGACCTATGACCACTTCCTGGCGAATGTGGCACAGTCACCGCTGTGCACCCAACCTCGCTCTTCTAAAAGAGATTTAGAAGTGCCATGCGACAGCGCTTGATGATAACACCGCCTGTTCGACTAATAATCAGACAAAATCGCACCTTACTATCTCCCAAGCTGTTCATCATATCCTCTGGATGTCTGCTCAGAGACTCGCAATGGCTGTATGTATCGTCACTAGACCTGACTTTGCGGTCACATCCATAACAGACAACCATATTCAATGCCCAACACGAACAACCCCTGTTTGCCCTTACTTATCACTATGGACAACCATAATTCAATACTCCCACCCGATCCTCAGATGTTCGCTCCATTTATCATTACTCTTCGTCTCCCGGGAACCACACACGCACACAAACAACCCCCGTGTCCAACTAACAGCCAGCCCATCGCTACATCCAAATCCATACATACACCATGCCCAAACACAAGCGCGCCCCCACCCCTACTCGCACAGCCCACTCGCCCACCGTCTTCAACAACCTCATCTACAAAAACCTGTCCGACGCCCCGCTCCCCATCGACCTCAATACTGCCATCTTCTTCCCGCCAACCATCACGACGAAGTGGAGTACGTTTGCCTGTCTCTACTGTCGGAATCTGTACGAGGGGACGAGGATACCGGTTGTGAATCGGAAACCGGGACAGGGAGAGCCGGAACAGTTGTTTTTGTGCGTGGAGTGTTGGAAGGTGCAGGTTTGGGAGAAGGAGGGGAGTCGGAGGGAGAGGTTGATGGGGAAGGAGGAAAGGCCAGTGGGGGTAGGAGAGGTTATAAGGGGGGATGAGGGGGGAAGTAGGGAGGACGAGTTTTCAAGAGATACACTGAGGAATATTTTGGGGAGGGAGGGTGCTAAGGAAAGTATGAACGAGTGTACAGATGAGATCATGAAGGAGAGTGAAGGTGAAAAAGAGCGTGCAAGGGAGAGCGTGGAGGGGAATGGAAGGGAAAATGTGAGAGGCCAGGGACGGAACAGGGGCAGAGGGAGAGGCAGGTGGGGAGGTGTGAGTAGGCGGCTTGAGGCGATTCCGGAGTGAGCGGAGTCGGATGCATGGACTGAGGGTGATGGCAATGGGCAAGGAAAGTTGCAAAGAAGTGATGGAAAAACTTCGAAGATAATAGAAGGATCTCTGGGGTTGAGTGTTGGAGAACGCTCTTCTTTTCCCTAGATGAGATATATGAAGATCTCACATGAATACGTGGTTGCAATATTTGCAACATCTTCATTCGAATGATCTTTGGGGGGCTCTCTCGGTATAGTGAATTCTATGTATGCTTTTGAACACAGAATGCATGAAGATTCTAGTACTACCCAAGTAGAGGGAGTAAAAGATATTTGCAAGCATTCACAAGTATATTCTTGAATTGAAGCTCACCCGTTATCTTAGGTTGAGGTAGGGGTTAAAGGATGAGAATATTCCCTAGGTACTGTCTGAATGAAAATCTAGACTTCAACTTACTTCGAGAGGGGGCAGTATTGAGTTTTGATCGCACTGGTGAAAAAGTGTCGAGGTGGTGGGTGAGGAGTGTGCGGGTGGGGCGGTTGCTATGGAGACGGAGCAGCCCGCCTGTTTACGACAGGCCCAACGCAAGAACAGCGCGGCGTCTTCTGGACGACCTCGCTCCCGCACAACCTTCAAGTCCACCAATACCAACTTGACAGCCTGCAGCTCGCAGACAACTGCAATGGCCATGGAACCGCCTCCCCGCCCGTCGAGCTCGCTCTTCGACGTCTATCTGCGCCTGCGACCGTCGCACGCAGCGACCGACCGCTTCCTCAAGGTCGAAGAGACCGAGGCGGCCAACCCGACGCACATCACCATCAAGCCCCCGGCGGGCGACAACCGCAAGCGGGCCGTCGAGCGCTTTGCCTTTACGCGCGTGTTCGAGGAAGATGCGCGCCAGCTGGACCTGTTCCAGGGCGCGGGCGTGGTGCAGCTGATCGAGGGCGCGCTGGGCACGCGCAGCAGCGTTGGGCGGGACGGGCTGCTCGCGACGCTGGGCGTGACGGGCTCGGGGAAGAGCCACACCATCCTCGGCTCCAAGGCCCAGCGCGGGCTCACGCAGATGGCCCTCGACGTCCTGTTCCAGAGCATCGGCGAGCAGCTCGTGCAGTCCTTCTACGGCGCCCCGGCCTTCTCGTCCCTGGCCGCCGCGGACGTGTCCGAGGCACACATGTTCACCGCCTCGGCCTTCCTCGACTCCATGTACGGCGACAACCAGTCCGAGCGCTTCCCGTCGCGCGCCCAGACGCCCATGCCAGTGAGTCCTTTGCATTCTCCTCTCTCCAGACAAGCCACGTCTCCCCCGGCACCGCCGTCTCCTTCCCGTACTCCCCTCTTGGAGAGTCTTGGTTCCGTTCTCCCGTCTGCTTTCCGTACCCGCACCAGCCCGGGCATTCATTCCATTCGTCCCGTCACGGGAACCCTCACCCGCATCTCGCGCTCGGACGCACGCTCACCCACCACAAAGGATTGCAGCTCGTTCATGACGAATGGCCCGACGCGGTCCAAGAACATCCCCCGGCCCTCGGCGCTGCCTCAGAGCCCCAGTGTGGCCGACATCCAGATCCCCTCCGATCCCAGTGCCGAGTATGCCCTGATCGTGTCCATGTACGAAGTGTACAATGACCGCATCTTCGACCTCCTGCCGGGCAATGCAACCAAGAGCAAGCACCCAAACATCAAGCGCCGGGCGCTCCTGTTCAAGAGCACCGAGCTGAGTCCGGACCGCAAGCTTGTTGCAGGGCTGACCAAGATCATCTGCGGCAGTTTCGAGGAGGCCATGATGGTTCTGGAGACTGGCTTGACCGAGAGGAAGGTGGCCGGCACTGGGAGCAACGCTGCCAGCTCGAGGAGCCACGGCTTCTTCTGTGTCGAGGTCAAGAAGCGGGGCGCCCAGCGCAAGGGACCGTGGTCCAGCAGTGCACTTACAATCGTCGACCTGGCTGGATCCGAGCGAGCCCGCAACGCAAAGACCGCCGGTGCTACGCTTGCCGAAGCTGGCAAGATCAACGAGTCTCTGATGTATCTCGGCCAGTGCATGCAAATGCAGTCCGACAACCAAGATGGATCCAAGGTATGTTTCCCGGCATATATCAGCCTGAGTTGAGCTAACAAGGACGTAGAATGTTGTCCCCTTTCGCCAATGCAAGCTCACCGAACTCCTCTTCTCAAACTCCTTCCCTTCGTCTACCAATCGCCACACCCACTACCACCAACCCCAGAAGTCCATCATGGTTGTCACAGCAGACCCCAAGGGCGACTTCAATGCCACCTCCCAGATCCTGCGCTACTCTGCCCTTGCTCGGGAAGTAACCGTTCCACGCATCCCTTCGACGACATCCACTCTCCTCTCCGGTACTCCGCTCAAGTACCCCACCACACCCTCAGGCCGCACAACCCCCTCGGCCGTTTTGGAAGAGCTTGAAGCGGCCAATAGCGAGGTTGCACGGTTGACCACTGAAATTGAGGTCTTTGCCTTGCGGTTGACCGAGGAGACAGCCAGGAGGAGAGCTGCAGAACAGAGCTGGCGCGCGGCGGAAGAGCACATGCTGGAAATGGAGCAGGAAATCCGCGATGAATGTTTCGCCGAGACAGAAGCTGCCGTTGAGCAAGAGCGTCGTCGATGGCAGGCAGCCTGGGAAGCGGAACAAGACAACAACGAAGAACATCTTGACAAGAAGATTGATGTCGTTATTCAAGCTACTCGCGCTCAGATGAAAGAACAGCAGGACAAGAACGGGGTAGCCGTGTATGAGGACCCTGAGCCGGGCTTGAGCGACAGGGTCGAGGAGTTGGAGCGCGAGAACGAGCTGCTGAGGGCGAGATTGGAGGAGAAGGAGCGAGAGCAGGTGGCCAGGACAGCGAGCCCAGTGAAGAAGATGAGGGTTCTCAAGGCAAAGAAGTGGGCAGATCCAGAGGCGGCGTTGGGGTCCTGGGAGGACTAAATGCTGCAACGATGCCGGTGGATTGAATTGGCGGTTCATGTATTGTGGAAAGAAGGAACAACATTGATATGAGGGTGTGAGATGCATTTATGACGGCGTTTGGAACTCTGAGCGGTGGAGTCATGCTTGGAAGAGCGTAGGCGTTGTGGCATTATATCCCTTTTGTATGTTGGATGAGTGATGAAGGGGTTTTGGCCGCCTTGTGTAGTAGATGCGTGATGCGTCCTTTGGATAGTGCATGTCCGTATTTAATACCAAGCTTCTTCAATCATCTTTTTGAGCTTCCAAGTCCAGTGACGCTCCGTTCCTCGAGCCTTTTTGGGTTTGGAAATGATGGGAAAATGGACGTGGGAAGGAGCGATATCTTGCTGAAGAGAGTGGGCAAAGGATATGGTGTGATCATTAAATCGGAGGAAGAGTCTTGAAAATCATTTAGCAATCATACAGGGCCATCTTTACATCCCTATTAGCATATAATGCACAACATCTACACGGGTATTGCACACAATCCCATCACCTCCCCTCTCTCCCCTATTCCTCCTCCTCCTCCTCCTCCTCATCCACCTCCAACCTCCTCCGTCCACCATTAGACTGCCTCCCCCTCCTCGCCGTCGTATCCGCACGCTCCCCCACAAACACCTCCCCCGACCACTCCATCTTGCATGTCGGACACTTCTTCGCGCCCCTCCCCATCAACCTCCCCGCACACACATCATGCAACCTGGCCCCACAACTCCTATCCACACACCTCTGCCCAACCGTAACAATCTCTTTGCACGCCTCACAATCCCTGATCCGCAGCAGCGCAGGCTCAACCTCGGGGTCCTCACCCGCAGGCTCGTTATACGTCTCCTTCAGATAGCCCCGTAATTCGAGCAGTGCTCGGGGGGCCAGGGTGTAGTATCCCGCCCGCGACTTGGCGAAGAAGGATTGCGCGACCAGCGTCTCCAGTACTCGTTCTGCGTCGGCATGCGTTATCGTCTTCGCACCGGGCACCACGGACTCGCCCTGCGTGCCCTCCACCACCGTGTCGTCTCCGCCCCTCGACTCCCTACTCCGCGGCGCCTTGGCCAGCTGTATCGGCTGCATGCCACCGACCGCCATAACCTCTCTCGTGCGCGTATTATTCGTTTCAAACATGGCGTCGAGCAGGCGCTTGATATATGCGATTTCGTCTGGGGAAAAAGTCGTCGCGAATTGGGTGGAGAGGTCGCTGGTGGTGTTCACCAGGGCGAATAGCGTCGTGCGTTTTTCTTGTTCTTTCATGGATTTGATTTCGTAGTCGAGCGGGGAGAGGCGCGTGTTGATGAGTTGGAGGTGTGTGACGATGTCGGCTTGGGTGACGTCGCCTTCGAGGTAGGGACGGTTGGGGTCTATGCGATTGGATCATTAGAGGAGAAGGTGGGAGGGAAGGAGGGAAAGCCACGTACTCTCTGCGCTCATTATTGCAGCGTAGATGGGCTTCATTTCTTCAAAGGACATGACCGGGCGCGACAGGAAGGCTTGCAGGAATGCACGGTGGGAGTTGCTGTAGCGGCCTGCATGGTCTGGGGTCGCGCCGCGGATTTCAGAGTCGTCTCGAGACATGTTGGAGAGTGTTATGTGAGAGTGGAAAGTAGTTGTCGTGAGGTGGTGGTGACACAACGTCGATGTGGAGTTTGTAGTGGGGGAATTGACGTTACGCGTGGTGTCGCGCGTGCGCACGTGTCCGCCGTTCGGCAGCCTTCAGCGATTCAAGAAATCTACATAACAAAGATTGCAAGATATAATTGACAAGGACGAAGCCAATGATTCGCCTATTTGCATGCTTTCTACTAAACAGTTCTCCGCCCTCATGCTAATGTGGATGATCTAAGAATGAACGCCTCCCAATGGACCAGCAAATGCTGTGCTGCCAAAAATGCTACGATGCCCTCCTTTTCATCCGGAATCCCATCCATTCATAATCTCGTCAGAATCCCCTAGAAGAGAGTTGTTCCCCTAGAAGAGAGTTGTTCCCCTAGAAGAGAACAAAAAAGACACACATCGAATCAGCGTAATCCCGCACTGACCCTACTTGTTCACGCCGACTTTGGGTGTTGTTCAACAAGCCATTCAAGAACGCTCTCGTAACAGAGCACAAACTGCCTCAAGCTCTGCACCATACTAAGTCGCTGCAGCCTGAAATCCTCCACTGTCTTTTCAATAAGATCACGAGTATCGGTTTTGGTCCAGTTGCCATCAATCGAACTATCGTCTTTGAAGAATGGGCTATCCAAGCCAACCGGAGCCTTTGCTGTGTCGACCTCCAACGGTTTCCCCTGTTGAACTTTACGGTTTTGTTTTGTCTGCCGTTGGCGCTTGAGCATGTCCAACACAGAGTCGACAGTGCAAAAGGTGCCTGTTCGTCCGCAACCCGCAGAGCAGTGGACGAGAACCGGTCGACTATTTGGCGGATCTGGAGAGGATGCGGATGTACCGTTTACTTGCCTCACTACGGCATCGCACTGTTCGATTAATCCTAGTAGATGGGCTGGGTGAGCGGGGGCCCCAAAGTCAGGCCAGCTCGAGTACTGGAGTTGGGTGATCTCCCGCATGCGCTCAAACGGTGCATCGGCCTTGGATAAGGTGAACTTGCGCACGATGACATAGGGCTGCTCGGCAGTGGGAGACGAAGTGGACGTTTCGTTTGCTGCATTCCCCGATCTAGGAGGGTGGGTTGTTGTCGAGCGGCGTTGGCCCAAAGCCGGCCGGTCTCGATGCTTGTGGATTCTAGAGGGCTCGAGTGAAGCACGTCTTTCGCCAAGTGGATTTAAGTACAGTTGGCCGTACTGCCTATCAGACCAGTAGTTGTGCGCCTTGATCTGGCCGCCTTCTTTCTCTGATGTCAGCATAACGACGACGCGGATATCTTGTTGCCAGACCATGTTCCAGAAGTCCTGTAATACTGTTAGCAGAGTTCATAGGGAGAGAGAGAATCGTTCTCACATTAAACGTTGCAGGAAGGGGTCCTTGGGTGGCAACATAGCGTTTATTGGACCAGGCCGGTTGAATGTGATTGGCATTGACATAGTCGCAGCCTCCATCTACCACACCCTCCAGTTTGACACGGCTATGCTCGTAAGGCCATATATTGTTGTAACGATTCTTGGACCCCTTCTCGATGCCTGCAATTTGGATGGCTCTTGCGGAATCTGGCCTTCCCGATGGGGAGCCATATATGACGTTCCCGGAAAGAGCCTCTTGCATGCGCTTCTGCTCCCGTCTTTCAATCTGTAGGAACTTTTCAGACACAACCTTGCCATGATCTCGCTCATTCACGGCTTGTCGCAGCCATGCCGGCAGATCTTCTTCGGTCGAAGCAGTCATTCCTGCTGGGTGTTGGATGCTCAATTGTCCCACGCCGCCAATCAAGTCCATATTCTGGCGAATGTTGCCAAAGAAGGGATTTGCAGCATTCTGCGTCGCTGGCATAGGACATCCGCCAATCACAGGCGCAACGGAAGGCAAATCGCCGTCAAGCCTGAGGCCTGCGGCCGATACGGGGCTATGTGAGGACTCGCTGGACACCCATGCTGGAAATCTATTCGCAAAGTCTATGAAACCGCCTCTTATTATGTAGCAACCACCCGACCAGTTCTCGTTTGTGAATTTCTTCAACGTGTTGATGCAGGTTGCCGCGTCCTTTATTTGTGCAGAGCTGCTGTCATAGACTACAATGTATTTGCTGCTCCGCCATTTTTCGAACTTTTGCCGGTTTTCGTCGTCTTTGAACGTCTCGGCAAGTTTCTGGACATTGAAAGTGGGTCGTTTGAGCAGTGTCGTGGGGATGCAAAGACTGAGGGCGCCTGCTATGCGTGACCTGGCATACTGTGTAGATACCCGGACGTCTAGCAGCAATACTTCTTCGAGTGCAGATTCGAGGATGTTGACAATGTGCTGCGGGGTAGCCATGATTGGACCATCAGTCGGCGCATCCGCATTGAGACTTAGAGGAAGCGTTTCGGCGCGGTGGTGCGATTGGAGCTGGGTAGGGGCTTTTTTGGGAGGCAATGAGGGGCGGTCATGTCGGTCGTGGACGAACTCGGCCAGCTCTTCGGTGCGCCCATAGCCTTCGAAGCTGGCAGGGGAGTTCCGCCGCGGTCGGTCGAGGAACATGGGCGATTCGGTCGAGAGGAGTCGTTTGGGCGATCTCGGTTTGGTGTCGATGCCGTCATCCTTGGCATCGCTCGAGGAGTTGTACGACGTGGTCGTGGCCATGGATTTGGGCGACAGCGGCGGCTTTATGACGCCAAACAACGGGCCCGTGGGGGTCCCGATACTCGGCTGCGCGGCGCCGAATGTGCCCAGCGCGAAGCCCTTGTTGTTTTCTGTCTGTCTCCGGAATTGCTCGAATTCCGGGTTCTGGTCGACGGGGATCACTCGCGGTGAGGCGGCAGCCGTCGAGCGCACATTCGATGACGGCGGGCTCCAGTTGCCGCGGATGTGCTGTGCTGCGCTCGACGCAAAGCAGTCGGCGGCGGGATTTACTGTCAAGCCAAAGTAGTTCGGGCTCGGGGTCCTTGGATCCTGGGTGACGAGGCTCGGCGTCTTGACGTCGTTCATGCGGCGGGGATTCAATGTCGGCGTCAGTTGCGCGCCCGCTATGCGCGACGTGCTGGCGCGCGTCATCGGGGCGGGCCTGGCGCGTGGTTGTGACTGTGTCGAGTGTGACGGTTCTCGCAGTCGGGGGGAGAGTGCAGGCGTAGACATGACGGGGTGGCCCACACGAGGCGACTGTGCGGCGGGGGGAGGGGAGGGGGGACCAGGAGGGCGTGAGGGCGTGAGGGCGTGAGGGCCAGCAAGAGCCAGCAGCAGCTATAGGGGACAGGCGGCTATAGGTGGCATCAAGGGGACAGGAAATGGTGGCGGGCGGGTATTTGGGGGGTTGAGGCTGCGATGTGCCGTGAAGAGCGCGCACTTGTTCTTTGAGCGTCTCCCAGGCAATGCCTACGTCATAGGGGTTTCCAGGCAGTGCAGCGGAAGCGATTATAAAATCTTCAGCCCGCGGCGACAACGACGCTCTGCTGAGGAATCTCGCGAGCAGGTGAGCAGGCAGTGACAGTTCCACACGGCCGGCTGGTCGTCTCGGTCGAGGGTGTCGAGGCTTTTGCACGGCGGGACGGCGCTGGGGGCTCGGCAGCAAAGAAACCAGTTTGCCAACTCCCAGCCAAGTTGGACCCTGCAGCGGCGGGCCTCTCTCTCGCGTGACCTGGGATGGGTAGGGCTGAGGCCGTCTTGCCCCACTGGAATGCAAGGGGCTCGAGGGGAGGGCTGCCGTTTGTACAAGTATTTGATATTGTTGTTTCAACGCAACGTTGCGCCGTGGCTCGCGGGTCGTCTCTGTCGCCCGCAAGGCGCACCGTGGCCGCGTGAGGCTCCGAGCAGCCACTTCAGCATCAGGCCAGGAGGTTATCGCACAAAGACCCCGGCATCCCCACAGCTCCCTGTCAGCCGGCAGCCTCAGCCATTGACGAGCGACCAGGGCGTCGACCCTTTGGCGGTGTACTTGTATAAACGAGCATGTCTATCTCCGCGAGGGCGGAGATACGAAGCACAGCTGCTCGTCCGCCAGCGCCACCACCTGTCTAACCCGTCTAACCCGTCTAACCCGTCCAACCTGCTTGCTGAGCATCCAGCGCCTTCTCCAGCGATGGGTGACGATGCCGGAGAGACGTGAATCTATTGCGACATCCCGAGCATCCAAGCGGCCAGATCTGCACGCTCGCTCGCCAGCAGCCCCCTGCAGGCACCACATCCCACCAAAATGCATCCAGAGGTATCACCATTGGGGGCCGTTGACGAATGGCGGTGGAATGGCATGTCTCTCAGGGTCCAGCTTCTCCACATGGACGTCCTCATTCTGGTCAAGTCGCCGTTCATTCGGACAGTGGTGGTCCCGCTTGTGTGCAGTGCACGGTCCGACGAGAATGCAAACCTGTACGTGGGTTTTCCTCCACCGCAAGAGTTAGACATGCATTGTGTTCGAAGAGGACCTTCATTCTGAGCCATGGCAATGCCCACCATCGTAGAACTTGCAGTCGTAGAATATCCATTCTTGGCTGCGGAGAAGTCACCCCAGTTCTTTGCCGCTGCCCATTTTCTTAACCACCATTCCATCCGTCTCTTGAGAATGCTTCTCTCGCTACAAGCACACATCTGATAATACCTGGGACGAGCCTGAATACCTCTACCTTGCAACAATTCACAACCATTCCGTCCACTGTTCTGACAGTTTCGCCGGTAATATGCCCGCCAATTACATCGCAGATGACCTGGGAGCTCAGTCATGCACGGGCTAGCCTTGTCGAGTAACACGATCGAAATCCACACCCTCTTCTGCCTACAGACCTCACTTCCCAACCCCCTTCCCAGCCCCTTATATCCACTTCTGCTAGGCACAATCACCTCCAGACAGCTGCCATACGCAGACGGAGTAGGGGTCGCGCGTATTCAAGTCCTATTGTTGCTGCCATAGGCTCCGGCTACCAGCTTCTGCCTGGCAGTTTGCGGACTCACTTATTGTCTTCTCCTAAAGTATGAAGTATCGTCCATGGTTTTCTCAAGCCTATAAAGCATATCGTAACGGCACTGTAACAAACCCTCCGCATTGAATACCACAACCAGACCGCCACTCCGCGAAACCAACCATGGATATTCTCAGCCTTCCTGCTGAGATTGTTCGGCTGATTCTGCAATTTCTGGACCCAGAATCCTTCTATATCTGCCTGCTAGTTTGCAAGATCTTTCGAGAACACGCTCTCGATTCCACCAGCCTCCTCAAGAAGCAGCTTGACCGTCTGCCAGGTCAAAGGTTCTTCGCACCAGAAATTGTTGGTGATGCCGAGGCCTTATTGAAAGAGTTTGGAAAGCGGAGTTCACAGCATCTGCACAATGGAGCGTTCAGGCTGGCTGATGCCCATGTCTGGAGACCACGCTCCCCTGCCAAGCTCAGAATCAGCAAGATTGTCCGTTGGCCGTGCACATTATACGACGACGACGACGACCCGATCAACGATGTCAGCGCTGTCTTTGATGGTAGCTACGCTACCAAAGGGGAGGACTTGATGTACATTGAGGTCTTGACTGACCTCCAGACTGTCAACCTGTACAGAATCGAGCATGACACACATGGGTATCATCCACAACTGTGGCATATCATATCCGCCCCCTCCATGAGCTCCTTCTTACCTATGAAGCACAAGTTTGAGATCACCAAAGTTGCAACTTGGGTCGACACTGCCAGCCCCCCAAATCTCAGAATCGCCATTCTGTACCAATCGAAACGGTACCCCGAGGAGATCAAACTCGTTTTGTTCAAACTGGACCCCCGCTTCGGAGCTATAATCGACAAGATCCGAGAGATTCACAACCCCGACCATAAGTTGGTGACGGACCTGAAGATAACGCGATCTGGAAGGCCTGTTGTGTTGTATAGACAGCACCACGACACAGGCTGCAAACATACAGTCATTATATACGGTCGAAAGGGTACCGAAGACGAATACATAATCGGTACGGAAACTGTCTATATTTGTTCGCGTATCACCCTTTGCAAGATTGGTATATATTGACTTTGACCATAGATACAGACTATGATTTCCCCGATGACCACGAAATTCCCTCCGGCCTGATCTACCGTGGAGCTGTCATGCACATCAACTCGCAAGACTTCCCTCAACTCCCTCGTTGGACTGTTGAAACACGGCCTCGCGAACGTATTCGAGGTCGACTGACAGACCTCACATGGCAACAAACCTTCCGCGGGCAATCTCAAGGCGTGCCTCTTGCTACGCACCACAGACACAGTATCGAAGACCCCACATTGAATCAGGGAGAGGCAACCTGCGTTAATTCGGTAAGATAACCAGCCACCACCATGACTCTCCAACTAACCAACCCTACAGAGCCTGTCTCTCGTAATCTCCCGCTCCAAAGACGACTACCTCCGCACCGGCGCCTATCTCCTCAAAGCCGTCAACGACACCCCCATCTGCAATCCCTGGACCCTGACCACCGACCTCGAAGACGTGCGCCACTACTTCGTCGCCCAACTCTTCGAACCCCCCGATCTAACCAACCTCTCCACCCTCGGTCTCGGCATCGCCGTCTCGCCCAAAGCCCACCGCATCGCCCTCTCCAACTGGAAAACCATCCACATCTACGCCCTCTGTCCCCAGGCCTTCCTCGACCCGGACTACAGTCTCGGAGAGGGAAAAGGCGTACCTGGTGACTATGCGTTTGTGCAGGGCGCTGGCTGGCAGTATTATCGAAATGAGATTATTTCGGATGGGTGTGTGGTACTGCTTCCGCTGACTTTGGAGCATGGGTATATTATATATGGCATGGAATTTAGGGGCGAAGATGAGTTATGGGCGTGGACGGATAAGGGGCTGTGTAGGTATAACTTTGGCGTCGGCGCGAGCGCGATGAGAGAGCTTTCGGTCTTGGAGTAGGGGGTTTGGATGGGATGGTTTTGATTTCGTGGAGCGAGCTCCTGATGGCTATTTTCACATGCCTTTTTGATCATTCTGTCATGTTCCTGTCTGAGATATTCACTCTCTACTTGCAGCAGGTTCGAAACAGGGTACCAGAGGGGACGGCCATGGACCATGGAATTTGGGTGGTGTGGTGGATACATAAATTAATCTATTTTGTGAGAATGGTAATGTTTTGGATTCCACGAATTCTTCCGTACCCCGTTTCTGTGTCTGTTCTGTGGCATTCTCCCTTCGCCCGACTTGAACGAAGTAGTCCAATTTCAAAGTAAACACAATTAATTCAACGACATCACTCAAGTAGCAGGAGTCAATAAACTGCCCGGGCGGAAACAAGCGCTATTCGTGCACATAAATACAAACATTGCAAGCATAAAAAACCGGATCAAACCATACAAGGCAACCACCGCCCCGCCAGTTCTGTATACCCTCTATTTTTATCTACCCACCAGCCCACGGAAGCGTGTTGGCGGCCATCGAACTTAGTCTTCGACACCCGCAATGAGATGATCAGTCAGTTTCTCATGACAGCAACGTACATATGCAAAAGACACAGAAACCAGAGCTTTGAAACGAGGACCAAGTGAATTTCAGGTTTGGAAAAACGCTAGGTTAGGAAAGAGCGTTTAGATACCGAGGGTGAACTCGACGCCGACATCGATGTCGCGAGCCATCTTGACCACCTTAGAGAACTGGACTGACTTCTCAGCGGCCGACTGGAGGTCGTCGATGGAGAAGATCTTCAGGCCGGATTCGTTGATCTATGGCATCATTAGTAAATCATGGCGGGTAGAGAGAGAGAGAGAGAGAGAGAGAGAGAAGGCGGGCTTACCAGCTTGTGTGCTTGCTCCATGTTGGTACCTTGCAACCTAGCAATAACCGGTGTCCTCAAGTTCATGCTCTCGACAACAGAGATCAGACCCTTCGCGATAGCATCACACCTGACGATACCACCAAAGATGTTGACAAATATCGCGGTGACCTTGGGATCGCTGGTGATGAGCTCGAAGGCCAGCTTGATAGCCTCGGGGGTAGCGCCACCACCAACATCCAAGAAGTTGGCGGGCTGTCCACCGTTCAGCTTGATGATGTCCATGGTAGCCATAGCAAGACCGGCACCATTGACGAGACATCCAATATCTCCGTCTAGCTTGATGAAGTTGAGACCCGCCTCGCCAGCCTTGACCTCATCGGCATCTTCCTGGGTGATGTCACGGAACTCAAAAACTTCCTTTTGGCGGAACTCGGCGTTGTCGTCAAAATTCAGCTTGGCGTCCATGGCAAGCACCTGGTGGTCGGTGGTCTCGGACAGGGGGTTGATCTCGATTTGTGTGGCATCACGCTCAATGAACAGCTTGTACAGCTTCTGGATGCTGTCCTTGGCATCTTCGATGCACTGCTCTGAGAATCCAATCTCGGTCGCAATGGTGCGTGCCATCTCGTCAGTAACGCCCTTGTGGATGTCCACATATGTTGTGATGATGGCCTCGGGGTGCTCCTTGGCCACAGTCTCGATATCCATGCCACCCTGCGAGGAAGCAACAATGACGGGGCCTTGCGAGGCGCGGTCCATCAAAACAGCGAGGTAGAATTCTCGGCGTGCGAATTTGCGCTCCACAATATAGACAGCGTTGCAAGGACGGCCTCCAGCGCCAGTCTGCTTGGTGATGAGCTTGTGGCCAATCATCTGGTCTGCAAGAATGGATGCTTCGCGGGGTCTTGGCTCGATGTTAGCCACTGATCTTTACAGAGCAGTAGTGGGCACAAGCACGCACGAGTAAACAACCCTGACACCGCCCTTAAACCCATTGTCAAACGTTCCCTTTCCTCGACCTCCAGCGAGCACCTGTGCCTTGATCACCATGTCGTCTCCGCCTACAATTCATTAGCCGTTTGTCCGGAGAATATCCCAATTGAGGCCCTACCAATCGCCTTAGCTACCTTCTCCGCCTCCTGGGCATTGGTAGCAACCTCGCCATTTGGTACACCGATGCCGTACTAAATACCTCGTCAACAGTCGTCCAGTAAAGAATGTGTGTTTTTGGCATATCGCACCTCTCTCAGCAGGTTTGCGGACCGGTACTCGTGTATCGACAGCGCTCTGCTCTGCTGTAGGACTGTCCGCTTCAGGGGCTTCTCCTAGTTTCCCATTAGCACACATTCCAGTCACAATGCACATTGGTGTCAGAGGCACTTGAAGCTCTCTCCCGCCATTGCGGCACTCACAGCAGCAGCTCTCAGAGCGCTAGTCAGCGGTCGGCAGCGGGCAAGCCTATACATGATGCCTAGGCCGACACGAGGTATAGAGGAATGACGGGTGTGCGGTTGGGTCGAAGTCGGTGAGGTTGAAGCTAGCCGTGGCTATCTTCGATGAAGTTGCGGAGTTGCCGACGCCAAGGCCTCCGAAGATTTTCCGGGTTGGTTCGGCGCGTGAAATTGTCGCGAAGTTAATATCAACATCAATTTTTGTTGATTCCTCCGCTGGACCTTATTCGCGCAAGAGAACTGCTGCCGCTATGGCGAAGCGGAGTAGCGATGGAGACGTGCTGTTCAATCTGGCCAGCGTGGCGCAGGCGAACAAGCGGAGGCTGTTGGCGACCTGGCTTGGGCCTGATACAGAGTCGGGGCCCCAGGATGGGAAGGCCAAGGTAGTAGAAGAGCAGGAGGAGCTGGAGGATGCAGCATGGGGCTATGAAAAGTACGTCAGGACACTCAGACTACATGCGCCGGTCTAATTGTCTGAAGCATCGGCGTTGGAGGCGTCATTCCCAAAAACATAAAAGATGGAAGCTTCACTCGACGGACCTTGACTTCAAACGACAAGCTGCTGCAGAATCTAATTGGAAGGAAGGCCGCCAAAGCGCATATCAGTGCGAAGCAACTCAAGAAAGAGCCAGTTCAGCAGCAGAAGTTCGGCAAACCTACGATATCTAAGGTGGATGAAAGCGAGGACGAGGAGGAGGGAAGAGCAGCCGCGTTCAAGTCGAAGAGGCGGAAGACTGCCAAAAAGCCTTCCATCCCCATCGATACAGAAGATCCCGAGGATGGCGACGACGCAACAGCGATGGACACAGGACAGGACACCGAAGAGAACATTCTTCCTGAGCCATCATTGCAAAAACCATCTCCAGATACCGGCGGTGACAGCTATGAGGAACCCAAGGATTCCTATCAGCAATCAAAACGGAAAACTGGGAGCTATCTTGACGAAATCCTGGCCGAACGAGCAAAGAAAAAGAAAAAGAACGAGAATAAGAGCAAAAGCAAAGGGGAGGATGCAAATGCTTGAGACGGAATTTACTATGGTCGGTGTGTCATGTAGGCGCTATCACTAATAGCAGCCTTTTGAACGTTCATAGCATAGTCTAACGCTTGATCTCTGCTAATGCTGAAGCCCCAGTTTGCATGGTTGTGCTAATCACTCTGCATAAGACGACTGGTTTTCAGTAAGACAAAGGTGCAAGCAATAACCCTGCATGGAACAGTAGCGGTGAGGAAGAAATTGCGTTGTATATACACACATGGCATAAATCTACAACAACAAATTCTCTATTCTCTCACAATCAAACTCGCCATTCCCATGCCAGTACCGATACACTTGCTCAACACACCAACACCACGATCCGTCCTCTCCAACTCATGCAGCAGCGTGGCCAACATCCTTCCACTCGTTGCGCCCAGCGGGTGTCCCAACGCAATGGCGCCTCCATTAGGGTTTATTGTCGCGTCCTCGATGCCCAACTTCCTCACACAATACAGGGCCTGACTCGCAAAAGCCTCGTTGATCTCCCAGATATCTATATCTTCCTTCGATATGCCAGTGTAGTTGAGGAGCTTTGGGATCGCAACAGCAGGCCCCACGCCCATCTCATCCGGCTGGCAACCAGCGACCTGTGTGCCCGCCCATTTTCCAATGATCTGCGAAGTAAGACCCAGTTCAGCAGCAACAGATCTCCGCATCATAAGTGCCGCACTCGCTCCATCAGAAATCTGCGAACTGTTCCCGGCGGTACTCGTCCCATCAGTCTTGAAAGCCGGCTTCATAGCCGCTAGCTTTTCCACCGTCGTCGTTGGTCGAATCCCATCATCCTTGGTCACAGTCTTCATTTCTATATTCTCTGGTACCGTAGGATCAGGATGCCACCTTGTCGTCACTGGCACAACCTCCTTATCGAAGAACCCCGATGCTTGCGCCTTAGCAGCTCTCTGCTGCGACTTTGCAGCAAAAGCATCTTGATCCTCCCTCGAGACACCATACCGTTCTGCCACATTTTCACTCGTGATTCCCATACCCATTATGCAGTCCCTAGCCTGTTTCACTGGACTTTCTTTCAACTCGTCCCAGAGTTGTGTAGGAATAGCTCTCGAGCCATAGTTCCGCGTCATGCTCTCCATTCCTCCTGCAATTCCTACATCGATCTGCCCTACCGCAATTGCATTCGCTATCGACGTTACAGCCGAAAGACCTGAGGCGCATGCTCTATTCACAGTTGAGAAGGAAGTCGTGGTGGGAATGCCAACGTGGTTTGCTGCCATGCGGCCTGCTTTGCTTCCACCCAGTTCAGACAGAACAGTACCGATGCATACCTCGTCGATTTTTGCGAGGTCGAGGTTGGGGAATTTGGCTATTGTTGCTTTGAGGACCTAGGTGGGCAGCGGGGTTAGCCAATGTTTAGATGAGGGGCATTCTGATAACATACAGCTGCAAGAATCTCATGATCGTACGCGTCCCTCAATCCGCCCTTATATGCTCGAGTTACTGGTGTTCGAAGTGCGGAGAGGAAAACCACGTCATGTGGATTCTTCTGGAGAACATTCTTTAATCCTTTTTGAATGAAGCCAGCCATTTTGTAAAGTGATTATGCGACACTCAAAGACAATCTAAAGCGTGTGAAGAAGCAATTGAAATACCAGACGAACAGAAACCAAACTTTCGGACCAGAAAGAAAAGAAGCGGCGGCGGAGGCCATTATATTCAAGTACCCGAAGTTGGAGGCCGTGGCATGGAGCTTCGGCAAATGATGGGGGAATCGGATAAGAGCTCATCCAGTTGAGAGTGTCACGTGAGCAGATACCGTTCGGAAAAGGTAGGACTATTCCAAACAGAGAACCACCCAGAAGCTTGATCGATGAACAAGATTTTTAATGTAAGATTGTGGATATGGTATAATCAACCGGTCTACCGGCGCAAAAAGAAAAAGATCACCCAAAAACCCGCGATGGCCATCAAATCGTCCACCACGTCGTAGCCCTTTTAAGGATCCTGAGCAGCCCAACCCGCTACCCCGCGCCCTCGCATGTCCCATATGCCTACATCATGCTTCCAAAACCATATCGTATTCTTCGTTTTCAATGTCGAGCGAGAGAGAACTAGGCGGCCGGGTACACGAGGCGGAAGATGTCATTGTAGACGAACCAGTTCGTGGCATCCTTCTTGAGCTGGAAGACTTGAGCATAGCTCATCGGCCGGTCATTGCCCTCAACCTGTCCATAGTATCAGTATGTGCCCCCAAAAGCGCGCCGCTGTGACCTACCATCAGTGCGCCTGTAACCAAAACCACGATGCCGTCGTCGCCCACGGGTTGAGCGTCCTGGGTGTCGACTCGGTGCTGGACCTTCTCAAAAGGGAGGTTCTGCCTTGGTTAGCAACCTAGAAAGCAGTTGCGAAGAGTTGATACGCACCTTGAGCTTCTCGGTGATGGCCTCGGCTCCAAGAGTGCCGCCGCTCTCAAACGTCAACATTGAGAATGGGCGCTGTTCAGGCTTATCAGCATTTCAGGCTCTGAACTAAGACTCGAGGGAACGTACGTAGAGAGACGCTAAGCCAGTGCGGTTCTCATCGAAGGTCTTGTAGTAGAACTCGACGAATTGTTCTACGCGGGTCAGTCGAACCTCATCAAATGCGCAGACGACAAGACACAGGAGCCTGGGCGGGGTAATAGCGGGGATCGTCCTGCGCATATACCAGGTTGGAATGGTGCTTACTGGCGATGTTGTCAAAGTCTACACAAACGCGTCAGTCGACGTGTCTCTCTGCTTGTAGCGGGGTTGCAGGACGAGCTTACCGGGGACGGACATGGCGGCGGCGGGGCCTGAGGGCACTGTTCTAGTCCCGGGGTAGTGGTAGAGACTGTTTGGAAGGGTGGTGCAAGCGGACTGTGGCGGGCGTTGTAGGTTGTGGTGCTTTTGAGTGTTAGGCAGAGGGGTCGCAGAGTGAATGTGTTGGCGGGGCACCAGCCCGCGGGCTTGGCACGGATCAAAGTCTCGCCGTCGCGCTTGCCAAATTTAATAACCTTTCGACTTTCTCTTCGCTCCTCTCCACTCTCCATCTCGGCACTTCTAGAGCTGCCGCCGACAATTACAACTCAACAGTAGGCCATTGTGATGGTAAGAGACCATGTGAAGTGGTCTGTGGAGCCCCAGCTCATCTGTAAGTTCATCATACAGTTTTCCTCCACTCTTTGGTGATGATACAACTTCAACAAACTAAAACTTCTGAGTCAATTTGACGATGAAGCTCAAAATAATTCAAGCTCAACAGGCTGATACAAAGGCTACTCTTTGTTGTTCTGCATTCAGTATACGTGGCAGAGGCTGACCCCGAACATCATAGGATACTACACTCTATACAACGAGGCATATATTCTCGTAGAATTCTATAGGATCTACAATATCATCACATATCATTTAGTTCCAGCCGTGAATGCAAACGAAAACCCTCGTAATATTGCTATTGGCTGTACCCTACATGAGCCGTCCTATAATCCAACAGCCTGGAACGACTTGACTGAGTCTACAATGGATTCTTCGAAGCTCCTGTACTTCAATCCTAGAATCTCACGAGACCTCTCGTTGCTGTAAGAGTAAAGAGCATCCTTTCCGCCTTCGGGATAATCGCCGCCGGGGGTCGAGTCGCTTGGCAAATCCTTGTATTGTGGGAAGTTCTTCTTGATAATTTGGGGGATCTCCTTATTTGAGAACAAGCCTGCGACAACGAAGAAGCGCTTGTTGGCTGCATCCAGCTTCTCGAAGGCTGCGACATGGGCTTCCGCGACCTCGCGTACATCCACCCATAAATGCACACCAGTGACCGGGATTTCATCCTTCCATTTCCCCTGTGCCGGCCATAGGATGCGCTGGTTCGAAGTGTTTATGTTCTCGAGACTCTCCAGATTGTGAATCTCACAAATATCAGCATCGCCATCATAACTCTTGCTCATATACTTACAATGGGACCGAAGACCATCGGCGGGTTGATTGTAGAGATTGTGAAGCCGGGTTTCTCCTCCTCGAGGAACTTCCACGCCGCTTTCTCCGCGAATGTCTTGCTAGCTCGGTATCCAAGCGCCGGGCTATCATCAGCTTGCTCTCTTGTTATGGGATTCCAGTCCTCTTCTGAGTAGACATGTCCGGGCCAGAGACCCTGATCGGCGTTTACAAGTGCAGCGAAAGAGGAAGTGATTACCACGCTCTTGACGGCCGGCGCGCTCTTCTTGATTGACTTTAAGATACCTGTTGTACCAATGACGGCGGGATCGAGGAGGTCCTAGTGAATGTCAATGGAACTCTCTCCGTAAACATCGATATTCTCACCTTCTGAACGTCTGTCACGTTGAAGTGGAACGGACTAGCGGTGTGCAATACTGCTTCGAAGGGTGGGTCTGAGACGACAGCTTGATCAAACGCTCCCTCTTGTGCAATATCTGGTACAATAGCGAAATCCAATTGGCCCTTCTCATACAAGCCTTTGTACGCTTCCTTGATCTTATCAGCTTTGGCCTGTGTGCGAACGGTCGTTACGACAGAATGACCGCGCTTCAATAAGACATCCAGTGTATGCGCAGCAATGAAGCCGCTACCACCAGTGAGAAGAACCCGAGTCATTTTTAAAAGGATTTGTGCGATTGAGTGTTGGGTCGAGTGCAGGAAGACTGTCGACAGTTGTGATTTGCTTGCAGATTGAAGTATTCAAACATTTTGAGGAGAATGTCGCAATATATGTACCTGTCGCACATCAAAGGCCAACCCCACTACGTACGAGTATTGCGGGGCACTTTCCCGAGCTTCGGCTTCTGCTTTCTAACGCAACAAACGTCACAGTTGCTCGCTGCCCAGTACACCGAACATTATTCCGTTCAACTACCCGTCTCCTTATAATATTTCCGCCTTATCCGACGAAACAGTCCCCCTGATCAGCTGACAAATGCTCACTATATCCAATAAAATCCGTAGCAGCGGCTCGGGAAATGCGAAATGTGTAGTCGCTCTTAAGATCATTATGGCCTATCTCCGCTTCGGGTAAGCGATATACGTTGATGTCGCCCCCGCTTCCGTGGTGGCGGTGGTGAGAAAGCAAGTGTTTGGTATGTCGCGTTGGGAGTCATTGCATCACCTGCGAATAGGGAGACCAGGAAAAGTATCCTGTGATGTTTGCACTTTCCCACATCCAACCTATCAACTTCCTTATAGATATCAGGCATGGGAATTTTCTCTCGTGAAGGACAAGCTCTGGAAACCTAGCCCGTTCGTAATTTCCATGCGATAATCGAATGCTAAAATTGATGAAAATGGCAATTCTGATAGGCCAGTGGACCAATGTGGTTTAGTGGCGAGTCACGGGTTCCTGGCTTGGAGTACGGAGCATTCACTCTCTGTGTACTCACATAAGCTTTGTGATGAGGTCGGGAGTTATATGTGGGGGTGTGAAATTATATGGCTTGTAGGAAGAATTGGCTCCGTGTTAGAGTATCGGACAGAAAGCTGAAGGAGATATTAGTCTAGGTTTAGTGCATAAGGGTGAATGTTGTACACCGCGTGGTGCGTTAGGAGGTTGATGTATTGGTGTGCGGACTTGATTGATGTAGGGGGGGTCTCTGTTTTGTCCGCATCATGGCCATGGAAAGTAGCCGTGGTTAATAGCATCAATAAGATACACAAGGAGCTTATTGTCTGGTGTCAGATATGCAACCTGGCTGCTATTTGAGGCACGGTATTTGTAGAGTTTTCACGAGAAGAAGGGTTAAACCAATATTTCTCCTTTCCTAAGGTTTGATGCGGCATCATATCGATTGGGCACTCAAGTTCATTTGGTATACTCGACGGGGAACTGCAGGGTTCCTATGGTATTTGATCTGACTAAAGAAGGGGATTGAGAGATAGGAAGCCGGTCGACAAGAGGCATAAAACAAATAACGTCAATGGCTTGGGTAAATCATCTGTCCGAAAAGTGCTACTAGTAGCACAGCGAACTCACATTAAAGGCGTGTTCCATATTTTTACAAGAAGTCATCTCACCTCCCAGCCCTTGAGCAACATCAACAGATTGTCAAGAGGCCATCGAAATCTAACTCGCTTCTGAATTTTTTTAGACCAACATCACAATGCCAATCTCGTCATCTCCATAAGGCAAATTCAGTGCTTCAAACATCTCATAAATATTGCTCTCTACTTCTCATCCATTGAGCCCATCTGTGCTTTGATTTTCCTGATGACCCTAGCACCTCTTTTAGTGTTAGAATGATATGGGCCTATGTAGTATCCTTAATTCTGCAGTGTAAGCTCTTTTGCACCACTCCAGAGCCTCTGCAAATTGCCCTTGTTCGTACCTAGCTATTCTAATGTTGAACCCAATGATAGTGACGTCAATGTGTTCGTTCCCATAGATCGATTTCATGACCTCCAATTGTGTTCCATATACTTTCACAGCTTCTTCGTGCTTCTTTTGCAACAATAACAGCCTTCCAATCTCAAACTCAACAGAAATGGTTTTTTCGTGCCTCATGCCAAACTTCCTTTTGAGCACTTCTCGTGTACGGTATAGCAATATTTCGGCATCATGATACCGGCGCTGTGCAATCAAAGTTGATCCGAGGTTTTGTGCAATGTTTAGGATGTCAATATTCTCAAACCCGACGCTCTTTTCTCCATTCTCTAATGCTTGTCGGAGGAAAGTCTCACTCGCTTCTAGATCACCTGTCTTCCTCATCAGAAGCCCAAGATAGGATAGATCCTTGTATGCAGTGGGGTGATATTTTCCGTGTCTCCTTTCTCGGGTGATGATGATCTCATCGAGCATTTCTTTGGCCTCTTTGTATTTTGATTGGTATCCCAATGCCAAGGCCATGAGACGCTTGACAACAAGTGTTTTCTCATGCTCTGGACCTAAAATCGAGGATATAATTGCTAGCGAGGACCGCCCTAACTCTTCTTCGGTTGAGAGTTGGCCTTGTAAACCATACCATTTAATAAGACACCTTAGAATGTCGGAGAATTCTATCAATAATTCCTTATTGTCTGGTAGGTTCTCTGGCTGTATGGCTGCTTGAGCGTGGGGTACCAGTGCCTCACAACGACCCCAAGTCTGCGGATCAGGCCAGGGAAACTCTTTCTTGATCAAATGGATATATCGATTTACCCAAGCCCGTAATTCGTCGTGCAGATCCAGCCACTTCCTTGTGGAGAGTTGTACCAGGCGATGCATTTCAAACTTGTCACCATCTGTGCTCGTTTTTATCATGGAATAACTGGTCAGCACTGCCCAATCTTCTTCAAAGTTGCAAATGACACCCTCTTCGCCATATTGACCATCAAGAAGATCCTCTGGTATCCCTTGACGATTGAAGAGACACATGAGCGAAAGTAGGCTAGCCGCAGAAGGACATGCTCGACGAATATGCTCAAAGGATATGTGCCATGTCGTGATGATTGAATTTGAACTTTGTCCGTCTCTCCGAAGATCAGGCATGTCTTTAGCAAGCAGTTTGGTTCGGTCTTCATCGCATTTTCTTAGACTCTCCAGATACTTCGCCACAGTAAACCGAGGCGTCATCTGCGCGATGAAAGCCGTAGCTTGGCTAATGGCCAGGGGCATACAGTCCAACTCTGATATCAACTCGTCGGCATCGGACTGGATATATCCATCGGGAAGCTTGTTCTTCAGAAGTGCAAGAGCATGGTGGCGCTCCATTGGACCTACTTCGATGATATCGTGGTAACTTCCTACAATCCGGAACGAGACATCCTTACTTCGAGAAGTGATAAGAACTGAACCATTGGATGATTGTGGGAGATATTCTAGGAGGTCAGGTTTGTCATCTTGTAGGGAGCAAAAAGGGTTGAGCTCATCTAAATTATCGAGAATCATGAGCCAGAAACCATTCGCATCATCGGATAACCATTTGGAAACAAGTTGCATGATATTCGCATTCGGCTGGTCCCATCCAGAGAGCTGGACGCGTTCGGCTATGTTACGGTACCCTTCTTCAAGTTTTGCGGTCGTTCCGGCGTGAACCCAAAAGATCCAGGTGGTAGGTGATCTGTCCCTCATCTTGTAAGAGTACTCAACCGCTAGTTGTGATTTTCTATTATTTGTTAGCAATTTTCGGACTCCGCAATGCTACAAACCCTTAACCTACCCAACTCCACCGAGCCCAACAATAGCTGCTCTAGAAGCAGGCTCGCGGCAGATTTGATCGATTGATTCAAAGATATCGCGGTCTACGTAATCCGGATCTCGTCGAAAGGGCACGTTGCTGCTCGGTGAAGGGCGAAATTGCTCTGAAACAGGTCAGTTCTTGAGCAAGACCAACATTGTCCTCTCCCAATGGAGCAAACTCCAGATACGTATTCAGACAACATGTCTACCTCTGCCGATATTCGGCTCAAGCTTTTCCGTGCAAGCCTGTAAATTGATTGTACAATAGAGATAATATTTTGCAATCGACATGAGGCAGATTGAGAATTCTTCGTTGGTCTAAACCCATATCAGGAGTTCGCAACAGTGCGATAGACAGAATGGGTACGGTACCTATTTTTGGTATCTCATATCCTGTTGCGACAGCATCAAACGTCAAAACTCGAATATATCGATCTATCACCGCTCCAATCTTTTCCACTTTTCCATCATAGCGAATACTCCCAAAAGCCTTCAGCGTTCGTTCCGCGCGCGTAGCTCCAGGAGCTGGAAGGGCCTTTGTGACCAGCTTCTCCAGTCCTTCGATCTGGGTCTTCAACTCATCGATGGCGATACAAATTGGCTGGTTCGGTACCAGCCCTGAATTGATGATTTGATTTCTGCGCCGAAGGGCATCTAGGAGAGGATGTATGAGGACTTTTATGTGCCGGAAAGCCTCTGGTAGCTCCCCAGCCCGGGCTCGATAATCGTCGAGGCGGGTGATTATACGGGTGCCGACGTCGACCAGCTGAACGATACTCGCAACGACGCTGACAACAGCCAGTGCTTCGGCCATATCAGAAGGATGCTCGGGAAGCAATGTGTCTAGGTAACTATGGGAAACATCCTAAGAGCTGACTGGACTCTCCAAATCGACCTGCGAGGACCCCTGACGGCACAAACAAGGAAATGGAAGGCTTGAGGAGGTGGAACAAGAAAGAAAACTTTGCGATACGATGAGATGGAGGATGAATTTGTGTGAGGAGGGAAAGTCTCGAGATGTGAGAGAAACAGGACGGAGGCGAGCAGATACGAAGCTGAGGCCCCGCAGCAATGCAGCCTTGGACGCATTCGAGCAGAGCCCCAATTGTCTATGCGCCACTTACAACCGACATTTGAAATGCAGCCTCGCAGCGTCCTGCCTTACATCATACATTCTGCCTCAAGCGTGGAAGGCTTTTGCTATGCTTGAAACTCTGTCTTGTATGGCCATGTCTATCTGGGCGCTAATTTTGGTGGTGCAAGAACCACGTTTTACAGTATTTCCTCTTTTGTTGGCTACGCATTTTTGAAACTATTTACTGTTGGCTCACGTGCACGCTCTGCTGGGAGTGCTCCCTTGACCTTCCAGCATCTCTCACACTTTTGTCGTCCACCCCCACCCTTTGAACACCACTCTCGCCGCCACCAAGAAACCAGCACTTCCCATCAACAAACACCCCCCAAAGGCCCATACTTGTTTAAACCCACTCTCATCCAAAATCGCACCTCCGATTGGGGTACCAACCAACAGACCCAAAGCGACACAAGCGAAACTCTGTCCCATTCTCGTCCCAATCTTTTCTCTTGCGTCCAGACTCATGCTGACAATAATCGAGGGTGGAAGACTGACAAACGAGCCAGAGAAGAATCCATAGAAAGCCATGATCACGATCATACCAGCTGTAGACCTGATGGTCATGTAACAAAAGCACAGAACGCTGCTCACTATAGCGCACGGAATGACGATGTTCAGAGGGCCAAATTTGTCGGCTAAGAGATTAGGAAGGATGCGGCCGAATACCGAGGTAGAGTTCATGACGGCCAGGAGGTAGAAAGCAAGATTCGGATTAGTAATTTTATCGGTAATCGCGTAGATTTGTGCATAGAAAAATGGCATATAGAGGCCTGCAAGGTTGAGGTACACTTAGCAAGTTTCTTGGTTGAGGGGTGTTTAGCTAGTAGACAGTACGTACCCATGAAGCCAATGAAGAAGGCGAATACCATGAGCGAATAGTAGGGAAGCTTGAATGCTGGGAGATCGAGTAGAGATCGTTTTTTGGCCGGAAGGACGCGGACGCGCATGCAAACGTTCGGAACAAGTTGAGTAGCTAGGATGATGAAGCCTATTACTCGTGTGGTCCATCCGAAGCCAATCTGAGGAAGTAGCTTGTGGAAGATTATGGGATATATGACACCGCCAAAGGAGCTCCCAGAGGCAGCGATGCCTATTACTGTACCAATTCGAGTTGTAAAGTATGTGTTGAGAATGGCAACGGAAGGGATGAACAGACAGCCACAGCCGCAGCCAATGCAGAAGGCCTGGGCTAAGAGAACCTGCCAATACTCGTGGCACAGACTTAGCATCATCTGCCCAATAACGAGGAGGAAGGATCCAGTGATCAGAAGAGCACGAAAGTAGCCTGCGTCGTAGATGGGTCCTGAAAGCGCCCCTACAAAGAGAAGAAGGAACGCTTGAATGGAGCCTATCCACGATATTGACGATGGGCTTGAATCGGGAAGGAGTACCGTCTCGTAGTAAGCCTGATACGAGCCAAATGTGTTGATAATTCTGCAGACAATCAGACAGTTTCTTTGAACACTGACGCTTAGACTTACCCCCAAGAATTGAACAGCAAGAAGAATCCCCCCAAAACTTGTAACCACGCCCACAGCCCTCCATTCGGAATACTGTCTACATTCCTCACACTATGGATTTTCGTTACTGGCTCTAGATCTTCCTCATTTCCTGTTATCGCCGCGTCCTTCTCTTGCAGATCCTTTTCGTCTCGTTCAGAGTCAGCGATCTGCTCTTGCTGCTGGCTCCGTATCGATTCCCCTTCTGAATCTACGACCGGCTTATCATCATACGAATCTGTCGAAGCGGCAAGATCGTTTCTTGAAGAAGTGTTGTTGGAAAAAGCCTCTACCCGGGTCATAATTCGCGATCCGTGGTTGGTTCGAATCCTCGGTGGCACAACTGGCGTCCTGTACTGGTACGCCCTAAAACCAGCTACACCTAGAAACAATCCTATCAAAAGCCGTTTCGCCTCAAATGAACACTTCGGACTGCGATGATGCCTGTTTCCTCTTCACACTTCCAAATAAGTACACAACAAAAACAGTTATCGAGGAAGTAGAACAAAGAGTTCTTCCGAAGAAAGGGCTACAATAACGTAAAAACCAGCTGATACCGCCCTCGCCTTAACCAGGGGCAAACTCCCTTCATATGCAGGCTCGGCCCTTACAAGAGCGCGAGCCCTAGCCGATTTTCCGGGGAAAACAATCTGAGTATCTCTTTAACGTTAGGCTGTATGACCCACTTCCTCCACCGAAGCGTTGCTTCGTCAAACAAAGTGCCCCGCAGACAGCCCTCCTAGCGTCACTAAGCATTAATCCCGTATTAATCCCGTACCATGGCGTTTTCTAAAAGCACGTCACCACCCACCGCTGGCATCTGATATCCTGTTACGGGATTTTCAACCATGTTTATTAGGTGGCCTGAAAAGGGCGTAAAGAAATCTTACATTATTCCGCGAATTGGCGTCTGCGCAGCATGCAGACAGTTTTCGATGCATGCTGTGACAACGACCAATATCGATGGGAAAAACGCATAAAGTGTCTTATGTGACGTTCTGAAATGTTGTGAATTAGGTACTTATAGGACAAGTTGGCAAGTCACATAGGGTCATCAATATTTTTTTAAGTGTTGAGTGCTTGTATGGTGGCGGGGATGGCCGGTTCATCACGGAAAAGCAACCGGAAAAGCACCTCGTTTGTCACGAAATTAGCTCGGCATCGGAGAACGCGGACGTGAAGGACATGGATCTGCCACATCTCCGAGTGAGATCCAAGCTGCTCATTCATCTGGATTTCAAAGCACAGGATACATTCACTATCTGGCCAAAATTCTATATATCTGAGTATCCCCTTTTTTTCCATTGAGTCCGAAACTTTTGAAGCCGATATATGGTTCACCATCATTGATAGCATCAGAGTCTCTATGACCCGCAAATGCGATTATTTTCCGGGAAAAGCAGGAATGCCTGCGTAGATGGTGTACAATCAAAAGAAAACTATTAGTGCATCATATCATCATGATGCTGAAAGGGGGAATTGGTATGCCGTGCCATGTCGTACGTACTTTTTGAGCCGCCCACCTATATTATGAAGAACCGCTGTTGAGAAAGGGAAGGGTAATGCAAATCATAACAACGCCTGAGCAACGTCTATGACGCTCGCTATGCTGTACAATGAAGAAGATTCGTACAGTTCAGGCCGTAGGCATCGCCAGTGCCAAGTATCCACAAAAAGACCGAACCAGTTTATTTTCCCAACCAAATGCTTACTGCCGAAATCGTGCTCGTAATTTTCGAATGTTAGACAATGTAGTGAAGATCTAGACGTGCTCTGCTAGACGGATCTCTGTGAGTTCGTACACAGATGGATGCTGCGTTGATCGTTCGACACGTTCGATCCAGTAGAGGTTTTCCGTCAAAGCTCTTGACCCACCATGTTGTCCCTGATTCAGCACACGAATACGACGTTTCTCGCGCTCATCCACGACCTCGTGCATAATCTTGATAATGCCATTCCAGCCGACTCGGCTGAGTACGGCGGGATGGTGAAAGATGATGTTAAGTAGTGGTAATGGTAGCGAAAGGAAAATACTAGAAAGTGCCAGGGTGATGAAGTCTGGCTTCAGCTCTTCCTCAGGAGGATTTTCTCCGAATCGGATTTTGCTCAGGCGTGGGTTGTGCGTAGACTGGCGGGATTCGATGACGGTTGGAAGTCGAGCGTAGTCCTTCATCTCGGGGGCAAGGGAGTGTAGGACAAAGTCAGGAGGGAAGATACTTGTTACGAAATCAATGCTAGCATGGAGCAAGTTGTTTTCGTAAGAGCCAAGACTGTCATCATGCACGCCATCAGAGTCGAGGCCATGTCCACGGCGAGGTGATTGTTGTCGAGATTGAGGACCACGCCCACTCAAGCCAAAAGAGAAGGCTTGATCTAGAGTGTCCGGCCGCAACAAGCCCTTGGCGATGTCGATGCCTCGAGCAGCCATGCCGTGCATATGAAGTAGTTTACCAGCAGCGGCATAGCTTATGGCTTGCTCCATCCGCTTACGAGCAGGTCCAAACGAGGCACCCTGTTCACCATCCGATTGGAAGGGGGCAATACCATAGAGAAAAGAGCGCAGAGACACGACAGGGTGGCCATACAGGATCTTGATCGCCTCAGTGAGGGACTCTGGAGTCACAAAGGGGTCGTTGGTGACAATGTCAAGGAGTTGTGAGTCGTTGGTCCGGAATGTACTGGTACTACGCTGGATTGCGGAAGCGATGGCTCGGCTTCGACCTACTATGATGCCATGAACTGGCATACTAAAGAAGAGGACATTTTCTGATCGTATCTGCAGAAGAAAATCGGCTAGCTCAGGACTGGCAAATCGCTGCGATATGTAGGAAGCAAGTTCAAGTGAATCTTCCAAGGTTGGTGTGGTTGCAGGCATACTGGTGGGCTTATGCGGGTTCGGATTTTGGTATTCCTCATCGAACTTTGCGATGAGTTTTGTGTCTCCAAATTGGGACCTCATCGGAGACTGTGAATGGGACCTTGGACTGTGGACGGCACCATTCATCAAGGTGGGAGCGCGCATAGGAGAGTACTGATCTTGATAAGAGCCCTGATACTGACCTTGTCCTTGGATTAGAGGAGCCTGATAATCTCTACCGGATCCGAAAGCAGCCTCGGGAGGCGGCATCGATGAACCACCGTACATCCATGCGGTCCGGGGGTCAGAGAGATGTTGTGAGTGGCCTGGATAGAACGGAGCTGCAAATTGGGGGTGCGCAAAACCCGGTGGATGTTTGGGGAATGATTGCTCTTGGACTGGATGCTCTGGCCCAATCTCCTGAGGCGCAGAGGGCTCGGCGGGGGAATCTTGAGTGGCACCGAAAACGAGTCCATCCAAGGTTGGTTGAGGGGGGTGATGACCGTTGTTGATTGAGGGTACTTGGGCTGGTGGCTCGTTGAGTTCAACGGTTGACGTCTCTGTCTGCAAGACTTGAGCGGGAGAGAGTGGGGGGGCCGGTTGGGGTGGTGCATCGGAAGCCGGGTGATGGGCGCCGTTCGCGGCAGCAGCGTTGTGCCCGGCAATTAGCGAAGAGGCCTCGTCACCGGATGCGATGTCGTCGGTAGGAATGGCTGGAAGTTTCCATGTAAGAATTTGTGTAGTTTTCGATAGAGGCACCGCCGCCGCGATGGATAACTAACCTTGGTGTTCTGGTGATGCTTCTCCGCTCTCGTCTTGTGTGCCGACTAGTGAGTTCGCCGGGGTTGGCTCGCCGACATCTCCACCATGCACACCTGACACCTTTGAGTCTGGCGTGAGAGGAACCTGAACACTGCCCGTGGGCTGCTCTTGAACCTCTTTCTCCAGACCCTGCGAGGGCTGTTCCTCTTGTTGGCTCGCTGCAGCTATTGTCGTGGAAGTCTCTTCGGGCGTGATTGGCCTCGCGGACTGGGGCGTGCGAGAGAAAGCAAGAGGCACGGCGGGAATGATGCGAGGAAGAGGGCGTCCCACCCGCTTCTTGGGACCGATGTTGTGGGGGTTTGGCGGCATTGCGAGAGTTGGCGCTAGGTTGGCAAATTGGGTGAGGGGGACGGCAGCGGCTCCAAGATAATTGCGCTAGATGAGCGCGTTGCCAATTATCCTGGAGCGCCGTGGGTAGGAAGAGAGGCGAACACGGTGGGGTTGGCGGAGGATGCAGGTGGTGTTCATGTGGGGGAGCCCTAGAGAAATTCAACCTGCGCCAAGGCCTTCAAACGTCAGAGCTCCCACACTAGCCCGTCACGTGTGACCTTACTTTGACTTCACCTTGACTCTAGCCTCACTGGTCAGCCAGTCCATTCTCAATCGCCCTGTCTGAGTCTCTAATAAAGGGTATTCGTAAGGGCTGGCCGGTCTCCTCCCTTCCACATACTTTCATTACGCTCCAGTCAGCCAATTCAACTCACAAAAGCAGCACGGTGTGTGCAATAATGTGGCCTTGAAGACATGTCTGCATTTCATCATACGGCGGATCAAGGATTCTTGAACCCTCTCATTAGTTTGATATTCAACCTCTGCTACACACTGTGGAATGCCTGATATAGTTTTCGGGGTGGTGACGAAGCTCCTTATATACTGCTTCAAGCACTGGACAGTTACATCACATCTCTGTATTTCACTGCCTCTCAAGGGATCCAATCCCTGAGGGAGTGTGTAAATAAACATGTTCTTCTGCGCATCATCCATGGTGAAAAGGTCCAGTCGTGTTTCCCCGCATTTCTTGTTGCACTACTTCTCTGCATGACACCCACGCCCCTTCTCTCGATTTTCCTATGTCCCTTCCCCCTCATATGTCTTCCTTCCTCTGAGTCGTCATGTCACACCACTCGCCACATGGCGTGAGTCCCCAAAGGCCATGTCTATGAATTTCTCATCCACGCATGCCCCTCATGCCAGACCTGAAATTCTCGCTACTCCACGCTACTCTATCCTAGGCCACATTTGCTCTCTCAGACACATTCCTACTACCTAGCCAGCACTGTAACACTCGCGAAGGCGGCAATGACCCATGGGCAGACCCGCCCTCCCGGACACGAACGATCCTCCGCTCGACATCGACAGTCCCCTGTGCAACCTCTCAAAGACACCCGGTGCCGAGATTGTCAGATTGGGCAGTTCCCTACGGCCCCCCTGACCTCCCCAAGAGATCTTTGTCCTCATAAGCGAGAGTTTGCTCCAACCAGTATGTTGACTAATTTCCATCTATCGCGAGCACATGTTGAATGCTGCCCAGAGAACCGCTTTAGCATCCTCGCGGAACTCCATCGAAAGCCATATAAGAGCAACTGGGCCTTTGAGTTTGCTGATGCGCCAACTTCGAGTCCTCGGAGACGCGGAAAGCGTGGTGGTAAGCATGTCAGGCCAAAAGAAATCACGCAGCAGCCACTTGATCATAGAAAGAGCGAGGTCGATGGTATTGACGAAATGTGCATGAGAATGGCGGAGCTCAGTCTTGGGGAGGGAGATAATCTAAACTTTCGACCAAGAAATCGAGAAAAGGACGGACAAGATACTTTTCCGGGCTCCATTAGACATCATTGGCTTTCCCAGTTTCGACCGGATTCCGAGAAGCAGCTGGGCAGTTCAGCGGCATTTGTCCAGGATAAGGTATCTAAGCTGCCTCAGTCCATGCAGCGATGCTTGAGTCGAGATCCGCATGCAGTAGAGATGCCTGATTTCAAGCGCAAAGAGTCACGATTCTTCCCCTTGTCGGCCTTTCTGGCTGCTCCAGACCCGGCTGCTCGACACCCTTCATCACACATGTCTGTGCCGCCGGCAAATAAGCTCGATAAACCTAGGAAGCAAGCAAAAGCTGCCGTGCTTTCCGCAGCCCAAAAGGCCGCAGCATCAGCAGCATGTCGCGCTCTTCCTACCCGACAAATTGTCTCTCCTCCACTCACTATAATAATTCGTCCACATGTATCAACGCCCCGATCTCATTCTCCTCTCGCTCTGACCTCCCCTACACAATCCGCATCTACAAACTCTCCCCTGGTGCATTCCCCGTTTGCTCCATTAGCAATCACACCATCCTTCACGGCCTCGCCGACCCTGACAACATCTCCTATAATGTCAGCGATCCCATCGCTAGCATCGTCTTCATCTATTGTGTCTACACAGCGCAGTCTGGCTTCTACGCCAACTGGGACGCCTCCTCCACTTCCTCCTCGCCCAAAGCCGGCGCTTGTTCTCTCACCATTGCAGAAATGGGCCCAAGTCTCTTTACCGTTGGTGTCACCTACCATGTCACCTATATCTCTGGTACAAACGCCTATCACATCTCCTCGACCTACTCTTCCACCTCTTGAATTTCTCCCGGCCCTCTCGCCCCCTACATCCTCTAGTTACGCGAAGCTTACGACACCACGAACCGACACACTAGAGAAGGATACTCCGGCGGCGTCTATTAGCTCTGTTGCGCAGATGGAACTCGCAGATTTCCTGAGAATGGGCCATGCGAATCCGTGCTGGTGTTCTTTGCACAACCCCCCAAGACTGGAGACTCCTCCGACTTACGATGCCTTGGAGTTGAAGACGAGACCTGCAAGCCCTGTCCTCACTCTCAAAGACCCACTTACGATGTTGTGCAAGCGGCGAGACTCAGATATACATTTAGACTCCGACTCGGAGATTGAGTCATTCACGATGAGTCCATCTTCTACATCGTCAGGCTTCGAAGACCTGGCTACGGCAGAAGGAGCCAACTTTAGCCCGAGGAGTGAGAGCGAGAGCGGGAGTGAAAGTGACCATGATTTTAGTGAAGGAGAACAGGATTGGACGATTGTAGCCCCTGGCCCACGGTACGGTAAACCCCCGACCTTATCCACAGACGACGAAAATTTTGGTCCCATGGTTTCAGCGGATAGTCCATCGCCCATTATGGTTCAGCCCTGGCCCTCGCCGCCTTTGACACCTGAAAGCGACATTGTCTCTCCCGCTACTTTTCCAATCGTTGACACCGACCAATCCACTGGAGGTATCCAGCTGATGGACAACAACTCCTGGAGCGCTACCACCACTCCCAGCAAACTTCTTCCTATAGCCGCCAGCCGCAAGCGTACCTTCTCGACCGCAACGTCTACCCCTAAGCCTGGGCCTTGCACACTATGTATGACCTGCACATGCGCCTGTGCACAGAACCAATCCGCCGAAAACACAGACTGTGAATGGCCTACGCTCCAAGAAGCGATGACACAGCGACGCAAGAGACAGAGGTATTCTAAGAGCCAGGGCTCGGAGATCGCTGCGTGGGGAGGAAACATGTGGGATGGGGTCACTGATTGGTTTGTTTGAGTTCGGCGTCTATGGAGGATAGGGATGATGATGGTCTGGGGGTTGGAGAAGAGCAAGCATGGATATGAGAGTGAGGTCAGAGGCAATGAAAATGAGGTTGATTGTTTGGTTAAAGTCAGATATTCAGAGTCTCTACAGCTGCTTTTGTTGGTTGTAGGTTGGTAATTTTTGAGTTTTGTTGATTCCTGCTTTGTCCTATCCAGCCTTTCTCTCCAGCGTGATTGTTTTCGTCTTAATCAAATACCCTATCTCTTTATAGTGAGTTCGAGATAGTCATCTGGACATAGACACAGCCTTCATCATCGTGGAATGAGGCTGAAATGGCATGGTTGTATCATAAACGAGAATAGGGAAACAGCAAATTAATCGATCTATTGACCAGGTACCTAGTTATGAAACCAAGTCTCAGGCAATGGTGCAGCGCACAATATCTCACTTGAAAATAGAGGAGTGCAACAACACAGTATCCAAATAGACACACCCTAACACCAACCTATCACTCCCTCATCCGAAACTCCAATATACAATCCCCTTCCTAGACCCGTCGTATAAACCTGAACCTTTACATAGCCTATTCATGCCGTCCCCCACCCATCCGTTCAAGGTTGCTCATGATCCTACTCTTCCCACCACTCGTACTCCTATTCAAACCGGGCCCTCCAAATCCAAATCCACCTGGTGCCCTGAGACCGCTCGGTTTCGCAATGCCACTTCCCTTCTCTGCACCTCCGCCCATCGCCCCGATCCTCTCCCCAACTGCACTACCGGGTCTCACCATGCCCAGTGCAGATCCAGGACGACCACGAGACGGAGTAGGGGCAGACGGTGGCGCCCCACCAAGGGTCGACTTGCGAAGTTCTTCCTGCTGAAGTTCCTCCATCTTTTCGCCACAGAGGGAGAGCATTTGTTCTGCTGCTGCGACCAACTCTCCTTTCTCTACTCTCTCGGCTTCCAGCTCTTGGAACAGGGTGTCATGAGACTGTCGAAGGGATGAGAGTTCAGATTGAAGACCGGCAAGCTTCGCCTTGAGGCTTTGAATCTCGAATTTCTGATCTTCGAGACGCTTGAGGTCATCCGCGTTGCTGGTAGAACCAGTGCTCGGGGCATTTCCAGCGAATTCAGCAGGCACGACTTTGCTGAAGGTATCGTCGCGCTTTTTCTCTGCCTCTTCGACTTGGCGCTCCAAACGGATGATCTGGACGCGGAGTTCCTTGCAGCGTTCGTCTGCCTTCTTTTGATAGTTCTCCTTCAGCGCCTTGATCTTCTTCTCATGTTTGGCCTTGTAAGCAGCATGGAGATCTCGTGCAACGTCGTTAACCTTCTCTGCAATTGCGGTCTGGCACTCGGTTTCAGAGTAAATCTTCCTTTCGCCTGCACCCTCGTCAGGACTAATAAAGGTGGTCATGTCCACATTCTTGCTCTCCGCCTCGATAGCCCTGGTCTCCAATTCTGAAGCCCTCGATTCTGCTTCTTCGGATCGTTTCTCAAGCTCCAGGAGGCGAGAAAGAAGATTCTCCCGTTCCGAGTCGTTCCGGGCAAGTTCGGACTGCACGTCTTGAAGGAGAGATTGCACCTCCTCACCCTTCTTCTTCCAGTCGATCATCTGGGCTTCAGCATACTCCCGCGCGCTGCGCTCATCGCGTACTGTTTCTTGGGCTTCGCCAACACGACGTTCGGCGTCTGCGATGGCTTTGACGAGACTTTCGATTTCGGCCTCCTTGCCGGAGAGACTGGCGGTGAGACTGGAGACCTGTGACTGGAATGTGCTTTTCAGACTTTCAAGCTCGCGAATAGTAACTGTAGGAATAGAACGGGGTGTTGGAGGTGGAGGCAGTTCAAAGTCAAGTAGGTTGAGAAGCTGGCGGTTGTGTCCCGGTGTGGAGGGCACATAGGAGCCGCCCTTTGCGGGGGATCGCTGATTCTGGATGTAACTGAGAAGATTCGACTCAGTGGCGGACTTGACGGGAGATTGGCGACCCCGGTTGGGGGATTGACGCCTCGATGACGAGAAAGCCTCAATTTGTGCTGTGAAGTCGAGAAGTAGATTCGTGGTGTCATTGTCTTTGCGGGACTTCCCGCGGGGGGTTGGGGAAGGAGTGCGATCATTGCGGCGGACCGTGGACGGAGTCATCTGGGCGCGAGCACGGGGTGTTGCCTACCAAATATGTTAGCCCTCAGAAGTCGAATGTATTCTCCAGTCAACATACCTGATCAAACAAGCCAGTCTTCGTGGGACTGTTCTTACTAAGAACGGCGAACTTGGTCATATCCAAATTTGGCATTTCCGAGAATGTGCTGAAGCACGTGTCGTCAAAGTCGATCGCGCTCAGCTCTGGCCCGTCTGGATTGAACTCTGTGTCGTCTATACCCATGTCTTCTGCTATCGGCATTGTGTTTTGTGTGTGGTAGCTGGTAGAGATTTCGTGGCTCTCGTGGTGTGTCTCTTCTAGCATTTGGATCGCAACAGTCAATCCTTCGTTGTCCCGTAGTACGGGCTCGGCGTGATGGGAAGAGCGCTCAGTCGGCCGGGGAAGAAGCTCCATGGTGCTGTCGTGCAAAGAGGCGGGTTGTCGCTGCGTCGACTCAACTGATGGGGTACGCGATGGTTTGCACGGAGAGCGGCTCTTGTGTGAACGACTGCTCATAGCAGATCCTGGCCGGTCCGTGCCGATGTGCTTGGCCGGAGAAGAAGCCTTGGGGGTATTGTGTTCTGCGCCATTGTAGCCCACAGGCGGAAGATCGAAGTCGGCCAGTAACGGTTGTGCAGGCGCCATCTTCATGGGTGAAGTGCGATCTCTTAGTCCCAGGCTTTTCGAAGGCGACGATATTTTGAATGCAGACTGCGGGGCCTCTTCATCCAAGCCAATCAAGGGCTTGGCTGGAGTCGCCGCCACGCTGCCAGGCGCAATGTTCTCCTGGTCGTGGATCTCAATGTGCGACACAAATGGCGACGAGGGCGGGTCGTGCCAGGTCATGTCGTCGTCGTCGGTAGAGATGGAATGGGGCTTTTCGGGCGAGAACAGAGCCATTGGTTCCGCCATGGTGAGTAAAACTAGAGGGGGTCTGCAGCGATGGTCGGTGGTGACGGTGGAGGCCTTCGTGTGGGCGGGTGCAGCTTGTTGTCCAAGGTGTTTTTGTTTACGGTGGTCCGAGCATGCACCCTAACCACTTTTGTCGCCCGACTGTTCTCCACCGTTCCGATCGGAATCAGCTCATCCCGATCCATGCACGCAGCCTCTCGCCCAGAACTGCATGAGATGTGAATGTCTAATCGTTCGCTGTCTATTCATTGTGCCCGACAAAGTATAAAATCTACATCTGGATCAATTGCGATGCCGCCAAGATCAATAATTGATGGCCTGTCGCATGGCTCCTGCCAGTCTCTGGTACTCCTTCAGCAGCTCATCAACCTCCTTCACTTTCAACTCCTGGGCGTCTTTGGCGTCCAGGAACTTCTTCACTGGTGGCGTTGTTTTCTTCAACACCTCGATTGCCGCAACCGCACGAGCCCCTTTCTCATCTACCGGATTCAATTCGCCTGAGCCGGTTCGGATGGGAGGGGGAAGTACCGGGAGCTGTTTGTTTGGCTCTATGGTTGGCGATGCTACGCCGGGTGTGCTGGCAGTGCTGCTTATGGCACGTCCAAAACGGGGCAACACATTGATACCTGCAAACCGATTTAGTGGGTTGAGACTGTTCCCCATGTTGCGAATAGAGTCCACAGCAGATGTCCCGGTTGTGGTTTCGGTCCTGGCGGTTGGTAAGGGTGGCTTGCCATCGTTCGATGATGCAGTAAACGCGACACGCTTCCCACCGCTACTTCCTCCTGACTGGGTGGAGTCCACACTGCGGTCGCGCATCTGCCGTCGCCCTCCAAAGAGGTCGGTCATCTTGGGCGGAGGCTCCTTGATCTTCTTGTCGTCTTGATCGTCTCCCATTACCGAGCTTGCCGCACTGACGCTGCCGTTCTCATCATCGCCTAGGCGTGGCGAGCTCACTAACTTTCTGGCATCAGCTAGTGTCTTTGGAAGCTTCGGTTCTTCTTGGACTGGACTATTTGGATCCCGTTCCTTCATTCTGCCAAAGAAGAACTTGAAGCTGTTCTCTAAAGTGTTGTTAATTGTATCTAGTGCCTGGTCTGCTGAATCAATGATTGATTCGCGAATAGCGTCTGAGGTAGCTTCGATCCTGGTGGTTTGTGCTTGAATCAAGTTACTTAGGCGACGCTGAGCTTTTGTATTGGGACTTGGAGGCTGCTTGATAGTGCCCTCCTTCCCAGTCGGCGTGGCCGGTGTTTGCACAAGATCAGGGGCTTGAGCCAAACCCAAAGGCATAGGAGTTACTTCAGATCTCGGGGTTGTTGGTCGTGAGTTCGGTTTTGCTTTATGCTCCTCGGCTCGGAGCGATGAAAGGTCCACGGTCTCAAGAAACGAGATGGCCGCTTCAAGGTTGACTAAGCAATATGCGGTCTCGCCATCGACATGAGAAGCGCCGCGAAACCTCTGAATGAATTTGAGATTGCTAATGACATTCAAACTCTCAGGGGGCGAAGTGATAAGGGCGTAGATCAATGTAGGAAGAATCTCATCTGCAGATGAAGATGCGGGGAAGATTTTGGATAGAGCTTCCACGATAGACTTGTGGGCGGCGGTCAGATGATGCAGTTTGCCAAGCGGGTATTTCTCGTTGTCCATCTGTTGGAGGTCGTCTCTCGCTGTGGAGAGCCATTCCCGGATTTCGCCTTCACGTTCCATGGTCTTTGCACGCTCTTCTTCACTCAACTCGTCGGCCGTTTGGAGCAACTCTTTCAGGCCGATGCCGACCAGAGAAAGAGCGGCGGTACGCGACCGAAGTTTGTGGTCCCTCTCCTCGTCATCAGTGCTGCGATGCCTCCATATCCGCTCATACACTTTCTCGCACACAGCCCGTTCCACGGCTTCCTCCAGCGCAGCACGCTTCACCTCCAGCATTTTGCGGGCTTTCTTTCGGTCGACGAGTTCTGATGCCGTAAGCATCTGCTGCTCGCCGCCATTCTCGCTCCCCTTCCGCAAGGACCCGGACGCGGAGGAGCCTCTTTTACTGGATGTAGATGCCGAATTGTCTCTTGATATTCGCGACGATAATGTTGCTATGTGTGTGCTAATATGTGAGGAGGCTCGGGTGTAGAAGTCCTGGAACATGTCGGAGAGCGAGTCGGCGGACAGCGGGCTGGGGTGGACTTTGGCAGAGAGGGACTCGAGGAACCTGTAGAATAAAAGTCAGATGCAGTCTTAACACATACTGCTTCACTTCCCTCCCAGCAAACATAACAAATGTTGAGCGCCAGGCTTCGAGGCTGTGGTGTAGGGCAAGACACAGTGCTGTCCCTCCTGTTGGCGGTGATCTCAACGGGCTTGTGTGCTTGCCCAGAGATAAAAATGGCACAGTTCAGGGCCAGGAAGCTTTCTGTCGTACCTTTCAGTCAGGCTTCTAATCTCAATAGGAAGCTCTTCAAAGGTGTCCGGCACCCCACGCTCCCGCTCGCCTCCTTCTTCTGCTTCTTCTTGTGAGACAAACATGTCTCCATCAGTCTTTCCATCCTCGTCATCTGGGTTGAGCTCTATTCTGAGCGGGTCCAGCATATCAGGCACCGGCGGTCCCTGGAGGGTGCTTGCTCGGCTGCGGGCTCTCCTTGCCTGTGCAGACTCCAGTCGTGTAAAAGACTGCGAGGAGTGCAGGTTCTTCGGTCTTTCGGCCATTGTCTGGAAACGGTCGGATGGTGGGTCGGTGGTGGATGTCCGGGAGAGGGTGCGTCTACATTGGCGGAGTGGACAGCTTGATATCTCGAGAGCTCGTCATGCGGATCCTGCGGCGAGGGCGCCTGAAATTCGAGGCTTCATGCAATGCAAACAACTCCGACCAAGTCTATGAGATTGCTGGCGACCGAGTGGAAATGCCGCTTTGGCGTGTATATTTGGATGAAACAGCTTCGCGATGCACTCTGGAGATTGCTGGTGGTGAACTCCCCACATGCGCGGCAAGCCCCCCAACGTGACGCGTATCCCGATATGGCATAGTGCTTGCCTCGACCCGTTGCGCGTGAGCGGGCAACCGGCAACGGGCAACGGGCAGCGTCATTGACATCGATGTCGATGGCGTCCAGACCACCACACTCACACTCTCGTCGAACCCCCACCCCCTCTCGTGCCGCCGAATATCTTCACACAACGCCACCATGCGCCGCCGACGGCTTTGCCGCTCATCAACTCGTGTGACCGCATCGCTCTTGCTCTCGTTCCTCGCTGTCGCTTCGGCCGTGGAGCTGCCTCTTCTCCCGCCGCCACCTGCGATTCCGGGCAACCACGACATCCCCGTGAAGGAGTTCTCCTTGAAGCACATCTTCCACCACGGCACCTACCGGTATCCAAACCTCCACAGACGGCTCGATGTCCCGGAGAAGACGCCAATATGGATGGCCGAGGACGAGCACTCGTCTGAACGCGAACTCGTGCCCCCGCTGCGGGCGAAGTCGGAGGCCATGAATATTGAAAGACTAGTAGACAGGAGCAGAGACACCATCGACGGGATGCTGGATTGGGGCAGGCGGACCGGGCGCGCAGTGCATCTCGCCGCAGAAGATTGGACCATCGACGAAATCCCCGGCCCGAACATTACAGACAAAGACACTGTACTGAGTTTTGCACGCATGGCGTCGAACGCGTACATTTTAGAACCGCATACGGGAGAGTGGGAAGAGGTGGGCGGGAGATTCAACTACACCGAGGACTTTGGCTGGGAAACGGATGGCCTGCGAGGGCACATCTTTGCCGACACGGACAATTCAACCATTGTGATCGGCCTGAAGGGTACATCACCTGCAGTTTTCGATGGCTCCGAGACCACGACAAACGACAAGATCAACGATAATTTATTCTTCAGCTGTTGCTGTGGCCAAGGAGGCCAGTATCTGTGGCGACAAGTGTGCGACTGCCAAACCTCTGCCTACACATGTAACTCGACTTGCCTCGCCACTGCACTACAAGACAAGAATAGATATTATCAGGCTGCACAGGACCTCTACCACAACGTCACGGCTCTTTATCCCCATGCCACCGTCTGGATGGCCGGTCACTCACTCGGAGGCGCCGTGTCCTCCTTCGTCGGCCTCACATATGGCCATCCCTCCGTTACCTTCGAAGCTGTCCCTGAAGCGATGCCCGCTTCCCGCTTAGGTCTTCCGGTCCCGCCTGGCCATCAGATTGGCGCCCTTCAACAACGAAAGATGACAGGCGGGTTTCATTTCGGACACACTGCGGACCCTGTATATATGGGCCAATGCAACAAGGCAAGCAGCAGTTGCACCTTTGGCGGCTACGCTATGCAGAGTGTGTGTCATACGGGAAGCAAATGTGTCTATGACACAGTCCAAGACCTTGGTTGGCGAGTGGGAATCGGTACACATAAAATCGTCAGCGTCATCAAAGATGTAATAGAGAAGTACGACGCGCCAGCGAAGTGCGAGCAGTACACCAACTGCACAGACTGTTATCCATGGGAATTTTTCGAAAGCAATGGCACCGAAACAACCACCACATCAACAACCACTAAGCCGACGTCTACCACCACACGAATCAAGACGAGGACCGTCACATGTAAAACACCTGGATGGTGGGGCTGCCTAGACGAGGAAACAACGACAGATGTTCCCTCTACTACACACAGTAGCAGCACGATGACATCCACATGCCGGACGCCGGGATGGTTTGGTTGTTTGGACCCGATTACTACGTCCAGCGCTACCAAGACTGCTTCTGCCTTACCTGCGCCTCATGTTACCACGACATCAATAGAGACAGTAAAAGCTTCGTCACTTCCTACACAGACTTCGTCTTCCCCCTCTCGAACCCAATCGAACTGTAAGCATGGAGGCTGGTTTGGTGGATGTCTTGATCCTACGGGTTCCCCTTCGTTGGCTAGCTCTACGCCGAAGCCTACATCTACGACAACATGCAGCTCGAAGGGATGGTTTGGTTTGATATGTTATGATGGCTCGGAAGAGCATACGACGTCCACTGTAAACGAGAGAATAGAGATGTAGCTGTTCATACACAATTTTGATTTGAATCCAATGGGCTATTCTTAGCATGAAGAAGCACGGTATATACGGGATGTATCCGGACGTTTGGATATGGGCAGGGATGGCGCTGGAGCAGTGGACAGAGATTGGATGATTACGTCGATTTGTGAGAGCTTGTATATAATAAAATGATATCCATCTTGATTGACACCTTGATATTCCATTCTGGAGTTGTTAGCATTATGTCGCCTGCATATGAATCGGCCACAAAGATTTTGCCGAGTAATGGCCTGAGGGGTCAACACTTCTATTCCTCTCGCACAAGCTCCACAATATTATCACGCTTCACAAGGAACATGGCCGAATGAATACATACTCCAGGACTCCAAATCTACTAGCATCGTCTGTATCTCCATCCTCCTGCTCGTTTTACATTGTACAATGCAACGCTCAGGTAAGCCATTCATCCCTCGAACTTTGAACATCGCACAAAATGCTACGCACAATGCCATCTTCACAATATTTCCAAATTGCCTAGCTGCAAAAAACAAAAATCGTTGCAATGCTCCTTTGCGCTGCTTTCTCACCTCCTCAAAGAAACACCGAGAAAACTGGATCAATACTTTGCACTATGCCATTTCAACGCCGAAATCTTTCCCACGCTGATATGCAGACTCAAGAAACTGCCAAGGTGAATAAAGATACTTTACCTAATATGGAGGGCCGTACTGGACGCTTTGCTGGACTGATGAGTAATGGGGGTGCGGGTGATCGATGTGCTGGACATGCGGATCTTGGATACCATGGATATCGTGTCCATTTTGATGAGCCAAATATTCAAGAAGCTGAAAGGTATCGGAGGCAGTTTGAAAACATTGCTCTATCTTCCTGTTCGCGAGAAGCTGAGAGCTTGGCCCTCGATCGCAAGAGTTCAAATTGGCGTACCCAAATGCATGATGAGTCAGTCAATTAGACGTCAAACAATTGGGGCTGTTTCCTATTTGCTTAGTACGTTCATTTCTCATAATAATATGCCGTGCTGCTGCCCTGTTCATGCAGTGCTCCTAGAGAGCGCTGGCAATTTGTTCATAGCGACAGCTTTGCCGAGCAAAGGTCCGATTTCAGACTTCGGAACATGAAATTTGCATTCGAGCTGACTTCCGACATGATACATCGAACTTTCGCTGCCAGATTTGTGTGATGGACTTTCACAGTCAACATTGTTCACCAGACCTTCACCACCAACATTGTGCGTTCAGCATTATCGGGAGCATTGTGAAAACACAATACTATCTCGATAACTTCCCGATGAGAGCTGGAATTATGCATATATACGCCGCCAGGCTTGTTCCGAACTTCTCTCTTCAGTCCTTAGTTGGCAACCGTACTTGCAACACCTTTGCTCAGTACAGCTTTACTCACTGCAGTTGTCTCCGCAATGAACTCTCGTACCCAAAACCGACCGCTGTCGTTCGCCCCAGGCGATGACACGAGCTTCATGCGCACCTCCCGTACTGGCCAGCGTGCTTCTGTGAATCCACACCACAGTACTCCGAAGCCCCCTTCGGGTACGCCTAGCATCCCAACCCAGCAGGTTGAGGTGGTCCCTGAGTCGGACAACTTGGGGCCAACATTCAATGGTATGAATCTCCCAGCCTCACAAGATCCTCTACGCCATGAGCTCGCCTACACGGGAGAACGCCCCTACCGCTCAGCGATCACTAGGGAACCATCGCGGTACGCTCCTAGCCCTGTTCTAGCGGTTCCATCTGTAGCAGGTCCTCGTATTGCACCACAATATCAGGCTCATGCTCCAAGGTCGGATATGGCGCTGCAACGACAGCGTAGGGTAACCCCTATTCACCGTGTTCAGCGCTCCTGTGTTCAGACATCTATGGCAGTTGATCGAGAAGAGTTGCATCTCAATGCACCTTCTCGTCCACTGTACAGCACAGCAGTCGATCGTGTAGTCGTACAGCATGCAATCTCACCAGCGGGGCATCCTCAAATCAACCGCACCTTTGAAGCTATGGGAATCCCCGTAGCCCAAGAGGGTTCGCGGTGGAAGAAGTACTGCAAGTGGGAGGCTTGGATGCAGCCAGTGGGGACCTAGAGTTCCTACTATGACGGGTGATCGAACGGTCGCCATGTCGTTTAAGGGGTGACGGCATACCGATACGGTTGTCTTCCCATGTGAGTTTCTGCCATTACGGCAAAATTGGTAATAGAAGTTTCACAACTTCGTAATAATTGAATATGATCCTATTGCCATATCTGAACAAACATGCAAAGTGAAAAGTTGATGTGCTCACCCTTGTTCTAACATCCACCAGCTCTGTATCCCGCTTATAACAACCATGTCTTTCCGAGTGTCATGTATTATACTTATCCATGTTTGTTGTTCTTGTTGTTTGTCACTTCCTTGTCAGTTTATCGACTTCAAGCCCCTCCACTTCTCTCACAATTCAAATCGGTGTCTAATCATGTAGATGTAGAGCTACCCTAACGCATGAACTTCATTTCGTCTTGTTTTTTCTATACCCATCTAGCAACAATACAAAAGACCAACCCTATGACAGTAATACCCTAGCCCAGCGTACCCCATAATCTATGTACGAATACCGATAAACAGCAGCGCTGACCTCCAACACCCCAAAGTAATGCATTTTTCTTTGCCTTCTATTTTATCCCTGCATAGCCGGTGGCGGCAACAGATTGTCTACCACATCCTCATCTCTATCTATCGCTTTCTCCTTCCCCTTTCCCCTGGGCTCATCGGCCCCAAATTCATGTGGAACCTTTTCCGAGAGGTTGATAGCAACGAATGACTTTGGAAGTTTGACTCTGTTTTGACGTCAGTAGGCTGCCGATGAAGAGTCAGGGGGGAACAAAACCCATACGTGTGAAATTTGGCACGGAGAGTCTCTAGGACTTCCTTCCAGTCATGATGCGCTGTCAGACTACGTCGAGGGGAAAACCCAATCATGTGTCGGGAGTCCAGTTGACTAGAATGTTGTTAGCGTGTTGTCTTGGGAATGGTATGAGATGAAGCGTACATGTCCAACGGTGCAAACGTATGACAACCCGGAGAAAGCGTGATTCGAATACTGTAATTGAACGTATTCGGCTCATTGTCTGGCGTGATATTCTTCGATTCATAAAGCTCGAAGTTGATCTGTGAGAGGTAGTCTAACTCTGGGATAGCGTTGCGTTGGACCTTAGTCTTGATACCGCCTTCGAGAATGCAGTTCAGCAACGTGTAAATATGGGACTCTTTCGTAAAGTAGAAGAACGATTTCGGTGCATCTGAAGCCTGCAGCTCCTCGAGGTCCTCAACGATCTCTCTCAGGAGAGGCAAGGAAGTGAGCAGGCCGATCTCCAGCTTCTCTTCACTGGTGATTCCATACTCCTGCGGACCAATATAGTCAAAGAGAACTTTGCACAGGTGATACATTTCGCGAAGCTTGACAAGTCGCGCATCGACCTGAGCCCCCTTCGTCACCCCCCCAATCCCATCGTAAAGCTTGAAGTATGATTCATGGGGATAGGACACGACAGGCGCAGGTTTTACAGCAATTTCAGAACGACGCCTGAAACTGATCCTGGAAGTGATATTCCCTCGTTCGATAGCCTTCTCTGCCGCTTTGTCTTTTTGTTCTGCCTTACTGGCGAGTTCAGATGATGATGGTTGCAGTTTTGATACCTTATCAGAAGAAGGTGAGCCTTTCGATGACTTGTCGGAAGGCGCCTGTGTTCTTGTTGCACTGTCCGTAGATGGCTGTCGAGAGCCGACTTCTGAAAGAGGGTTCTCTTCGAGGAACGCTGGTTCTGGGGTGAATACCCATTCAAGGAAACTGCGATTATGAAGCGCATCGAACTTCATCGTGTCGTATAGCTCAGAAATCTTGCTAGGATCCACCTTGTCGGCATCTTCGAACTCCTTGAATAGTTTCTCCCAACGCTCCTTGAAAAGCTCTGGCCCTTCGTTACAGCACCAGCGCGATTGGATTTGGGCGATGGATGTAACTTTGGATAAGGCATTGCCTGAGTGATTTGGAGCAGTGTTTTCGGAAGGCGGGCTGGCAATAGCAACAAGCGATGAGACCGCACCAGACTCCAGCTTCTTGTAATTGTGATTCATGACCCGATGGTGGAACTTCATCAGCTCTGTGACCTTCCTGACAACAAGATAAGGCTCCGGAACATCTTTTGGCCAAGCAAACTGCGGAGGAGCCTTATCGCCTTCTCGCAACAACGTCTTGAGCTTCTTCTTAACTTTGTCCATGACGTCCTTAGCGGCATTTGAGTCATCCAGCAAGTCCTTCCTGATCTCGATGGCGTCTGGTGGAAGTTTGTCCTTATCGAGGAACGATGCCATGAATATTTGAGCACTTGTAGTAGACCGGCGTTCGGAACTGCTGAAGATTGTGACATCGTCGAGGATATCCCGATTCATTAGGAGCAGATCATTCTTGAAGTTTGCACCCATGTCTTGAGCCTGATGGCGTGCTGAGTGGGTAGGCTCGCCGCCCCACTTGATAATCAGCTGCAGTTTATCGAGAACAAGATTGTTTTCTGCTGCCGAAATGCGTGACATTGTGACACCGGACATGGAATCACTTCGCTTCTGTGTTAGCTCAATTGGGGAAGCAGGCGCTTCAGTGACATTGGTCCCAGACCTTCTCTGATCTGAGGATTCCTCAGCCGTCTCGCCAGGAAGCATCTCCTCTTGACGCCTTTTACGAAACATTGGCTTTAGTTGCACTTTTGTACCTGGCCATGCCCCCTTCTTGTTGAGATATACTTTCAAATCCCGGAGCTTCTTAGGATCTTCCAGGCCTTGTTCGAGAGCCAGAGCCACAGCGTCGCTCACACTCTGTAGAGCAGCCTCTCCAATCAACAGGACCTCTTCCTGGTGGCCTTTTAAAAGGTCGACGAAAGGCTTCGAATGGAAGGTGTACTTGAATTTCTGCTTTGGAGTGCGATCGGCATGTCTAACGACTGATACGACGCCTTTGAGCTTCCAATCGGCCTTGGAAGCGGGTGGAGGAACGTTAATTTGCTCGTCGGAATGAGAACCTTGAATTTCTTCCCGCATCGCTTCCTTTTCTCGGCTGCCTGAAGACAGAGGAAGCTCTGACTCTGATTTAGTAGGAACGCTTTTCATGGCAGCAGCATAGGGCTTCTCGAAGCAGGGTGATGTGGTCATGGGGGTGTTGCTGATAGATATATCTGGGGATGACGGATGGGTAACGGATTGGTGTCCTGATCTAATATGTGGGATATGAGGATGGTGGCTGGTCAATTTGGACATACTGGGAGACTTGAATATTCCTTTCAACGCCTGGCGGTGGCTACCGGTGTTCTTCCTACTCACACCGATAGATCTGTCTGCCACTTCTTCCAGCGCCTCTACTGCGGTGGGTGGAGAATCTTTCTTCTCCTTCCGTTGGATTTCTTTCAAGAACATCTCTTTCAGAATATTGGCTGCCTTCTCGTAGTAGTCTCCATTGTCTTTGACGAAACTCCAGCCGTTGACATCAATAACATAGCTGCGGTCCCCAGCGCGGAGGAGATCGAAACCGCACACTCTCTGACCGAAACCTTCGGAGATCCTGGAAGCCATGGCTGCTTCGTCGTCGGTGAGTTTGGTAACATAGCGCACTTCTTTTCCGCTAGGATTGCGCTTAACAATTCCATCAACAACTGGAGACTTGCGTGTCTCAGCATGACAAAAGTTAGGGCCTACGGTGTAAGCCTTTACATCCTCTGATTTTTCAACCTGGAGGAACTGCTCGTAGACATAGCTGCTTGTTGGGTCGGTAACCGATCTCGGGACTTTCAGCGTGTCGTCTTTCTCAGAGCTCTTGTTGTTGACCTTCCGGAAGAGCCTCCGGCCGCCACCGCCGTCTTTGGAGTGATAGTAGATATTGATATTATGGTCCTCGCCGCTGACAGGCTTCTCCACGTAGGGTTTGGTAAGACTGACGCCGTCAACGCGGATGGTATCATCGTTATCGATAGATTCAACTTTTGACGGTGGGGCCTGTCCTCCGCCTGTCCCGTCTGGGGGGCCTGGGAGAGCTATGCCAGTCCGGTCGAACAAGGCCCTCGCAAAGACGGCATTTGGCAGCTTTGGACCGCCGTCCCGGCTGATCTCGACACGTCTCGGCGTGGGCACATTGATGCTGTCGAGTATCTGCAGACACAGGCGGCGATCCCAGAGCACCTGTTGCATGGGAAGGTCATTGACGCAGAAGGGCTTGCGCAGTTTCACGTAGGCAATGGCCTTGTCCAGCGGGAAGCCGTCCGAGAAGAAGGAGATGAGGAAATCGCAGACGGGCCAGTTCTCCACGTCTTCGTCCAAGATGATCTTGTCGCCGAAGATCTTGACCTCGAAGTCGTCGACGAGCTTGCCGAATATGTTGCGCGCTGGCTTGCTTCGTGCCTTGGACTCCAGCGCACATACGCCGATGACGCCCTTGGTGGGCTTCTTGACCTCGCGCATGTCTCTGCTCCCGGGGCTGCTGCTCGCCCCAGTGCTTCCGCTGATGCGCCGCTGGGCGGTTGTCCGGCTGCGAGAACGCCGGGCGGGCGGCTGCGGGTTCGAGGTCACGGGCTGGCCGAGCTGGGGAGAGGTCGAGAGATGCATCGGCGCCGTGAGAGGCGTCGGGGGCAGGCCGGTGGCAGTCGGCTGCTCTTTGGGAAAGAGCAGCTGCGTCGGCGAGGGCTTGGGCCCCAGGCTGCCATGCTGGCTGGAAGTGGTGACGGAGAGAGACGAGGTTGCCGTCGTGGTTCCTTGCGTCGGCCCGTCCATGGCCTTGACTGCACCTGCTGTCTTTGTCAGGATCGCGGCTGCTCACAAAGAGACGCGCGCAGGGGCCGCTGGCTGTGGACGCTGGCTGTGGCCGCTGGCTGTGGACGTACCTTCTGGCTCCGAGCCCGTCACCGACGCTGGCCCGCTCAGCCCTCGTGCAGTGCTGTAGATGGTCGACCCGATCGAGTACAGCGACGAGAAGGACATGCGATTCGACTCCAGGTCGGCGTGGCCGGCGCGTGCTGCCTGTGCTGCCGCCTGTGCTGCATCGGACGCGTCCACTTCCTCAATGGCGGGGCTGATGTTCTCCATGACACTGGTGTCGGACGCCTTGCTCAATCGCCTGAGGTGGTGCAGTCTGGCCGGCGGGGGCATCGACACGCTATTCCGAGACGCTATTTCTGCGCCGGCCTCCAGATCTGGCGCCCTGGCCTTTCTGGAGCTGCTGGCCGTGCCCGCGCCCAGCAAATGTGGTGTGGTCCATGATTTCGCACTCTCGCTGCTGACGGTGCGTGCGAGTTGCTCCATGAGGCTGGTGATCTCTGGTGTTCGGGGGTGCGAGGTTGCTTTTTTTTTCTGTAAGCGACGTTGCACGATGACGTCGCGGCCAGATCAACACGGCTGGAGGTTCTCTTATGTACTGCTGGCGGGCCCGGAACGAGCCTTCACCAAAGAGCGGACAGGCCAACACCAAGCTGGTTTCACGAATCACGCCCTGGAGTTGGGATGAAAAGCTGTCATGAGATTGGGCGAGCCATCCAGCACGTCTGGACCGTTGGTACCAATTCTTAATCGCAGCCGAGCAGTCAGAGGCCGAGGCGTGGTGTCTCAGCTGTCCAGGTTCGGAGGCGTGACAGCTGGCTCTCGTCAGGTGATGCACTGCGGCGATGCTTTCGGATCATGATTCACGGCTCTTCTGCCAACCTCTGAACGGCCACTCTTGCTGCAGGTGTATTCAATGGCAACCAGAAAAGTTCCTTCATCTGGTGCTACCGTGGAGTCCAAGGCGTGATCCCTGCCGGCGATTGCAGTAGCGGCGGGCATAAGCGATCCACTAGAGCGACGACAATTTTTTGTTCTCACGTCCACCAGCCTGAAGATATCGGCATCCCCAGCGCCTCTCCACAGCATATGTGAGGACACACTGCGCGTGATGCCCGGCCCGAGAATCGCAGCCGACATGGCCAGTGGCCCTTTGCTGAAAAGGCAGAGGCGAGAGGCAGCCACCACAAAAAGCCCTGCGCCGCTCGTGCATCGGACCAAGATCTTTGCGCCGTTCAGAGTAAGACTCACATGAGCGAGAAATTGAGCGCTATTGATGCTGACAACGATTCTCAGACCATTGGCCTCGTTTCACCCACCGACGTTCCCTTCACGACCCTTCCACTCGGCAAGACGACCTTCCAGATTACCACCTCCGTCGGCCGGTCGCTGCAGACATACGATTTGAAGAAGGGCTTGAACCTTGTGTTTATCACCAGGCCGCAGACTCCACAGGCTATTACCGCGACACTCGCATGGAAGAAGGTGGTGCTGGCTGCCTGGGGCGGCGCTGGCGCAGAAGCAGCTCGTGGTGTTTGGCTCTTTCAAAGAGGGAAAAGGCTCGGCGAATTAGAGATGCCACGGGGGGCGAGCGAGAACATCACCCACTTCCTTGCATTTGGGGAGTGGATCGTGGGATGTTGCTCCACTACAATCGAGGTCTGGAATTCGGCGACCCTCGAGCACTACACGACACTGCATGGCACGTCCGCCAGCCCCATATCTGGACGTGTCTGCAACATGCCGACCTACTTGAACAAGATCTTTGTTGGCAGACAGGACGGTTCTGTCGAGATCTGGAATCTGAGCACAGCCCGGCTACTGTACACCCTGCTCCCACCTGCTTCCAGCTTCGGAGCAGTAACCGCCCTGCAGCCAACATCTGCCTTGTCACTGCTCGCAATAGCGTACGAGTCGGGCCCCGTCACTATCCACAACATACGTACAGACAAAGAGGTTCTGCGGCTCAACACAGGAGGCTCTCTCAACTCTCCTGTGACCAGCATCTCTTTCAGGTCAGATGGGCTTGGCGCCGGAGATGATGGACGTCAAGACGGGGTCATGGCTACTGCTTGTCGAGACAGTGGTGACGTTATGTTCTGGGACCTAAATGGAGGTGGCCGCAAGATGGGAGTCCTGCGCGGTGCACACAACCCCCCACCGTCCGCAGGCGGTGGGATTGGCGGCGGGATCAGCAAAATAGAATTTCTGGCCGGACAATCTGTGCTGGTCTCTAGCGGTCTGGACAACTCCTTAAAAACTTGGATATTCAACGAGACTCCCTTCTCTCCCACACCACGGATCCTACACTCTCGTGGTGGCCATTCTGCGCCTGTCTCATCTCTCCGTTTCCTTCCTTCAAATTCCGATGGCACTGATGATACAGGGAAATGGTTACTCAGTGCAAGCCAAGATCGGAGCTTATGGGGATGGAGTCTTCGCAGAGACGGACAAAGTACCGAGCTCAGCCAAGGTGCAATTCAAAAGAAAGCCAAAAAGATGGGTCTACTCAGTGGCAGTAGTACAGGCTCCAAGCTCTACTCCACCCTCGAAGACCTCAAAGCATCGGCCATCACTTGCATTGCTTGCTCTCTCAACCGTGACGGTGGTATGGGAGCCATGCCGGGAGTATCGGGCATCTGGAACAACTCTTCCAAAGCAAAAGGCGATAAGAAGGCACCACAACTCAATATGACCGGATGGGAGAGTATAGTTACAGGGCACGCTGGTGATTCAGTAGCGAGAACGTGGTTTTGGGGCCGTAAACGAGCAGGAAGATGGACGTTCGAGACTGGAGACGGTACCGAAGTTAGGGTAGGTGCATAGAGCCACTCACTACTGACAAGACTGACGTTTCTTAGAGTGTTGCTGTGTCCCCATGTGGAACATTCGCACTCGTAGGCTCCGCTGGGGGAGCCCTTGATATGTACAACCTCCAGTCAGGCATTCATAGGAAGAGATTTCCTGCCCGATTGACACCGGGAGAAGCAAAGAAATTAAAGCTCCAACAACTTGAAGCCGTCGACACTTTATTTGATGCAGATGCCACGGTCGTCCAGAAGTTTGGGAAAGGGCAAGGCAAGCACAAAGGCGCAGTCACGGGTATCGCAGTTGACAGCCTGAATCGGATTGTCACGAGCTGTGGAGAGGACGGAAAAGTCAAAGTATGTCACTCCCACCCTTTACATTGCTTTGTGTACATGCTAACTTGTTGTGCCAGTTCTGGGATTTTGCATCCGGTTTTCTCCTCCACCAGATTGACTGGTATCCCATGACGAAAATACTGGGCTTGCGATATCACCGTACGAGCGACTTGATAGCTCTGACTTGTGACGATGGTTCCATCCGTGTCGTTGACATTGAAACCAAGAAACTCGTCAGAGAATTCTGGGCTTCATCCACTCATGCCGCCATTCAAATTGTAGACTACACCTTCTCCAATGATGGCCGTTGGATCATAGCCGCAGCGTCAGACTCTATCATTCGCGTTTGGGACTTGCCAACGGGTCATCTCATTGACGCCATGAAGCTTCCCAAACCATGTACAACAATTGCTTTCTCCCCCACGGGCGAATATCTTGCCACAGCACAAGAAGGCGACGTTGGCGTGGATATCTGGACAAATCGAACCCTGTTCACACATGTTTCTACCCGCCACGTTTCCGAGAAAGATATTACTGTAATCACAGTTCCGACAGTATCAGGAGAAAGTGGAGAGAATATCATCGAGGCCGCTGCTGAAGAGGAACTGGAAGATGATGCTCAGGACGAGACCACCGTGCCAATCATGGACCAACTGAGTGAGGGTGTCACGACACTCAGCCTGGTGCCGAAGTCGCGATGGCAGACTCTTTTGCACCTAGACGTTATCCGCTCTCGCAACAAACCCAAGGAAGCCCCCAAAGCACCAGAAAAAGCACCTTTCTTCCTGCCGTCTCTCTCTCAGGATCCATCATCCTCGGCCTCAACGACTGCTCTGGCATTGATTGACCCATCAGCAAATTCAAGAATCTCGAATTCTGCACTCAGTTCGAAATCTTCTGCTGTAACAGCCGTCAACGTCTTCACACACCACTTAGCACTCGCTTCAGAAACCCAAAACTACACACCTGTTCTCTCGCATCTCGCCTCGCTGCCTCCCTCCGCTGCCGATGTTGCTATTCGAACCCTGGACACCATGGAGCCATTCACCGAGCTCTATACTTTTATTGCAGCGCTGACATCCAGACTGAAAGATAGAAAGGATTACGAACTCGTACAGGCATGGATGAGTGTGTTCTTGCGCCTCCATGGAGACGTGGTCGTGCAGGATGAAGGCTTGGTGCAGGATCTGAGGCTATGGCAGGAGGAGGCCAAGAGGGAGAGAGAAAGGGTCGGCGGGCTGGTTGGGTATAACGTCGGAGTCGTGGGATGGTTGAGAAGTGCTCGGTAGAGAACGTAGTCTTGGTAACACTGGACGCCTCAGAAACTGTTTGTTTGAAATCCAGAACGGTGAACGTTTATTTCTGGAAGCTGCTGCCATTGGACTTCATGTGCTTCCTTCATTGTAGGCCTGAAGCATGGCGTTCGCGCTCTGTGGTGACATGAGGCAATATTCTCCTGAAAACCTCTAGGATCTGGATCATAAGATATTGAGCATCGCGGAACAACCCAAGCCGGGCATGGCAGTAGCTGGGGTAGCCGCGTGGGTCTAAGCCTCTTTGTCCGCATGGAACTACACATCGCTCACCAGACGTCGAAAAGTATATAACAACTCTGGAACAACTATCAAATTCTGTACACATTGCACACACAGCATTGGCGATACTTTGGTATTTATAGAAAAGCTAAGAATTACGAGGCTCTGGATTAGGTCAGCTCCCCCAAAAGGCGCAACGATAGTGAAAACGGTTTAGCGCGGCAGCACGGCTAATTCGAACATCCGCGTTAAAGATCCTCGAGCCACCAGACAACTACTGGCTTCCTCTTTCGACTCCTTATACTACATTGCTTGAACCAGCGCCACTCGCTGCTCTCCACCCCGTTACGTCCCACGTCACTAGCCTCACGCATCGTGCCGAGCAGCTACCATCCGTGGGACGGGAGCTTTCCGCCACTCATTGCGACGGATGAGATGCCAGCGCAATGGAAGCCAACCAAGACTCCGGCTTCAGTGGAGGGCGCAGAGCCGGAAAGCAACCGAAGCAACAGCCCAAGATGAAGTTCATGTTCATTGATTCCACCAACCAGGGTGCGAATGCGAAACCCGATAAGGCTGTGAGAAGTTTTGTCATGTTCAATGCCCGTAGACAGCAAAAGTGGAGCACCAAACAAAAGATTGATCCTCATCCGGAAACTGCATCTACGCCCTGTCCCAAATCGAAGCGCAATGCAACCCGGACACCACCCAGTAGGGCTGAAGACTATTCCTTTGGCGCTAATACCCGATGGACGGACTTCGATCTGGTCCCCAGCAGTTCCGGCAGCAGTGACCGGTCCAGGTCCCCGTCCGGTAGCGTGTGCAGCATTCCCTTCTGCTTTGAGGAATCTTGCGAGCACCAAACACAGGACGCCGTGGCCCGACGGGATGGTTTCGCACACGGCGTTTTTGACCCGTTCGACTGCCTGCCAGTGCGGACAGACGCAAGGACGAGCTGGTTGATTGATCACTGTAAGCCCACTGGCACCTCTAACATATGCCTTGAATCTATATTGAGTCTATCGATGTAGTTCGGAACGTTATATCTCCTCGACTGATACCACTGGATATACGTCAATCGTCTACCATTACAACGACGGAATGGGTGGCCAATTCGCTGCGAGATAGCACAAGCGCCCCGTTCACGTACGCGCTACTGACATCGAGTTCGCTGCATCTGCAGGCACTCGGGGCCAAGCAAGATACGCTGCATTTCAAGGCCAAGGCGATCGAAGAGATCAACAAAATGCTCTCTCATCCACAAGACTGTGTCGATGATAACAACATAGCAGCAGTATTTATGCTACTGTGCTTAGAAGAGAGCCAGCTGGTGCCAGGAAATGCCGCGCAAGCGGATTGGACGGAAGCGCAGAGGACCATACACCTCAACGGCCTACGAAGTATGATATATCAAAGGGGTGGACTTGCAGCATTGAACTCGAGATGTTTACAGTCCTTCATTCTGATGTGAGCTCCACCGTTCATTACACGTCTTTATATTAGATCCCCACCATCGCATCCCAACCATGTGGTTCGGCGATCACTTCCCTGTTTGTTTCATGCATCCCGTCAAGCATCATTATTGGACACCATCTTGTCCAACTCGGTGGGTAATGTCTTGATTCGGACGCCTTTTTGCCTGTTTACAGGCGCGGCAACCGAACCGAGAAGATGTGTGAGAACCTGCTTATCATATCACGCCCGAGCATGGCTTGACCGCACAGCGTTCTTCTTGGACCTGCGTACTTCAATATTAGAATGGATCTCTGCCCGAGCTTCACCGCTAACTTTCTGTCCTAGGCATAGTATCGCACATTCAATAGCATCCTTTCAACCCCCCTACACTGCACTTCTCGATAGCACCGGTGCACCCCAACAATACGACCTCCCTTCCTTCCGTGCTCGGCCCTCGTCAAATCGTATCCTGCGGCAATTCAAAGACCTGAAACTTGACGCTGATCTTTTGACCATTATTTCCAACATCGTGGTCTATGTCGGCGACTTATCTGTCTTTTTCGAGGAGCGGAGGACGCCCGTGGAACCCCTGGAAATGCAGAAACATGCTGCACTAATCGTGTACAGACTGTTTGACTGGTACAGTAAGGTGGACGAAGAACGGTTACCCATTGACCAAAGCGTTTGTCTCGCGGTCATGGCGTTTATGGTGCGAGTCTCACATCCAGGCCCGTCATATCGAAACATGATCATTACGGTGGTGAAGAAGCTTCAAGAAGCTTTGGGAAAAGGAAGCGTTTTCCGTTGGGCAAAGTCGCCTAACCTACTCCTGTGGACACTTACCATGGGAGCCCTGGCTGCACAAGAATCATCTGAATCGGGCTTCTTTGCTCAGTATTGTTCCATGGCGTTCCCGGATGCCGGTGTGGACGAAAGAACGACAACCGAAGAGCTGTTGGAGAGGATGAAGAAGTGTCTGTGGGTTCCGGCGGTGTTTGATGAAGAGGTGAAGAAACTGTGGATTCAGATGGGCCTCGCGAAGGGACCTTATTCGGATGTTGATTTGGATGATGGGGGCATGATCAGCCCTGATATCAGGGAGGATGATGTGGTGGGTATAATGACGAGCGAACGGTTCTTTAAGGGAAGCCAAACGTAATGAAGAACAGAAAAGAGAAGAGAACAGATGACGATGCATTTGACTGGGCCGGAGTTTTGGGCGTTAGATGGAGGGATCAGGAGTGTATACCCGATATGCAGAGAGTTATGAGCAAGAGGAATTATCGGCGGAATGAACTACCAGCAGGATGAACTATTAATACTTCGACGCACAATTGAAGATTTTTTAAACGTATATATCGCCTCCCGTTAGACAGTGGGATTTCCATTCTTTCTAACGCAGTGTATCGTTCTCTTAGATATCACTCACTGGAAGTGAAATATAAAGTATATTATCAGACTGATTGGGAAGCTACTCCAGCCACGGCGTAATACAAAGTTGCTACTATAACACCTGCCATCCTCTCTACAAGGGCCAGTATGGCGCTCACGCTGCCTTGTAAAAGACTGCCAGTGTCACAGCGCCATCCATTTTTATCTCGACTCTACCTACAATCCGCCCAAGAAGAAATCCAACTCAGGCGGTAATATTCAACATGGATTCCATAAGCCCAGCAGCTGTCAATTGGCATCAACAACGCATAGATGGAGAAAAGGGCAAGAGACCCACCACGGTTGAACAGAGGATCGCCTGGTTCTAGAACTTTATCTACCGTGGGGATTGGGGGAGTTGCATTTTAGGTGCTACATTGAACAAGGACGAGGCTTGTTTAAGACCTAAAGGCCTTTATACCTGTATGTCTCGGTCCATTGTAAACCCTTAGGCGCGCATGCATAATAAAGTTTGTAGACAGAGTGCAGTGCTAAATCGTCAGGACTGTTTCTGAAAGTGCACAACGAGTTAGAGACACAAATCATCGTGAAGTACATATCAAGCACGTTGCAGTCTTCATTCCAACAAGCCAAGCTTCAACAGGCGCGTTAGCAATAAACCGCACTGTAACGTGCTCAACAGCCGTCAGTCGCAAGTAGTTAGTGAAACACCGAGCCTTTCAACAATCCCTCACTCCCGTCGTCATGCCGCGTCCTTTTCAATTTACTCGCCACACAACACATTCTGCCCGTTCAATGACGAGTGGCGGTGCAATCTCCAAATTTCATGCCCACAATATAATCATATACATCCTTGGAAGCTAGTATCCACACTCAACCAAAAAACCAAAAGCGAAGGAAAAAAAACTCGCCCGGCGACTCTTCCGCACACCGACTCGCCTCTTTTTTCACCGACTTGAAGGTGCCAAGACGTATCCTCCAGGGGGGGGGTATTGAAAATCTGAAAAGCTACCTCAGGCTCTGAGAGTCGGAAAAATTATTTCTTGTTTGAAGGACTCACAATGTCTATTTCCAGCCGGCTTCCCAATCGTAGCGTTCTGGCTCCTTCCACGCTCCAAAGCGAGATTTTTATCGAGGGACTTGTTCTTGCAGGACCCACAAATGCTCATGATGCTTACCACACGCATCGCTTCCACGCCCGTCAGGGAAAAACCTCTCACCTACTCAAACTACTCGATTTTGGGAAATGGTTCAGCCAGGCTTGAGTTTTCCGTAGACTAGTGGGTACTAGGTCCTTTGGATTTGTTCAACACCAAGCTCTCACACGCCATCGGCGCGGTTGAAAATCTCACGATGCCGAGGGTGGCCGGGACACGCTCGGCGTGAAGATTCGACTTGTGACAGATTAAAGACACATGCCGCTACCCATTGGACAAACCATGTTCCGCACTAGGTGACTAGCTTGAGGTACATTTTCGCAGAGGTTCGTCACGGGTCCTGGGATGCGAAAACAAACCCTCGCCGGAGGACGGATGGAGAGCACACGGCGACAACGAACGGCGACTCGGGGACTAGATAGTTTCGATCCAAGGGAACGGTTATGCACCGGGCATCGCGGCTACAGAGGGATTTTTCTTTGGGCGAATGGGATGGGAAGAGAGGGGGTTGCGTTCTTTGATTCCTTAGCTTCCGCTCCCGTATGGCAGAAAAACGGCAGAAAACTGGCAGAAAACTGGCAGAAAAAATGGCAGTGAGTCAGGTCCGAACAATCTGCGAGAAAGTTGCACGTGCCGCACGTTCACGATGCTGAAGCTGGCCGTAGAAATAGTTTCCGGCCGTAAGTACCTCTGGCTGGAACAGGTTAGTCACAAACACAATGGAGATATGGAGCTGGAGATGTTTCCGACCCACGGAGGATCGGACCCGGAGGGACAGAAAGTATGTATCCGAAGCCGCATCGACCGTCCGACCGTGGACCATCAGGCCGGCGCGCGATAAGCTTATCGATACTGGGGGTTGTTTACTTATCAACCGTGGAGGCGGGTACATCTGTCTGCAGACGATGGTATGGACCAAGGTATAGGGAAGGCGCATTCAGGTCAGAGTTTAGGGGACATGTTGGTCGACTGTTATTCCCGAATTGCCTCACCGTAGGTATCACGCTTGATGATGCGTCAATTTGAAAAGCATACAGCCGTTGAAGAGGGGGATCGTTGGTAGGAGACGATGGATTTGATGTATTGGGACGCCTGTCTATCTGGGAGACAAGGTTTTGCTGATGTGATATCCCTATCTCTATTTCTAATTACCCCTCAATGCGATTCCACAAGAAGCAAGTGTATTTACATGTCTCAAATAATGCAGTTGGAAGTATCATCTTTGAGCCCCTTATAATCATTGGAGTAGCGATAGTACAGACAATCACCACTTGACTCAGCACCACTGCACTCTATAGTCACAATCACGCAGTATCCGCTTCTTCCGCCGTTTTGAGCGGCCAATTATGGTGCGAAACGAGGCAAGATGATGATAGTAATCCACGTCAGAACCAACAGCACAAGCTCAAGGATCATCAATCAGGAGTCCAGGCTTAGGCGATGGCACGCAGACCGCACAATGGCTAAATGGAATATTTGAACGAATTGCTGGCCTAATCGTCGACGATGCGTTGTTCGAAGCTGGGAACATCCATATACTACTTTGGGATAGAAACACGGTGGCGCTTTTGCTGGAAGCTGCAATAGGAGGCTGTGGGTGAGGTGAGAACTGGGCGGAAAGCCACCGCCAGCTGGCAATAGCCGTTGCAGCGTTGTTCTGTTTGGAAACACTGCGCCAGAGCATAGGGCGCATCGCGAAACAAAAAGGAATCCTCCGTAGATTGGCCCCCTTTATCAGCCTCAAGTATAAGGCGTGAGGAGTATGTACCTGTCCACGCCTCCAACAGATAAGCGGCGAGCAAACGTTTCATGCGAAACTATTCGGAGAGCGAGGGATGCCTGAGGCGAGTGGCGGCGCGAAACTTCTTGAGATTGGCATTGATTGCAAGTGGTTGCACACTTGCCTAGACATCTATCCTCAACGCCTGGGCACATTTTGAACTCCGCAATAATCTGGAGTCGGAATGAAGTGGAGCCCGACTGATGGTGATTCCGGTATCGCAGTCTCGACGCAATGCAGGGCGCACCGTCCAGGGACTGTCTTCATATTTTGAACCTCGTGCGATCATGTCATCCCATCCTATGCAGCGGAATATTTGGAGCACGCGGACACCTGATGGGCCGATGGACAATGCATCGACAATCAGGTCGGCCATGTTGCCGCACATGGAGTTTATCGTGGTGCATTTGCAATGAGCGATGGTCCGTCGCGCCCATCCGGCCTGTTTCGCCCGCGCGTGCACTTGAACTGCGGCGGGCGTCCTTGAACCCCGGGCCCGAGATGGAGCGAGCAGGCAGCCGAACTAGCCAAAGGAATTCCTCATCTGGCTGCATCGCGTATGGTACAGTCACGTATGCCTACCATGTTGTCCCCCTGCGCATCCACTGGACAACGTGCCGGCAACGTGCGGCAAGTATTGACAGGTGACGACGGCAACCCAGGCATCCATCTCCGAGGCATTCCCCAGTCGTTGCTTTTGCGTACGCGGTCTCTTGTGCAGAAGGAAGACGTATACGCAACGCAGCGTATTGTCGCAACCAGAATTGCTCGTTTTCCGGCGGGATACGAGGGTTGCGATGGAGGGGCTGTGTGGGGCAGTGGTTAATCCGGTCAAACAAACGGTGAATGAAGCGAGCGTGGCTTCAGCCTTGCGATAAAACGCCGGTTCCGATGGGAGCAGGGGTTAGGCGGCAGCCAGGGGGAGCACGGGCAACCCAAGGCACCCAAAGGGCGGTCAGATCAGAAGGTTCAGCGAAAATTAAACTTCAATATCGCGATTCGGTTTGCAAAAAAAATGGAGAGGTGACCATACGTGCATGAGAGGCAAAAAGTATTGATGATAATGATCATGTTCAGTATATTCGAATTGGCGGTGGGAGTCTCGACCACTAGTTGGGAGATCTCAAACCAAGCCTGCGATACCATGACTGTCCATCCAACTATCCATCCATGTCCATATATATCCATATCCATATCCATATCCACCACAGTAGAGTAGAGTTCCGTCATTGCAGCTTGCGCTGTAGTTCCATATAATCCGCCTCGTAACAGCCAAAAAAGAGAATGCAAATTGATATAATGCTGAAGCACCGGTGCCATGCTGAAAAGACTCGCTCGCTAAAATGCTCATTCAAATCAAAAGGTCGGAAGAAGTGGCCTAATAACTTGCTATGAGCGGAGCGGTCTGTTCAGGGATCATGGCGAAGTCCTGATATGAAGCTTGTTTGCCGTAGAATGATGTTGTGAGCATGGCCTCCTTTGCTGAGAACTCCATGGTTGCTTGCGGCGGCGAGGCTGGTGGCGATTCGTCGTCCGACTCGTCATCGAGGACAAGCTCGGGTGGTGATTGTGAAGAAACGCGGGTGAGGGCGAGATCTGAATCCTCCTCGTCGTCGTAGAAGCCATCCTCGTCCTCGTCCTCCTCAATCTCGGTGGTGGTGATGTGCACGGGCGCCTGGAGGAGTCGTCGTGGGGGAGCGATCATGTCGAAGTCGCCGTCCTCGTCAACATCGGAGTCGGAGTCGGAGTCGTCCTCGATCTCCTCCTCGATGGAATCGACCCACTGGATGTGGCGGGACTCGTCGGCCCTCGAGGCCTTGCGGACGGTGCTGTTGAACCACTCCTCCTGCTTCTTCTCGGCATCGGCAAGCTCGAGCATCAGGCTGTCGAGGAGGTTGGCGTGGCCGACGAGCAGGCGGAGGTCGTGGTCGGCCCTGCAGGCTTCCCTGCCCAGCTTGGAGCGGGCAGAGGCGGCAATGTAGTAGGTCTGGGTGAGCGACATCTTCTGCTTCTTCTGTGGTGGGGAGGAGACGAAGTAGCTGCGGGTCGTCTCGGCGGAGATGGGCTCGAAAGCAGTTTGCAGACGGAGGTGAGATGTCGAAGGCATCTTGTGTTGATGTGTCTAGGCAGAAAAGTAAAAGTATTGCCTGAGGTGTGAGTCAGTATGGTTGATGACTGGAGCAGGCAGACACGGCGGGAGGCTTCACGTACCTGGTGCGTGGGCCAATAGGCGGCAGGCGATCCGACGCTGGGGTGCTTGGGTCGTTGTGGTGGTGGACGGTGCTCGAGTTCGAGTTCGAGTTCGAGTTCGACGCTGGGCAGTTGGCGACTTGAGGCTGTTTGGGAGAGGTGTTGTCGTGTGGTAGTGGGAGGGCGGGTGATGAGGCCAGAAGCGGCGTGGGCACGTCTTTCTTATGTTTCTGAAGATGACCACGCAAGGTGCAGATGGACTTAAGATGACGGGCCCGGACACATCACCTCGGGCCTGCCCTTCACCGCCCGGCCCAAGCATGATTCACACTTGGCTCCGCTAGACCCGGTGCCTCGCATTACAAACAAGTGACCCTGCGAAACACTCGGCCGACCACCCCAGCACCAAGTGCCCATTGCGGCTTGACACGCGCCCTGGAGATAACCCCCGGTCACTCGGAAATCCGCTGCTGTGCTCTGGCGATGATTCATGAGTGCATAACGCGACGCCTGCAGCGTTGACGTTACGGTCCTCTTGTCCAGCAATTGCCCATCAAGAGCGTGAGTCTTCAATCCACAGTGCGGCTCGCGAGTCTGCCCGCATCCGGGCGAAGCGCACACGTTGCAACACGCACGCCGCGGGAATGAAGCCTTGCGGGGGCAGGCTGATGAGGTGTCGTCGCAGTCCTCAGCCTCCGAGTGCGAATCAATCACGCCAACAAAGGTGCCACATCCAGAGCCTGTCACCGCTCGGTGCGCGGTTCCCCCGTACTCGCCGTTTCCCGCTCCCACCTGCTCCCCGCCGCGGTCGGTGTTTCGCGTACTGCGTCTGCGCTGCAGGCCCAAGTTAAGGTTGCAGTGCGCGAGTCCAGTGACCAGCGCGCCCAACTCCCAGCGCGCTGCCGCCTTCTGACTGAGGCAGCGCATGCGTTGGGGCTGCCTTGCTCCGACGTCCATTTCATCCGTCTCCGGTCCCGCCCCAGTCAGGACGAGACGATGATAGCTGGACGGCTGACTGTGCTGTTTCCGCCGTTGGCGGATCAGTATACATACAGCTCGGACGAAACGCAGAACCACGGGCACTCGGTCTCTCATGACCCCCCGGATTCTGCCCGCGAATGACAGCAGGCGCAGGGCCTCGACCAAGCAGCCTTGTCATCTGTCAACGACGCGGGGTGACTCCATGTCATGGCACAGCATGGGATTCCCGCCGACGCCCTTTGTTTTGCGCTCGTCTATTTGCAATAGTGATCACGTCTTCAGTGAAGTGCGGAGAAGATTACAAACTCAATCGGCACCATGCTGCACTCCTATTGGCCGGGAGCCGATCGCTTTCCTACGTGCTTAAGAATCGCACACCTGACAAATGTGCCAACTATTCCCCTCGCCCAATCGCTATCATTGAAATCACTCGCAGCCGTAAGGTTCATCTGATCAGTCATGGCTCGCTGCATAACTCCGCTCAGGCAGCCTGTCGTGCGTGTGAGGCGGCGGAGCTCCTCTTTCAATTCCAGATTGTGCCAACTTCTCGTGCGCAAGCCATCGCAGGATAACGTTCATCATCAAAATCAGAAGGGACTTCCTAATCCAGGAAGCTCATTCCAGATCTATTTCAGTCACGGCCACCCCGTGCACTCGATGCCAGAGGCACACCGTGACTGTGCAAGCTCGCCAAAGGGCGGAAAAGGCAGATCTCTCCGTCTCCCCGCCAACTTTCCTCCCTGTCGGCGCCTTTGGCAGCTTGCAACGATCAATGGCAAGACTTACCCAATTAAGCAAGTTCTGTCAGTAGCGGTGACTCAGCTCGCGGCTCTTCTGCTGGATGCAGGGCCCGTTCATCCAATATCAGCCCGCCATTTGCTGACATGCACACAGCCCTACGGTTCCATCACTTCCTTGGTGTTGCAAGCAACACCTGCAAGGAGTAAATTAAGCGGTTCTTCAAGACCTCTTTGGGGAAACTATGTCCTGTTCACCGCTGGCTTTGTGCGAGCCATCCAGCCTCACCGCCAGAAGCGAATACGCTGTCTCCATACGGCACTCCCCACATGGATCAAGGGGGCTCTTTCGTAGTCCAGCCACAGTATGGTTGTGGCGACCAGGAACAGTCACTTGGGACTCTTTGTCATACAGGCTGGCATAAAACAAATGCATCGCCACGTTCCCCCAAACATGGCCATTATCGTAGAAGTCCTCGTCGTGTTTGTTGTCACAATGCACATCACACCACCCTCGCAGCAAACGGCTGTCCAGAATGCTGATATCTGCCGAGCATAGGAGATTCACAAACGGCTACCTATCGCGGGTAACTATTCATGTTAAGAGCAAGATCGGGATCTCGTTCCAACAACTGCTCAATTGCCTATCGTACAATTCACTCTTCTAGGGCATTTTTCACTGACAAAGATTCAGATTCACGATGCACAACGTGGTCAACCTCAAAGTTGAGTACTTCCAGTACACAATAGCAATCAAGTAGTTCCACCAATGTAAGACGCATGTTGGTATCCTACCTCCTACCTTATCCGTAGGCAAAGTACGACGAGATCTTGATTGCCGGTCTTTGTCATCAGGTCTCCGAAATCAAATGGCATGATGGCAAGCATTGCTAAGCGATTAGTATCCAATCATGCATCCATCCTCAACGGCTCGGCAAGACTTCACACCAAATGCCATGCATGTCGGCAACCTGTGATTGCAACCGGCATCAACGGTTCACGGTACGAGATTCCACACTGCCTCCATGTAGCCATCAGCTCATGGCTTTTTAGATTTGCTATGCAAAAGCTTGGGTAAATGCTTGGTGGGCGGGAGATCTGAGATATCCACTACAAGCACATGCGGGGACCAGGTTGAGAGGAGCGCCTCTGACGTTGATGAATGCTTACAAGAGACACATGGTAGACTCATTCAATCCACAGACCAATCGCTGGATAAGTTGCATCTATCAGAGCTTGGTCAACAGTATGTTCATGCATTTCCACGGTATCTCGTTTATCCCACCTTGGACAATCGATGCCAAGCGCAAAAGGATTCCCTGATAAGGCAGATGTAGGACTACTAGAACTGGATTGGACGACTAGCGATGCAAGAACGTATGCAAAGGAACATGTACAGAACATGCAAGAGAAAACGGCAGAATCTAGCATTCTCCCAAAAGAGAAAGAGCAGGTGGGCCGCACAGTCTACGGAGATTTATCGTACATGTGCGACAATGGACTCTATCTCGTCTGCTACCCGGGAGTAACATAACTTGAACCGAGAACCCACTTCGACAACTGGAAGCAACATCATTATACCGAGACCCCACCGGCTGGAAGGAAAATCCCTTCTAATTCTCCGTTTTCTTCCTTCTAGGAGCAGTTGAAAAAGAAGTTCTCTTCGGAAGAATATCGTATATGTGTATGCACAGCGACGGGAACCAGCGCAGATAACGGATAGCATAGGGTGCAACGTGGGCAGAATCGAAGACCCGTAGCGATGCGTATGTAGCAGAGATTTTTCTGTCATCTGTTCTGCTCCGGAATACGTCACTGGAGAGAAAGTCTTGCTCATGTCAAGAAATAATTGATGTACGCGGAAGCCATACTGTTCAGAAGCGGGGCGAAGGGAAGTTCAGGAATGACTCCCTTACACAGTTCCGTGAGACCACAGTATTTTCCTGATATTTAAGCTGGGTGCCCCCCCTTCTCATTCTCTGCGTCCCCCTCTGCTGCAAGTATACTGTCATTCTCTCCAACACTTAAACATACGTTGTTTCCTGTCCCATCTGTAGTGAGGTTCTTCACCATGGAGATCCGTAAACAATGGAACTGGCGATCAGTATCAAGCGTGGAAAACAAGCAAATGTTACTATCCACCCTGGTATCTCGCGATCTTCCGCTCTTGGGATTCTTTTCGGAAATCTCAACACAATCTGTCAAGAAGAGGTGAAGCCGGGAAGGAATTGAAGGATTTTCTGCCCCAAGGCGACAATTGAAGCGTGAAAGTAAGTGGCGAGGTGAGTACCCGAGGCCTATATTTCCTGGTAAGATGTTGTGTAGTCGACCTTCGGGTGATATCTACGCACGAGGGGTGCGCCTTCTTTACTCCACTGCGACTGCCTCTCTTGTAGGCAATGATGAAAAGGCAAACTTAATTGTACCTCATGGAATGGACAAATCTTTATCAACTTTCTCGTCTTCTCTTCTCGCTGTTTCGTATGAGATGGACTGAGGAGAATTGAGACAGTGGCAATTTTTTCAGTACTTTTCCTTGCCGAACGGCAGTGGCTTTGAAATGCATTTCTCCCCACTTTCGACTGTTGTGAAGAATATCATCATGGTATCATTTTGGGGATGGAGGAAACAATGGGATAGAGTGATGGTTTCGACTTGCGCCATGATGAGCAAAAGGGTTGAATTCAATGTGGAAAGACGCGGGCAAACATGAAGTGGCAAAGCCCATGTGATCTCGAACATATCACGAAAGTTTCAAAGGCCTCAAAGACATGATAGGTTGGTCACAGGGGATGTATTACGTGCAGTGACCACTATGGGAGCGTTGCGGCAGGTTTCTATCACTGCAACCTTCACATCTTAACATCTGATATACCCACATATCTGACGCATTACTCTTGAGCTCTGAGTAGACCGAAATGACTACTCATCACTGTCCTCGTCATCATCGGCGACGACAGGCACAGGGGCGCTAGACGAAGTTGGCTTGACTTTCCGGTCTTTCTCAGCACCAGCAGGCTTAGTAGCAGCACCGTTGGCTTCTTCGTCTTCGCCATCTTCGTCTGGAACATCTTCCTCTTCGTCCTCTTCCTCAAACTCGGGCTCGTCGTCCTCGGCGTCTTTCTTGGCCTTGGTAGTCCGAGTCTTCTTCTTGGGAGCTTATGGATGTCAAATTCGCGTCACGTCGACATGGGACATATACTTACGAGGAGCAGCTGCTTCCTCTACATCGTCGTCATCCTCGTCGTCGTCGAACGAAGCCTCGGAACCTTCAGTCTCATATCTGTGAAGCACTACTGTCAGCCTCGCGGACCAGGCTGAGAATCATGAAAACAGCTTGGAGAAAGCACATATGGCAACTGAGACCAGATGAAACAGAATTCACGGTGCGTCAAAGGCGCAATTGATATGAAACCGGCGCAGAAAAGGGTGGAAGTTGCGATAGGCTTGACCGCCCGACCAGGCTGACAGGCAGAGAAAGTTGGCAGCGCAGCAACAACGAAGCTTGATGGTCGAAAACAAAAGTTCCCATCGGAAAATGCGACAGAATGCGACCCTGATTGACACGATCTGGGGCATACGCGACGCGGAGAGGTGCAATGGCATGACGTCAAGGAGGTCAGGTGTCACTTACTCCTCTTCCTCGTCACTCTCATCAGACGGAAGGGCCTGGAGCTCTTCCTCTTCTTCAGCCTCTTGCTTTCTCTTGCGGGTAGACATGATGGGCAGGGTTATTGAGATGGATGTTTGATGGCGAAGGGTAAAGGGGATGGAGTGAGGTTGGAGCTGGAGTTGGACGGGTTGAGGCGAGGGGCTGCCATTCGGACTACGAGGGCTGGGGACGCGAGCAGGTCCCTTGCTGTGACCAGAGATTGGAGCGCATCATCCGGCCAATGGTGTGCGAGGGTTCAGGGTGCCCGCCATCACTCGCAGCTCGATGCGCAGGAACGGGAGCACCGGTGGACAGAAGCATGAACGAATGCAGTGCGGCTCTTCACTTTGGGAACATCAGAGTGCCCTCTTGCGTGCGAGAGGGCCACATGTAGCTCTAAGTGTTCTATGCAATGTTCGAGTGAATGATCAGGCGTCCTCTCACCGCTGGCAGCCGCTCTCTTGCCTGGAAGAATCACCGGTTGAGTTCCAAGGTTGCTGGAGGCAGACCAGGCATGGTGTTCAGCGTAAGCGGATCCCGAGGTCCCGTCCTTGGCGTTGGTCCGAGCTTCAAGATTTATGTCATCGACAACGCCGCCTCTTCTTGCCCTCCCCATCCCAACAGCAACCCTCGACAACCTCACTGTCGTCTGCAGGCTCCCAAATCAGCACGTGCATGACCTCTATCTGCACCGCAAGCAGCTATGTTGGGGGCTCCTCGCGCCGCGCGCAGGCCTCCCCGCCAGCGCCTCGACTCCATCAAGGCACCCCCGCGACCCTCCGCACAACGACGACTTCCAGATGAAGCCTCCACACAACCCGCCAGGCAAGTCCAGACATTGAAAACGAAGCCGGATTGTTGTGAGAAGATGAGCATTGTTCTCGACGATGACGGCAAAGGAACGTGTGAGAACTGCGGCACTCTCAGTTCAGACGGCTCCGACCTTCGCTCCGACACTCAATTCGTCGAAAATTCCGTTGGCGGTGCTACGGTCCAAGGTGGCTTTGTTGGGAAAGACCAGCGCTTTGCCAATACCATGGGTGGAACGGTGCGTGGCCTGGGAGGTCGCGAGAGCCGCGAGCAAACCGAACAACGCGGCCGAGACGAGATCCGCAACATCTGCGCGGCACTACGGATAGGAAATGACCAAGTCAAAGGCACTGCCGAGGATGCCTATAAGCTCGCTTTGAATGACAACTTTGTCCAAGGTCGACGCGTTCGCAATGTTGCCGCCGTCGTCATCTACTACGCCTGTCGACGCAACAACTATCAAATCATGCTCATAGACCTCGCGGAACAGATTCGAGTCAACGTCTGGCAGCTTGGAGATACTTACAAGCAGTATCTTAAGGCTATCATGGAAGATGGCAATAACCTCCCGGGGCATCAGGCCGAAGTGTACAACCATCGTTTAATGGAGAAATATTGCCAAAGATTAGAGTTTGGGGACTACCACATGAAAGTCGCCGAAGACGCCTTGCGGTTGTTGAAGCGCATGGACCGAGACTGGATGTCGCAAGGCCGCCAACCTGCTGGACTCTTTGGAGCGTGCATCATCCTCGCCTCTCGCATGCACGGCTTTCGCCGAAGTGTCCGCGAGGTTGTTTACATTGTGAGGGTAGCAGACTCCACCGTCAACCAGCGCCTTCTGGAGTTCAAACGAACGGAGACTTCTCGATTGACCGTTGCACAACATCAAAAATACATAGAAGGGACGGTGTTACCAGTAAACATCATGCCACCTTCAGTCTACAGGCGTGAAGAGAAGGAAGAGCGTAAGCGCAAGAGAGCAGAAGAGGAACAGGAGCAGGAACAAGAGAATATTGATGCAACCATTGAAGGACTTTCTGGAGACGCCGATTCAAGCGAAGCATCTGCTTTACGCCGATCTACTCGCAAGAAACGCAAAACCCCCGATGGTGCAGTCCCAATATCCGAACCTCGCCGCGATGAAGACGGTTTCGCAGTCCCTGATGTCCCTGCCAACTGCACAAGCTCTGGCACCTCTACCAAAGCTATCAATACCAATACAACCATCGATCCTGACGTGTTGGTTGATGCCGATGGCGATGCTCACATGGAGTATTTAGCAGCCAGTATTGCCACCGCCGAGCCCGAAAATGATGGCGACTTCATCGTCCCCCTGCCAAAGAAAAAGCGTGGCCGTCCGCCCAAGGTTAGGGAGCCAATTGTCATCCGCGAAGAAGAACTCGAGGTTGAGGCCGATATCAAGGCAGAAATTGAAAGGATTCTTGATAGTCGCGATTATGTCCAACGATTCACTTCATTTGAGACCAATGATGATCACGTTGACCTTGTTTGGGCCCGCAGGAGAGCGAAAGAGCTAGCTGAGCAACAGAGGTCCCTTGCCAACGCTCGAGACGGCGCTGTGGATGAAGAAGATGGCGAAGAAATCGGGGATGGTGCCTATGAGTCGGATGAAGACGTACGCACTTGCATTCTCAGCGAACCTGAAGTGCGTCAGAAAGAACGAGTATGGCTTACAGACAACGAGGACTGGTTAAGGGCACAACAACAAAAAATACTCGCCAAAGCGCTAGAAGAAGCTCAAGGCAAACCAAAGAAGGAGAAATTGAAGAGGAACGTCAGCCGAATGGGAGATGGAAGCGTTTTGGGCGACAAGCCAGCAGCTAATACAAAGGAGGCGGTGGAGAAGATGCTCAAGAAGCGATCAACGTACTCGAATGCTATCGATTATGACATGCTCAATAGACTGTTCCCGGACAGGAGGGCGGGGACATCGAGTGCGAGCGCAAGTGGTGACGCGAGCCTAGCAGGGAGCCCTCCTGCTCCTAGCACAGATGGGGCCAAGCAGAGACCTGCTGAGGCCGTGGTTGTTGAAGACGACGGAGAGGAAGATGAGGAGGAAGAGGAAGAGGAACAGGAGGAGGAGGAGGAGGAGGAAGATTATGGAGAGGAGGAGGAGATCCCCCCTCACATGCTCCTAAGCGATGATGAAGACGAGGGTTTTGGTGAAATCGATGATGACTTCTAGGTGTTGGTCTTGGTTTGGCCGGCAAAACATGCATGGGTCTGGAGGCGAACTGCTTGTTTATTCATATTTTCGTCCTTTTTGCATGACTAGGTGTCACAATCCTCCTGTTTGGCTTTTGGCTGCCTTTTCATGGTACTCTTCTTCTTGCATAGTCAGGCATCATAACGGAATCGGGAGAGGGAAGGGCCAGATCGACTGTATGTGGTCGAAAGTGCATTATCAGGAGTTCAAGAGTTGGGATATACCCTATAGTTCGACCTCAAGGGGTTATTGCATATGGCTGGAGTTTTATTTGGACCACTGGAGGAATGAAAGCCTGATCATACACGTACTTTGCAAATATTACTGAATGTGTGAGTATCAAACCGCATACCCTTCCCAGTTACTCGTAAGATGTGGTAGTCGTAGAAAGATACAATGATCCCATTGGCCATCTTCATGGATCACGGGTGTTTCATGCACAGGCCTCCTGCGAGCTCCTCCTTCCGCACGGACTCGATGCGCCCAACGGCCGGTTGCACTGGAGGTCAAGATATCACCAACAACCATTGTCCACTTCCTGGATACATCTGGTGGCAGACTCCAGATCGCATCAATTGGCAGTACATTATGGATGCGACGAACCCTCTAGGCAATGCGCCGGCTGTAGCCAATCGGCCTCAGAACCCCGTGAGCGCAGCACCTAACGCCTCCGCATCACATCCGCAACCGCCAAAGACGATACCTGGTTCGGCCACAGCTCCAATGGCGGAGAATAAGACAACCACGTCGTCTGAGCCGGCCCCGCAGAATGGAACTCCCAAGGTTTCTCAATACTCTGCATCGACAACAGAACTGCTGGAGCGGCTGCGCGCAGCTGCAGCACATGGGTCGGGCAGTGCGGCATTCGAGGCGAAGAAAGCGGAGGTCTTGAAGAATTACGTTACGAGCGATAAACTTCCAACACCCCCGCCGATCGCAAGCTCTGGAAGGAGGGGGCGGGGAGGGGGCAGGGGCGGAACGCCGAGCACTTTGAAGACAGAGCTCGGAACAGCATCGCCGGCTGGGGGTGGTACTCCAACATCTGCACGGGGTTCAGGGCGAGGGCGAGGCAGAGGAAGGGGTAGAGGCGGCGGCAGGGGAGGCAAGAGGAAGAGGTCTGAGGACGAGGAAAGCGACGTAAGTGACTCAATGCGCCGGGGCTCCAAGCTCTCTGGACAATTTGCTGATGTGCCTGTAGAACGACTCAGACATATCGGATTCATACACACCACTTCCTACCAAAACAAAATCGGGGCGCAACGTCAACAAGCCTGTCGCATTTGTCCCAGTCATACCAGAACCGTCACAGGGCGTCAAGAGGCGGAGATCAACCAAGACGTTGCTTGCGGCACAGTGCAAGGCGTGTCACCGAGGAACAGACGCAGGAAACAACCGCATTGTCTTCTGCGATGTCTGCAGTACGGCATATCATCAGTACTGTCATAGCCCTCCTATTGATAATGAGGTTGTGAACGTGCTGGAGAAAGAATGGCTATGTGGGCCTTGCGAACGGGCAAAGCAGAGCGTAGAACAGGGCATGGAAGGGCTGGTAGCCGCCGAGGGGCTATCAATAGAAGCAGTACGTATCATCCCCTTTCCGTGTGACTAATCACATTCTAACAATATTTAGAAACGGGCATATCTCGCTACCCTCTCCCAGTCACGCCTAGTATCGCTCCTCCTGCACGCCACGATCAGACACCCCGAGCTCCCCATATTTCCTCCCGACGTCAGGGACCTTATACCTCAAATACCCATAACCAACACCCAATTCCAAGCGAAGAATCCAGTCCCAGCTCCTCGTGCCCCGGCAGCCCAAAGCATTACCTCTCCTCAAAACGGTTTAGGCTCTACATCCGGGACTCCTCGATCCCAGCTCCTACATACCGACTCGTCGGACATGGATCCCGCAGAAGCTCAACTCCTCGGCGAAATGCGCACAAATCCAAAACCTTTCAATACCACCAGCGCCCCTATCTCTTCGATACCAGGCCCTGCAACAGTGGAAACGACACAGCTCGATGAGTATGATGACGGCTATGACACTGATCCGCCGGCGCACTACCCCAAAGCGGGACAAGGGCTGGCAAGGACTTTGAGACCGGAGAGTGAGGATTTGCAGTGGTTAGTGGACGACAACTTTGAAGTTTTCAGCCATGGGTGGAAGGGGGATGGGACAGGCGTAGGTGCTGATGCGGCTGCATGAGATATGAGCATACAGGAGAACGGCGGTTCAAAAGCAGTGTGGCTATACAAATGGCTTCAATACGGGTTTAAAGGGGGATGGGAATAAGGGTCGAAGCCTCGACTCCATAAAGGAAATAGCGTGGTACAGTAGTGGTATTGCTAGGTTATTCTAATCGGGAGAACATGGTCTGGATTCTTCATCATTGTACATTCTGCTTTGAGTGACAGCTGGTGGCTTCGTGTGAACAGCTACCTAAGCAATGACCCCTTCATCCTTCAAACTCACAATATCCGTTTCAGTCATTCCCAGCACTTCCAGTAGTATCTCATCCGTATGTTGTCCAAGTGTGGGTGGTGGGCTTCGGATTCCAGGTGTTGAATGCGAATACTTGACGGGTGTGTTGACGAGTTTCATTGGACCGCAGGTTGGGTGTTCTATCTCCTTTACCATATCCCTGGCTAAGACTACAAAGGCTTAGCATTAATTCTATCGAGAACACTGCCGATAGGCAAGGCTTACCATGCTCATGGTTCAGCGTAGTCTGTATGTCGTTGATCGCAGCATATGCTATCATTCCGTCAGTTCTCAGATCCTCTCTCAACCTCTCCTTATCGACTTACGCATCCCACACCCCTCTAATATCTCAAGCCACTCCTCTGTTGTCTTCTGCCTCGTTTCCGCCTCGATCAGTCCTTCCAGCATGTCCCTATTCTTAACCCTCAAAGCATTCGTTCTAAACCTCTCATCCAAAATCCACTCTTTCTTCCCAATTTGCGTGCACAAAATCCCATACAACCGATCATTCCCCCCACCCATCAAAATATCCCCATCCACCGTCTTAAACGCCTTGTACGGTACAATCGAAGGGTGCGATGTGCCCCATCGTCCAGAGTCTTTCTCGCCGCTGATGAGCGCAGAGCTGGCGATGTTGGCGAGGGTCGCGACTTGGCAGTCGCTGAGGGCGACGTCGATGTGTTGGCCACGGCCGGATTTGATGCGGCCGAGGAGTGCCGCCATGATGGCGTTGGAGGTGTACAGGCCGGTTGTTAGGTCGGTTACTGCGACGCCGACTTTGACGGGGGGCCCGTCGCGGGCGCCGGTTATGTGCATGAGGCCCATTTCTCTGGAGAGTATTAGGGTGGAGGGATGGGTATTGAACGGGAAAGGGTTGCGGAGGAGCTTGAAGGAATATTGAGGGCTTCATGTGATCTGTGAAGACCTCTAGATGGAATTGTGTGGAGATTTGGTACATACGCTTCGACCATCACATCATAACCTGCGCGGTCTCTATAGGGCCCAGTCTGTCCGTAACCTGTGATACTGGCATAGATCAAGGATGGGTTGATTTTAGACAGGGTGGCGTAGTCCATGGCATATTTGCCCAAGGATCCAGGCAGATAGTTCTCTACAAGGACGTCACATTCTTTGACGAGGCGATGGAGGATGTCGACTCCAGCTGGGTGGGCAAAGGAGAGGCCGAGTGACTTCTTGTTGCGGTTTACCTGGACCGAGTCAGTCTGTGGGAATAATTGACAACATCACAAACTTACAGCCAGATAGTAAGCACTTTCACCAGATCCATCTATCTGGTCGCCTCGAATGGGTTTTGCATATGGCGGTCCCCAAGCTCGCGTATCGTCTGACATTGTTAATTGATTATTTGAATGGATCAGTCCTCATCACACATACCACCTCGAGTCGGATGCTCAATCTTTATGACATCTGCTCTACACTTTGATCAGCATGGTGTCCTCCCTCTCTGCCAACCCCAAGTTGGTTCATACAGGGCTGTCCTTGGCATACCCGAGATCGCCCAGAATCTGCGTACAATAAGGCTGAGGCATATGAGTGCCTGTTCAGTAGTCCCAAATATCTTTCCACTTACACCAGCCAGCACTCGTGTCAAATCCAACACCTTGATGCCTGCTAATGGCAGTGTTGCTGCATTGGCAGTGGATGATGCGGTCGCAAGCCGTCTCCTGATTCTGCCGTGGGGCCAATTAAGCCTGGGTGATCTAAAAGCTATCTGAAGTACACTCCTAGAGGGCCTGAAGAACAATTCTGCCATTTTTCGCTGAAAAATGATGACATAGAGGATGGTGTCTGGGAGATGACATTGGGGAGGGGTTAGGTCCGCCCAAGCTCGCATCGCCGAGGCTCATTCTCAGACCCCCACCAAGCTCAACACCTCATCAGCCATGTTTACCGGCCTTGTTGAGATCATCGGCAGTAAGCCCACAGCCTTCTCGATATTTCCTTTGCGCGGCTTAGCTGATGATGGCCAGCTGTTGCCGCCCTCGAGGAGCTCGATCAGACCTCCACGGGAGGCGGCGGCACGTCTCTTACCATTGAGGCAGAGGAGATTCTGGGGGATGCCAACTTGGGAGACAGCATCAGCGTCAACGGTATGCCAGGTAGTGATACTGCATGTCGTGGGGCTGACACCACTAGGCACATGTCTTACTGTGACCGAGTTCGACAAGAAAACCTTCAAGGTCGGAGTCGCCCCCGAAACGCTGCGCCGGACGAATTTGGGCGCGCTCAAGAAAGGGTCCAAGGTCAATCTTGAACGCGCTGTATCTGCATCTACGCGTATGGGCGGACACTTTGTTCAGGGCCACGTCGACACTATTGCGAGCATCCAGGCTGTCACCCCGGATGGCAACGCCCTCACATTCCGCTTCAAGCCGCGAGACACCGACGTGTTGCGATACATTGTGGAGAAGGGATATGTGACAATAGACGGCGCCAGTTTGACCGTCACCAAAGTGGAAGACGGGCCAGGTGGTTTCTGGGAGGTCATGTTGATTGCCTACACTCAAGAAAAGGTCGTCACGGCCAGCAAGAAGCCTGGGGAGGACGTCAACGTGGAGGTTGATCAGGTCGGCAAGTATGTGGAGAAGAGCGTGGCTGGGTACTTTGAAGGCACGGCAAATGGAGACTTTGCCATACTGGAGAAGATGGTATCGAAGCTTGTGGACGAGAGGCTCAAAGCCCTCGGGAAGTAGTGGTCGTGCTGCGAGACTATCAAACGAACCAGCGGGTCGACAGGCTAAAAAGCAAAAGGGCGCATGGAACATGTCACAAGCTGGCCCTGTGGAACGGAGACCTGTCCAAACGTCTGTTTGGCAGCCCTGGAAATAGATGCCTGGGGCTATCGGGGTGGTTGGTTTGAGTCAAAACACAGACATGGTTCGGGGAGTGAGGCGCAGCCTGACTTTCCTCCGTCTCCAACACCACATATAAAGTCCATTATGTACTCAGAATATTTCTCTCCAAGCTCCATCTCACGCGATGACGACTCTGGCATTCTTTGCCATGTTCGTCGGCGTGGCACCGGTGCCGGAGCCCGCGAAGCTGCTGCCTGGGGCTTGCATGATGCACCTCATCCTCATGCTTTGTGGACATCAGCATCTCTCAAATCACGATTGAGCAATATTCCATGTTTACGATCAGTCGCTTACACCACAGGCTCACATTCGTCTACCGCATCAGTGGGTTTAGGCATCCACTCTTGTAATCAGTATTCGGGAGACTCAACGGCACCACGTCTGCATTTTCAAACGTTTGGAACCGAAAATACCAGTCTCCCCAATCCAGTCGAGCCCCGCCGACGCGGCAGTGTGCAGCACAAAGTCCGAGGACTGTGCCGCATGGTGATGCTCGCGCGAGCCGTCGGGATGCTCGCTTCCGCAGCCAACCTCGAGATCATGGCACGAACATCGCTCTTTGAGGCTCAAATTTGGCCGGATTGACTGCTAAATCAGACAGTGAACAAGTGAAATTTCAGACAGTTCTGGGGGGCCAAGAGGAATCAAAACGGTAAGGAAGAGGAGGGACACATGCGGGAACGGCTAAGCTGCAGAATTAAGAGGTTTTTGTCGGCAAATCGATTGGCTTCCTGGCCGTGGCCTGCTGGAACACGTCAAACCCACACACCAAGGCACACAAGCCCAGTTCAACACCAGACACTCGTTATCAAGCCTCGTCGCCAGCCGACATCTGATTTTTCTTCCCTTGACAATCCGACTTCCTTTCCCCAAAGCATGTGTGCTGCACTCCCTACCCGACTCGGCTGAAGGTTCCCAAGTCACGCGCACATCCCGCCATCATGGACTGGAGGCTCACCGAGTATGCCAAAGAGGCCGAAGACACGGCCGCCGGGCTCCATGTCTTTCTAGGAGAGATTCCGCAATATGCCAAGGATATCACCGGCAACATCGCGGAGCTCTTTGCCATCTCGAATTCGCTGCGTGTGCTGGACGATAGCATGGCCCTAAACCGCTATGGGAGATATTCAGGACGAATTCTTGGAGATTTGGAAATTGCCCTCCCAAGTTTAGGACACACTCTCGACGATGTCCGAGCCATGTTTAGCAAGTCAAAGAACACCAAAGTGCACCCCGGAGCGTTCCCCGGCACTCCCCCCTACCATCTGATTTGGGAGGACGCGCTCAGTGATCTCAAGGGTCAAGGCATCCCGTTGCACATGCGGCTTGAATTGTACCGGACCTACCTGCAGGACATGCAGGATATAATTCAAGGGTAAGTCCATAACCTGCTGTTGTGAGTGTAGTTGACTTAATGGTTCAAGTGGCCCGCGAACCGATGATGTCAACCATATCCGATCTCGTCTGGCGAAACTCCTCAAGAGACAGCAGCCTGTGGAATCGTACTTTGATAAACTCCGTGTTGGTTCGCGAGGTATGTTCATCCCATGTGTTATCTACTGTCTCTGGTGATCTTTCTGTGAAGGGTCGTACAGTTGCCCCGCCTGTCGATTTCAAGCGTTCCAATTCAGCCGTTTTGTACCCTTGTGAATACGAACGAGTCTGCATCGAGGATCTTCAAAGCCCGGTCTATCGCTGGAACCGAGTCTATAAAACTGCTATTCTAGCAACACTGACGATACAAAAGGAGCTGCGCGAACACCGAAACCACCTTCTCCGACATCTGCGAGGCCTACGCTTCCTCCTCGGTTTCAAACGTATCCAACTGCTCACCCACCACCACCACCACCACCCCCTCCACCGCCTCCTCCTCCACCTCAGTCGCCCTTCTATGACCACCATCACGGCTATTACCCGCCACCGCCACCGCCTCCGCCGCCTCCGCCTCCTCGCTCTCCCATGAGTCCAATGGCTCCTTATCCTGACAGCTACTTCCATGTCCCTCAACCACCACCTCCTCCACCTCCACCAAGATCGCCAATCTACTCGTATGGAGAGATACCGCACGTGCCGCCACCTGCACCTGACATTCCCCAATCGCCTACGTATTCTACGGCATCTTCGCAGACGTACTCTACTCACTCCACTGACTCCAATGGGACAAGGCATTGGGCACAAAAGGTCAATTCTATGCTCCTAAACTACATGTGGCTTAAGCTAATGTGTAGCAGATTTTTGATGGGCGCCATTCTTCCACGCCGTTCGCGACACTGGGCCAAGCGTACGTTCCATGCCTCTTTGTTGATACTCTATTCTAACCAATTCTTCTGCAGCACCAAATGCCTTGGTAGAGACGAGTCCCGAGCACTTGAGCTGCTTGAAGTCGACGGATTCGACCAATTGATTGAGCTGTAAGTGTCCCCCAAACCACCTGTCAGCTGCACGCTAACACTGCTAGTCCCTTTGAAGCAACCTACGTTTGGGTCAGATTGTATTGGAGGCCTCATGATAAGCGAGCCCGGATTTTGTTCCTGACGATGGATCCTGTGGGGGAGCGCATGCGTTACTGCTTCCCTCTGACAGGACTCAAGATCCTCCGTACCGAATCGAGCCTTCAACTCTGTCGTGTCAACAGGTCCGATGGACAGCTTGATCTATGGGCAAACTTGAGGTTTACCCTCTACGAGAGTATGTTTGGTCCATGTCACGAGTTTGCACGAGCTAACAATGATCAAGGAATGGTACTGTTTTACTGCACTCTTGTAGCGCTGAAACGCCAAGACGAAGTCCCGACACCACAGGGTCTTGATGACTTCTTCCAGCCTGGAGAGAAACAGGAGTTTGGCGGGTAAGCATGGTGGCCATGTGTCACAATTCATCATGCTAACAGCATTTAGTGAGATTAAAGATGAAACGTACCTGCATGCATTCCGTATTTTCAGAGACAAGGATTCTGGCGGTGTTCGCTTTGAGGCCACAGCTCGTCGAGGACCTCTCAAGACAATCCCGATATGGACTGCCTTTGTGACCCAGTTCATCGGTAGCAAATCCTGGATGAAGCGAGTTGGTTCTTCCACGGTCCAATTCCGGGAGATGCGACCTTATGTGTTCTGCGATGGCTACAGCCCGCCTCGAGGGCCGTCTGGAAAATACCAGCTGACGTTCACATCGCCTGAGGGTATGTGCGGAATCTTCTATCATAACCAGACATGTATTGACACCAGGACAGACGCACGGAACTTCATGGAGACGTTCCACCGTATCAAGACTCGATAATGAGGTATTTGACGCGGCCGTACTCATGGCTACAGTTTTACGATGATGATCACGACATGACGACAAAAACGTGCTGCTTTCCTTGGCCGGGTACTGCTTTGACTGATAATTGGAGGGCGGTCTCTGTATTGCAAAGATACCCCTCTCAACATGATTGCCTCCGAGATTGGATCTTTGCTTCGCTGCACTGCGCTATTGCTTTCCTTGGTGTTATTCGTTTCGCTTGCCGCCGTGTGGGTTTGACGTTGCTGCTTGGATTGTATGCGAGATTTATATATCTTATATATACCATGTCGCATGTCGCATGATGGCTGTAGCCCGCCGAGCGCGGTGCAAATTGCCGTGCCCTCGCGGGGACAGGGCCGTCTGCCAGTGCTTTGGGGAGTCAGTCCCGATGCGGTAACGAGAGTGAATCTAGCGAAAAAACAGGGATGGCACAGCCGCCAAAATAAATCTCAAGTGCAAACACAGCACGACCAGCAGCCTCGATCCTGCCTGCACCGCACCGAGTCTGCCTGCCACCGCGTTCTCTCTCCTCGTCCTCACTTCTCTCCCCTCCTGTCACCCAGCATGGCGACCAAGGCCGCGTCTGCGCACCCGGCGCCCAAGCCCACCGACCTGTCCGCCATGGCGCATTCGGAAGCGCATTACTTCAACAGGTTCGCATGCACACAACGGGATTCGGTGGAGAGGAGCCTTTGCTGACGAGTCGCCGGCGCACAGCTATAACCACCATGGTCCGTAAATGGTGCCTCCGCCTGTTGTTGACCCCCGTACTAATGCGCGCCCAGGCATCCACGAGGAAATGCTGGTGTGTATCCCCCCAGCACGCACCGCTTTGGCGAGCCCCCCACTGACCAGAGGGCAGAAAGACGAGGTCCGCACGAAATCGTACCGCGACTCGATCTACCAGAACCCGCACATCTTCAAGGACAAGATTGTCCTCGATGTCGGGTGTGGAACCGCCATCCTGAGCATGTACGTGTCCCCCCCGGGATAACCCCCTGACGGCCGCGCACGCGAGCAGATATTGAGTGTCGGCCGACAGGTTCGCCGTGAAAGCGGGCGCGAAGCATGTTATTGGCGTCGACATGTCGACCATCATCGAGAAGGCCAAGGAGATTGTCGAGGTCAACGGCATGTCCGACAAGATCACACTGCTGCAGGGTAAGATGGAGGAGGTCAAGCTGCCGTTCCCCAAGGTTGACATCATAATCTCCGAGTGGATGGGCTACTTCCTGCTCTATGAGAGCATGATGGACACGGTGCTGTACGCCCGCGACCAGTACCTGGTCGAGGGCGGCCTCATCTTCCCCGACAAGGCCACCATCTTCCTCGCAGGTATCGAGGACGGCGACTACAAGGAGGAGAAGATTGGCTGTACGTGTGCTCCTATTGCTAGGGTTATATCATGCTAATTCCGCAGTCTGGGACAATGTGTGGGGGTTCGACTACAGTCCCCTCAAGAAGACCGCGTTGACCGAGCCCCTCGTCGACACCGTCGACTTCAAGGCTGTGGTCACCGACCCCGCTCCCGTCATCACCTTTGACCTTTACACCGTCACAGCCGCTGATCTCGCCTTCTCGATACCGTACGAGCTCACGGTACGCCGAAATGACTTCGTGCACGCCGTGATTGCTTGGTTCGACATCGAGTTCTCCAAGTGCCACAAGCCCATCAAGTTCTCCACAGGCCCGCATACCAAGTATACGCACTGGAAGCAGACCGTGTTCTATCTCCAGGACGTGCTGACGGTAGAAGAGGGAGAGAAGATTACAGGTACATTGGAGAATAAGCCCAGCGAGAAGAACCACCGAGATCTAGACATCAAGATCTCGTACACGCTGCATACAGAGGATATGCACAGGCAAGCGACCGGCGAGGGTGTCTACAAGATGTATGTCTTTCTTTCCCTTGAGCTTTCCCCCCGATGACACTGACGTACAATTCAAGGTGCTAATCTTGGGTTCACAATTCCCCGGCCTGCAAAAGTTTACTTCATAGATAGACCTTTGTGATCTAAGCAAGGCTTGGCGTTATCTTGGTTGGCATCTGGGAGAGGACGGCTTATGTTCATGACGTTATCTACGGTAGAATAATGTGAGCTCATGAATGAAAAGGGGGGACATTTCCATTCCCTATGAGACTTGATTATTGATTTGTGGCGGTATGCGTTCCCATGATCTGTGATTATATGTCTGTGGTGAAAGAAGCGATCATCAGAAGACGCTCTTTTGAGTAGAGAACCTTTTGAAGGCGACCATGAAACGAAGAACTTCACCTAGTTGCCTGGGTAAAGAAGTTTCCACTTAGCACGCTCTTCGCTGCACGACCCCCTGCCAGCCCATTTCTCGTTGCCATTTGTCACCTCTTCATCTCGCGCCCTCATCTTGCTCCTTCCGCTCCCTCTCATCAATGCTCTTCCACCGCCCTGCATTCCTGGTACTTCACCAGCATGCATCTCACCGAAGTGTCAGAACCAGAATGGCATCCACCATTGTCGGCAGGTTCGGCCGCATCTACACTCTCGGTGAAGCACTACACAAACGACCCGGGTTCCCCAGCTTCAACCTCATCAAAGCCGAGTAGGTTTCACCAGATAGGTATCTTACCCCCGCCACTGAATTATATCCTGACCCGTCAGTTAGATCAGAGGGTGTGTCCTTTGTGGTGAAACGTGTACCAGCACAATTCTACGACATTTCTGAACAGCCAGTAGAGGATGTTAAGGGCGGTGACTCTCGCCTGTGCATGCACGTCAATTGTAATGAGGAGGAAGGTGTTCATGTTTATCCATACGTTGAAGATACTATGCTTAGTCTTTGGGACAGTACCCTAACTTTCCTATTACGGAAAGGATAAAACTTTTGCGGCGCGTTAGAGAGGCTTTTCAAGAGCTTGATATTAAGGATTGGATTCATAATAGTACTGTCGCTTTTGGTATTACTCATAAAGCTATAACCCAAGTCTAACAAAGGGCCTGGATGTGAAGCCCGACAATATCCTCATAGACTAAAATTCCAATAAACAGAGCAACATGACAGCAACAAATGCTGCCTTAGATAATATTCGCATCTCTTCTGACCCCCCTAAGCCAACATTTCCTTGGGTGATTTTGATATCTTATACAACCTGCCTAAAGGTACAGTCCTTCAAACCAGCTGAGTAATAGGCAATGCCATGTGGTAAAGCCCTGAAGCCCAGACTGGACGGTGTATGACAATAGCATTAGACGCATACTCCTTTGGCCTTATAGTACATAACCTCTCCTCTTTTTGGATGTTCTACTAGTATTTACAGTTCTTCTCGTAGTGCATATACGCCATGGGGGGCAGCTCCTTCCTCCTAATCAACTACCGCCAAGAGCTACTGAAGCTTGAGATTACTCCCGAGCAAAAAATCACATCTCAACCCTTTTGATTTTTTCTACTGGTTTGTGAAGGGCTGCTCAAACAGATTAATAGTGAGGGGTGGAGTGGCAGGTTCAAGGTTTGGTCAAAGAAGGCGGAGGGGACGGTGGCAGAGTAACTAGAAAACAGGATTGAGAGTTAGGGGATAGGAATGGGGATTGATGGATATGGTATGGTGGAAGGAATAGTGAGGGTTGGTCCGACGGCAAGGTTGAGTACTAGGCAGGCTTTGGCAAATAAGTGGTGGGATGTTCTGGATGGGACTGCAGACTCTGAGATTGAAGAGAAGTGATAAGGGGCAGTTTGTGTTGACCGAGGGACCCTGGTGTACAGAGCCTTAGCCTTTCCAATGGAGAGTAGCCTACTATGCCCAGTGAAAGGTCACCTACATAACGACGCAGCGAACTCCGACATTGTTACGGCAAACACTGGAAACGAGACTCGTGTACAAGCAATAGACAAGCAGAGATATTAAACTTTCCATGCAAAGTAATAACCAACTTTCCGCCCACATATTTAAAGCCAAAACCCTCCATTCCAAGAGGCATGCAAGCCCATCCAACTTCATTTCCAGATCTACCACTGCCAATGATACGACATGCACAGATCTAGCGACCAGCTGAACTCGATGTTCCAGTGTTCAGCCTGCTAGTAAGTGGGGGAGGCGTTTTTAATTCGTCGGCAGAGGGTTGGATTAGACGAGAAATTCTTTGGCTTGGAAAGTACCTAAGCTCATAGGTTATTGACATCATCGTGTACAGTTTTGATAGGTCTGGACTCGGACATGTGAAGGTTGGATTGGATGTGCTGTGAGTGCCTTACGATTTGCAGAAAAGGTGGAGATAAGAATACAGTGGCTGTGCGGGGTATGTGTGATGGAGATAATTGTTTGCAGGTGAGTGTAGCAGGAGACAGCAGATATAAAATCCAGCAGTCCTCTCTCGTCAAGTGCTTTTCCCTCACCCATCCTCTCCTCTCCTCTCTCCTTCAACTACCAACTTAAACCCCATTTATCTCTCCATCTTCACAACACCTGAGCTCTCATAAACAATGCCTGGCTGGTACACCAACGGTACGGATAACTCCGGTGACGGAGGACATTCCAGCGGAGCAGGAGATTCCGGCGGCAGTTCGGGAGATGGTGAATAAATACAGAAGCACTTCTTCCGGTAAGCTTATACTATTCTAAAAGTCCCATGTATAGTACATGTAGTCCATCTTTTTTTAACGAAGACTTAGGATGAAAGAGGAGTGCATAGTGTTTGACGGATGAATTTGCTGCGAGTTCATTTGAACGAACGGTTATGATGGAATGGTTATGATACAACGGGTCTTCACTCCCGCATGTAACCTATATTGGCGGCATGATGGCCTTGAGATAAAGTGGGGTACCAATCCATAATCAATTGTTGCTCTGATTTTTCGCTGAGACTTGTGTGCACTTAGGACCCTTTCCAGCATATAAAGTACTCACTCCTTTTTTTTTTTAGAGCAACATCGTAAACAGACGATATTTGTAGCAAGCTACGTCGATATTCTTGACGAGTATGAAGATGATTCCAGTATTAATATCGTTGAATAGAACAGTTGTCGTTGCCATGACATTCCCAGCATCATAATCTTGGTACTGATGCTTTCTCATAGCAGCATTGAAGCAGAGTATAAAATTGCAATACAAAATAACAAGGCGCAAAGGTATCTTATCCAGCCAGGCCATCCAACCCCTCGACTCCGCGCGTCCTGCAGGTGGTGAGCTGAAGGAAGCTCTACGGTTCCGGAGCCTTCGATTGCCGACTCTCCTCCAAAGCAAGCACAACACGCAACTTGACATGGAACCAAAACCAAAACCATCCCTCCAAAACGCCATTCCATCATGATCATTATGCAACATCCCACATCAGATCTCATCCCAAATGTACACATCCAAACCCCCCAGTCCAGGCACCATCGCCTAGCCCCTCCCTAACACCCTCTCTCAAGGAAACCAATACCAAAAGGTAGCAGGCGCGAAGACGGGAAAACTTAATTATCCCCCACCTCCTCCACATCGCCCAACTGATCCTGTTCCTCACAACTCCTCTCCACCTCATCCGCAATGAACTGTTCGTATTCCTCTAAACTGCGTTGGATGTGTAGTTTGAAGCGCACGATATCGTCGAGCATGCGCTCGATTTCCGTGTGCAGTTCTTCGCGCAGGGCGTTGGCACGGAGCGTCATTTGTTCGGATCTATTACACGAGCGTTAGCCTGCGTTGTGTTCCAGTTGATTGTGGGTGTGGGTATGAGGCCATGCGAGCCACCTTCCACTTTCGGCGGCAGGAAAGCCAAACCTGCGCCCTTTTCTATGATATAAAATTGGACTGGCCTACTACCAGATCGAGAACGCCAAACGATTTTCGTCTTCGGTGGTCTCGTAGCCATGATCTCCGCTTGTCAACTCCCACCACATGCAACCACAGGTGTAGGAATGCATTGGGTCTTATCCACTCCGCATAAATATGGGGGCCAGAAAATAAAATAAAACTTACTCAATCTTAACCGCCATTTCTCTCTGAATCATCAACTGTACGCTTTCTCCGAGATTCGTCTTCATACGAGAAAGCTCCTTCTCCATCTTCTCGATCTGGGCATCACTCGCCGTCTTCTGCGTCCCTGTGATTTCGCGCAGTTTCTCCAGCTCTTCCTCTGCTTGAGCTACACGATGTCCAAGGGCCTCGACCTCAGATTGCTTATCGTCCATTGCTTCTTTGATCTTATCGAGGAGGTCGTGGTTCTGGATGTCTGCTTCTAGAGAAGCATTGCGGCGCTCGGCAATCTCTTTCCGTAGAGTGGAGATGTTGGATTTGACGGCCCCACGAAGATCTAGGTTCAGGAGGTGGTGAGGAGAGTAGCCTGTGCCTGCGTCGGCGAGAAGACGATCGCTGGCTTCCTGAGTTGAGCTGCCCATCTGAGAGCTCGAGAAATTCGGCCCGTCATTGATGGTGATGACCAGTTCGTACTCGAGACCCTTTGCGTTGACTGCCGTGGAAGGGATAACACCAATTTGATACCCCAAGTTGTTGTATCTTTCTACTGTTTGCTCTAGTTCGTCTAGCTTTCGTGATGCAGCAAGTTCTTTTTCTGCAACCTTCTTCTTTGACTCCTCAACGCGTGCGGAGGCAGTTTGCAATGAGGTTTCCAGACGCTCCTTTTCAGTGGCCATCCGGTCGATGTCCGAGATTGTCATTCCTCTCGAATCGACAATTTCTTGCAAAGATTGTCTCTCCTGCTCTACGGTCTCAAGCTCGGCTTCGATTTCCTGAATCGACTTGTCAAGGAACTGGCATCGATCCGAATATTTCTTGACCTTGGCGTCCATGGAGTTGTTGTAGTTCTCAAACTTCACACGGTCCTCTTCTAAGATCTGAATTGTCTCCTCCAACTTCGCAATCCTTGGTCCAGACTTTCCGAGCTCCTCGATCTGGTCCTGGAGGTACTTGTGCTCTGCTTCAAGTAGCTGGACCTGTTCGTGATGCTGCGCGTTGGCTTGTTCGAAGCGGGCAGCCATGGCATCCACGTGGGGCTGGACAAGGCGGGCCTGCGCTTCTTCATCGTCGTCATCATCTTCAGCAGACAGCCATGTCCGGTAGGCATCTGATAAGAAGTCGAAGATGATGCGGTCCCCAGAGACGTCGTAGCCAGCATCCAAGCATGCATCGTCGTAGGATCCTGCCTGATATGTATCCATCATGCGCGCGAGCTGCATCATCCAGTGAAGAAGCCCGAGGAAAGTGGACCAGTTGTTTCCACCCACCGCGGCGATCTGCGATTTCATAATGGACTTCTCGAACGGATAGCGCAGTTGCTTCAGCAGGATTGGGACTTCCTGATCGATGGATTTCTGGAAACGGTACGAGGGGTCAATGCGATGGTACAGCCACTGGAACATGGTGTTGAAGTCCTTCTGCGTGGGCGAGGTCATGGCCTTGTTTGAGAGAGAGTGCTTTGATTCCATCTCAAAGTTGTTCTGGGTAAGATACTCCAGCAGCTCCTGCGCCATTTGCGCCCGCGTGCTCGCATCTTTCAACCGCCGCGGGTCGGCTGGCGGGGCAGCAGGAAGCGGTGCGGTAGTGAAGAAGGACTGTTTGACTCCAGTTTGTCCAGACCCATGCGATGGGCGCGTCTTGAAGACGCTGCTGCGTCGCTCCGTGCTCTGTTCCATGGTCATTGCGGGCGCGGGCGTCTGAAATATAGATCCGGGCGCAAGGCTCTTCCTCCCACTGCATGCGCCAAACATGTTGCTCGTCGAGTTGCGGTGGACCGAGTGGAATCCCAGATCGGCGAGGTTGTTTCCGGACGACGAGCGCTGGAAGATGGGCTGGTTGGGACGCCCTGGGGCGAGCGACATGCGCGACCCAGACTGCGAGCGCATGTGGTTGGAGGCGAACGGGCCGCCGGCTTGCTGCATGTTGTTGATGGAACTCGAGCGCTTCATGGCCGACGATGGCATTGGGATCGCGGACGTGTTGTTGGTCACCGCGCCCAGTGTCTGCGCAGGTTGTTGTTAGAAGCAGTGCTGGAGCTGTCGCGAGAGTAAACATACCTCGCGCGGTCGGCGCACCGAGAACATGCCCGATTCCTGGGCCATGGCAGGTGGTGTATGATGCGATTAACTAGAGTTTGCTGGATAGAGGCTGCCGTGTCAAGAAATCGCAGGTGCGTGCTGTCTGGGGTTGCGACGTGAGGGTGTGTTGATGTTCCTGGCCTTGTTTACCTCCAGCGGGCGCTAGGCTAGGGCGGGTCATAGCAACGAGCGCGGTGATTGGCCAAGTTGGCGAGAACCGTTGATTGCCAAGTCCCTGTTGTCATCTTGCCGTCAAGAGCACAGGGAAGAAGACGGCTTTAAAACATTGAGGAATGCAAAAGCAGGTGGTGGAGCGTTTGTAGCAGTGTTTGAGCAAGTATTAGACTATCTTGGAGAGATAGACATAAGTGGACAAAGGGAAAAGTAGTTGACAAAGTAAACAAGACTATCTGGTCAAGCAGCCAAAACAGCCCACCAGAGAAAGATACTCTACATAGAAGAATTGGGGCGCCTTAGTAGGGGTGCAAGAAGCAGATATCGAACATCGAAAAAACCATCCCAAAAGCTCCCCGCATCCCCAGTCGCCTCTTGTCTGTCCCTGCCTCTGGCTCCCTAAATTTTAGCCAGCGACACATTCGCCTTCGCCTTCGCCTTCGCCTTCGCCTTCGCCTTCGCCTTGGCTTGCTCCGTTGTTCTCCTGCTCTGTTCGACTGGGTATCGTGTGATGCAAAAACAAAATGAACAATATCCACATTTTCATCTTCTTCAACTCCCAACCGTGTGTTTAGCGCATGCCGAGAATTATTCACAACCATCATTAAGCCGGTTCGTCCAAGCTGTCGTGAACATGCCACCTGCTCCCCGTGTGCTCCCCGTGTGCTCCCCGTGTGCTCCTACTTTATGTTCTTGAACATGTCGTCCGCGCCCAGACTTGACGACTCATCGCTGACGCCAAACGTCTTGAGCTCCGGCAGTGCCGGCGGCGGTGGTCCCTTCCTCACGGGCGCCGCAAGGGGTTTGGAGATTGCGCGTCCATTGACTGTGGGTGTCTGGTTCTCCTTCCCCTCCGGTACCGACCCGATCACGAATGTGCTCTTCCTCCTGCCAAACCAGCTCCCGCTCTTCTTCCTGCTCAGGCTCGGCTTGCTGTCAATGGTCGACGGTGAACCCGGTCGCTCAGACCTCAGGCTGTCGGAAGAGGACATGGACCGGAAGCCGAGGAACTTGCGAACGGACGATGGTCGCCGGCTCGAAGGGCTTGTGGGCGAGAAGGTGCTTGCGCCATCGCGGGTGGGCGAGCTTGAGGGCGAGCTGCTGCCGTCCTTTGAGGCCGACGAATGCACGTCTGCCGGGAAGGTTGAGGTGATGGGAGTGGGGTGCGACGTCAACGGCCCGCGGCCGGGGGTGGGTGGCCGGGGGGTGTCTTCCTCTGGGGTTGGAGGGCGAGGGAGTCTCGCGTCTGTGATGGACAGATCCAGGGGCGCCAACGACAGAGGTTTGAATCCACCGACCATGGTGATTGCAATGTCTCAAACGCGGGGTGCTCAATGGCAGAAATTGGCTTCTGTTAGAGACGCACGCAATTGTTGCAGGTGGTGTGGACAAGTAGGGGGTTCGGCGTATTGGCGCGGAGACGTGTCCGTCGCGTGCTGCAGGGTGGAGGGGACGCGTGAAGTGGATCAAACTGGCCGTCGGCGTGAAGTCATAGGTTGGCCGAGGGGATATGTATCAAGGGCAGGAAGAACTACGCCGCCGCGGTTGGGAAAAGCGTGGTTTTGCGTTGCTTTTGGGGATCCCAGCCGTTGCACCAGGTGGGCTAGGTCCCGACCAACCACCGCTTTCACATCGTGGACAGGGGTTGCGCGTTGTGGCGTGCCACTCTTTTTGTCCTTGCAACTGTGCCATGACACACCTTTCTCGCCTTCGACCCTCGCACGGAAATACCGTCAGACGGAGTAGGCACTGTGTCCGGTCCAGGGTCGCGTTCTGTTCAATCATGCAAAGTCATTTCTAATTCCCATCGACACGCTCTGTGCCAGCTGCCTGACCACGTGTTGGCTCCGGCCTCACACTCCTGTCCAAGCTATGGAAATGCCTGCTATAAACTTTCCCAGCATGATTGCTTCTTCATGCAACTGAGCAGGAAACAACGGCTGGAATCGCTTCAAAACAACCCCGAAACATCCATCGGTCACGATCACCTTCACCTTCACCGGACCTGCTCTCTTCAGCCTAGCCGGCAAATTGATGCTCGCAGGCCTGCACGACGGACCGTTGCCCAGTAACGGCGCCGCCAAATGCGCAACTGCAGCCGTTCTCCGTTCAACGCGTCTTTCGCTGTTGCATTTCATCTAACTCGGAAATCTCGTCGAGCAGTTGAACCGTTTCTGCCGGATTGGCGATCCATGCCGTCGTGCAGGCCAACCGCGCCTTGAAATCGTTTGCGCCAGCTGACAGGAACTGGTCGCCTACATGCAGTGTCTTGCTTCCTTCAATGCCACCAAAGAAGCGCTGACAGGCGAGAACACCCCACGACTTGTCTCCAATGTCGACGAAGACATCGTTGCCACCTATGCCACTTTAGCGATACTCTTCACGTCAACATTGACACAGCTTACCATTGAAGGCGCAGAACGGGAGGCGGTGGCCAACAGCGGACATGTCCTGCAAAGGTCAGTATAGGTTGAGCACGGCGGCGTGCATTGACATACCAGTATTTTCTGTATGGTGAGAACCGTCTCTTCGAGGGTCTCTCTGCAGAATTTGTGCCCGGGCTGGGGGATGATACCCACGGCTCTTTCCTTCCGAACTATAATGGCCTCCATTCGCATGTTCTTGACAGTGTCTCTCAGCGAAGCCTCGGCAATGTCGAGCAGCTCTGTAATGTCCGACTCTTGCCAAAGCAGCATTTCTTCGAGAAGCCAGTCTTTGCGGGGTACGTATTTCAAGAGATCTGGGCTATCGCTCTCGAACTTGAAACAGTAATTGCTCTCGCCTCCAAGGATGATCAGGTTCTGTTTCGAAGCAGGTGGTATATCAGAGACCTGGAGAGCGTCGAGCAAGCCGTAGAGTCTTTCGTAGTATCGGCGAGCCTCCGTGTAGCCGGCAGCGGTGACAATGCCAACCTTCGTCCCTTTCCTCATGAGACGGAGGATGCGTGGAATAGCCGGGCTGTCTGGCGTCAAACATTGTCCATCCTCATAGAGCGTGACGTCTCCATCGAAGGTCACCAAGTCCAGAGGCCCTCCTCGCACTAAACTCATGACCTGGGCTGTATTGAGGACGAGGCGAATGTCATTGAAAGACGGCGGCACAAAACGGCGAGAGCTGATGAACCTGCGTTGGTCCTGCCAGATGAAGGCATCGTGTAGAGCGAGCGGCGTGAAGAAGTTGGCTACTGATGGTACGAGAAGTTTGAGTTTCGATCTGTCAGGCGCACCGGCTCTCTGGTGGGCGACTGTCCAAGTATCAGTACCCAGACGTGAAGTGAGAGGGAGCGACAACATCAGTCCCAGAAGGTCTCCGGCTTACTGTGATCGTTGATAATTTCCTCGACATCCCGCATGATCTCAGCGTACCGTCGCTGGGCCATGGATGCCATCTGATCGACGGTTTCGCCCCGGGGTTCAAAGACAGCCGTGGGCTGCGAATGGAGAACAAACGGCACCGCCAGCAGACCCTATCATGAATTGTGAGGAAGGGACGCGCAGCCAAGACAGCAGAGAGCAGGTACCTTTATCCATTCTATCTAAGGGGCGTGTCAGCACATATGGTTATGTTTCCGCGGTGTGCTGTGTACGTACCAGCTGGTCTCGACGGTGGGTCTTGAGAGCGTCTGTATCAGCCAGAGTTAGCGGTCAATCGATATCGATGGCGACAAAGGCAGGAACAGCTATTGGAGACGCACATTCCACTCGATACCGTGTCGTCATGTTGTAGGCTCCTCTGCAGGCAGGTATGCAGCTTGTAAATCAGGATCCGAGGAGCGAGGGTGAAGATTGGGGGTTGCAGGTCGGGGGGATCCGACAGCTGTTCAGCAAGCTAAGCAAGGATGAGGCGCAGGTGATTGATCTCGTGCCCCGGGTTGACAGCAGGTACCCGCGATTGAGCGCCTGTGCTATTCCTGTGGCTTGTCTATAGCAATTCATGCAGCTTTGCCAACAATGTCTGTGGAATTCACACTTGCACGCGTGTTGCAACTAAGCGTGGGAAGGAGCAGCTGCCCTGGCCCTGGCCCTTGGGCCCTTGTAGGGCGAGCTTTATCGATAAAGCACCCCTGCCCCCCCCCCCCCCCCCCCCCCCCCCCCCCGGGGCTAGTTGCCGCGGCGCGTCTGCAAGGGCCGAGTAACTAGCTCGCGAACCTTCAACCTCCACCTGCCGCGCAGTACCTCGACAACAACAACAACAACGACCCCTCGACAACAACGACAACAGCAACGACCCCGCGACAACAACGACAACAGCAACGACCCCGCGACAACAACGACCCCGCCCAACCCCCCGCAACATGTCCGCCACCGGCACCATGGCCACTGTAGCCCTGCGGCCATGGCCGGCACCGAAGAAAGAGAAACTAGACCACGGAGAGCTTTTGCGGCAAATCGACCAGGCCGCCAACGATCGCAAGCAACACCTCCGCTTCATCAACGAGGAGTTACTCCAGGATGAGGTCCAGCTTGGAAAGGACGGGCCAGACGACATTGTGTCGGGGATTGAGGCTGGCGAGCAAACGGCGAAGGAGCCGACGCGACAAGAGAGGCAGATGGAAATCGCCCGAGTGCAGCACGAGATGGGGTCGAAGCTCGAGTAAGTTGCGCAGCCTCGCGCGCATTCCCTGGCGCTCAATCACTCATTACTCTATAGGTGGGCGGCCCATTATGCACACCTTGCGCTGGACCTTGTAGCTGTTGTCCTGTCGCGGGCACCAGGCAAGACTGTCGAGAACGCGTTCAGCCTGCAGTTCAAAGCCATGATGGTACAGAAGGGAACCTTTGGACTCGCTGTGGGAGAGAAACTTCCCAGGACTGACGAGGATATCAGCAGGCGAGCGATGACTGCGAAAGGGGCCAGGATGGCAGCCGCAGACTGGTCTGTTGACAGCATCCTAAAAGCTGCGAAGGAGTTGAACACGGAGATCCGAAAAGAGACAAAATACTGGGGCGAGATCTTGTCCGTATCAGAGAAGGGCTGGATGGTGCAGCGGCTGCGCAAGGACCACAAGTACACGCCGTTTGCCGTGCGCTATGGCTTCAGCGAAGCGGGCGACCACTTCAAAGCACGTGGCCTGGCCCCGCTTCACATGGATGGGGACGGTAGCATTATCCTGGATCCGAACCTCGCCCTCCAACCCAAGACTCTGCGAGTGCGAGTCAGCAGAGATGGAAAAGTCACAGGTACTTCTTTATTACCATCCCTAGACGACGATTCCTCGCTGGCTATCGAGAACTCCATTCGACTCGCACGAGACTCTTTACTGGAGGAAGAGCTATTTCAAGAAATGTTGCTAGAATCCCGGCAGCTCATTGGCTTTAGTGTAGAGCAACGGGATTCCGTTCTTCATATCGAGGCGCCAAGCTTGCGTGGCGACCCATCCAGCATCAAAATCCTAATCGATTGCATCCCCCGAGACGAAACTCACCCTGGTGCCCACTCGTCTGAGGACCGTCTCGCTCAGAACATAGCAGAAGGGCTTCGCCTGCTCCTTGCTCATGAGCACAGCATGCGCTTGTTTCGGCGGGCCCAACCCCCACCTCCTATGACTCAGCATCGGAGGACATCGTCACATCCACCGTTGCTGCGCACCCTCTTAGCCGTTTTCAGTCACATAAGCGCAACAAGGTCGCTACATAAGTATCTGGGCAAAACAGCGCAGTCTTTGAAAAGCGCCCGTCTCAACGTCGTTCTGGAATGTTCAACTGAGACGACCTGGGAGAAGCTCTCGACTGTCATCGACTCGTCTCGCACGCTTGCTCCGATGGATCAACTGCTGGAGACCTTCAGGAAACCTTTTGAGGGCAAGGCTACAATGACACTGCCATCCTCCAAAGGCAGTACAAGGGATCGACTCACGATCGAAACACGAACTCTTATGGGCACACCTATGTATGGCACCGAGTTCAAAGTCACCCTACCTCTCTCGCTAGTCACCGTACTGGAGCTAGCGCCAGATCAGAAACGGGAGTTCAAATTCCCAACTGTGGAAGAGGCTATATATTATCTCGACTGGGTCATTGCCCTCGATATCTCTCATACCTTACTCGTTAGAGAGTACGGAGATCGAGTAACCACTGCACCGGAAAGCTCGATCGTAACAATTGCAGCAAAAGAGGGGAAGAGTGTCAAGCGAGACATAAATGTTGAGATATTAGAGGGCATACTCCACTTGTCCAGCAGGACTCTCTCTGATGGCTCAGATTCTCGCCCAGTGACATGCTCGTGGAAGGACTCTAAAACAGAGTCTTTCAGAGCGAAAGTCAAGAGCTTGGTAGGCTAGTGTCTGATCGCCCGGTATCACCACCTAGGCAGTCACGGTACAACGCCATGATAAGTGTATTGCCGCTACATTCGGCGTAGATTCAAGATGTAGTTCCAGTCTAGCACTTTGTACTAAGTGTCTGGGTGTAGTGGATCAAACGTAATAATAGACAAGATATTCCCATTCTTCTGCACAACACACTTCATGTCCCATGTGTCACCTATAACAATGCAGTAGAATCCCTATAGATCAGGAACACTCCTCTCCGTGTGAATGCTCCATCGCACATCTGCGAACGAAAGAGCACAGCACTTGCTGTTTGGGTAACCCAACCCAACCCAACACTAAGCAACGACGAGAACTCTCTCGGTGCTTCACTCCGACCTCTACCTCTACTGTTTCGCCTGTATGTTGCTCTGGCAAGCACTCGTCCTCCGTTTCCTCTCGTGGATCCAGCGCAAAAATTAGGTACACTCTGAACCTCCGTATGAGTATCCTCTACAACTGAGAAGAGCCTTGCCGATAGACACCACCTCAAAGGACCTTGCATCTCCTCATTATTTCTGTTGTGAGAGAGTCCCAGAAACAATATTCACGCCTGAAATTTCTACGTGTCACTCGAGTCCAAAATAAATAGAACTGTTGGAAGGGATTTGCTTATGGCACAACGCCGCGCTTTTTGTCACCCGTTTTTAGTATGGAATGAAGATGCAATACTTTGAATAAAGTATTGTTGGATTCATAACTTAGAGCAGGAATCAAGTTTGTGAATGAGAGACGTTATAAAGTACTTTAATCTTACTATCAACGGCAATGAGATCGTTACGCACGCATCATTAAGAATAGATATTATCACTACAACGACCGTATGCATAAGTGCAATACCAACTCAAATCATATACACATTACGTCCCCTGCCTCTGTTTCATATACAATTCCGCGGCCTCAATCCCTCTCCGTGACATTAACCCACATATCGCCAATAGCAAACAATCCCAAAACATTAAAGATCCTCCAAGGCTCATGCGGATTCGTCAGTTCAAAGTCAAAATGCCTAAGAAGTTCAAAGATGGTCTTGTGCATTTCAATCATAGCAACGACTTTGCCCAAACATACCCACCTCCCGTAGTTGAAAATCATGTCGTTCGTCTTGTACATCCGAGCAAGCCGCTCCTTCTCTTCTAGGATACTTTCGTCAACGAACCATCGCTCTGGACGGAAGACGGGGGCGTCTTCGCCGTATAGAGGTTTGTTGTTGCGGTGCATACTCCAGGCTGAGTAGCCGATCATGACGCCGCCGGGGATGAAGTGCTCTTTGCCTTCTACAGTGACTACGTCGCCACCTTTTGGGACGACGCGGGAGAAGAGATTGACGACCGGTGGATGGACTCGTAGACCTTCCCGGATGACAGCACTTAGATATGGAAGTCGTCGCGCTTCTACATCTGGGATGATGTCCCCGGCAACCCCCGACTTGACAGCGCCATCGATCTCGGCTTGCAGTTTCTTATAGACACGCTGATGGGTCATGATGTACAGCATAATAATGCGAAGAGATGCGGCAGTGGTATCTGAGCCCGCAAGGATTTGTTCGAAGACCTCTTGGAAGAGGTCATCGCCTGATATCCCATGGCGAAGGAAGGACGACAGCATATCCGAACGAGCATCCGTTGGCTTCTCTACTCTGTCTCGAACGCACTTTCTTGCTTCTGCCATCATCTTCCCGAATCCTGTGGTATCCTTCTCGGAGGGGCTGATGGCCTTGCCAATGACCGGAGCATTGCGCATCCAAGAAGTGCCCATGCCGAAGGCCATATTGCCGATCGCCAGGCCATCCTCGGACGCTTTGAGGTAATCGTTGACATCGGTATCCGATTTGAGGTCGCCAAATGGTTTGCCCAGACCAACGTCGCTGATCACGTCCAAGGTGAGGTATGCCATCTTCTCGGCGAGATCCATGGGCTTGGAGGGGTACGTGGCGGCAGCGGGGGCGGCATACTTAGTGCGGATGAGGTCGACCAGCTCTTTGACATGGGTATCAATTGAGGGTTCTAGCAGTGGGTTCTCTTTTCCAGAGTACTAGTCAGGTCGTGAGCACGGGCCGTTTTGAAGTCCATGGAAAACACTTACACCAGCGGCCATCTTCTTCCTTCGAGCATCATGCTTGTCATTGTCGCACTCGGTGAAGACATTGTCCTTACCAGGCTCGAACCTGGCTGCATGGTAGTACCACTCAGCCCGCTTGTAGGGTGACCGAACAGCGTTAATGTGAGCCCACAGCTCTGGAGACGAAGTGATAAGATGTGTTGGTGCTATCTTTGCGATTGGACCTGATCAAAAGGTCAGCAAATAATGGGAAGAAGTGCTTCTTCGACGAGCCATCCTTACCGTATTTTTCAGTGATGTCTCCATACCATCGGTGAGCTGTCCCACCGATAACGGCCTTTGAATGTGGCAGCCAAGATATCCCGACACCGGCAGGGCCTTTGAAATGTCGCAGACGCCAGTACTCTTGCAAACGGCCTGCTACAAGGTAGACAATGCCAGCAGCAAGGGCAAGGTACGCAAGAGATGGAGAGCTGTTGCTCAACACCCGATCCATTGTCTCCGAAGCCATGTTGCGGGGATGGTGATGGGTGGGGGTCTCCTCAATACATGCCACAGTACCACAGACCTGATTACGTTCTCGTCTCGAACTGCCACGGCTCACAATAGTGGCGTGACGGAGAGGCTGGTAGGAGCAAGGTTTCCTTTTATCACAACCCTGGGTGTGGTGAAGCTCTCCAGCTGGACAGGTCACACGTCCCCGATTGGCGCACCCTCGGTTGTCTCATGCAGGCGTGAAAACGTAGTCAGCTATCCCTATCATGGCAAGCGGAGACTTTTAGACCTCCGCCTCGACCCTCTGTCACGCAAAGTCCCGTGAGGCCATGGAGAGCTTGGTGCACGTTGTCTCAAGAGTTCAATGCGCCTGAGATCTTCTTAAACGACAAAAACAGGCATATCCACATCGCGTATGCGACTCCTCATTCCTCCAACCAGCGGGTGTCGAATTGCATCGAAACCGGCCTCGGTTCCACCTGGGATGCTCGGCTTTGCCTAGTTGAGATTCACCTGCATCTTCTATGTACAAGCCAAAAATCTCGCACTTCGTTTGGTACTCATCAGACCCCTCATATATCCTTCCAAATCGTCTCCTTGTAGGAAAGGTCTCGGCATCATGGCGGACCAGAACACGACAACATCCGAAGCGGGACCATCGGCATTACAAGACGATGCTGACCCTATTCCAGTGGTAAGAAGCAAGACAAACACAAGGCTGGTTATCGTTTGCCTGATGTTTTGTTTTAGGAAACCCACTTCGACCCAGACACGGATGATTCGGCATATGGAGACGAGGAATTGTCCGACACAACAACCATTCCTTCAACGATCATGAGACATCGCTACGTTCATGGACGAAGATACCACAAGTATCGTGAGGGAGCCTACTGGGGACCGAATGATGACCAGCAGAATGACCAGCTTGACATAGCGTGAGTAGATTGATTTACTGATGGCTCTTTTCTTAGTAGGAGTTTGTTGACATTTGATATTAGACATCATATGTTCCTCATTCTTCTTGGCAACAAACTGCATCTTGCGCCGATACAGAATCCTCAGGTATTTCGTTCCTCATGTCCCTTGATTCTCATCTCACGGTCGCCCTAGAATGTGCTGGACTTGGGCTGCGGGACTGGTATTTGGGCCATGTAATTAAGCACTCACAGAAGGCCTTTCCTTCAACTTACACTGTCCATAGGGATTTCGCGGACGAAACTCCATCAGCGACCGTAACTGGTGTTGATCTATCTCCGACCCAGCCTTCGTTCACGCCTCCTAATTGCTCTTTCGAAATTGACGACATCACCTCTCCGTGGACCTGGCCCCCTAACTCCTTCGACTTCATCCATATCCGATCACTCTATGGCAGCATTGCTGACTGGCCAGCCCTCTATGCAGAGGTGTTTGAGTAAGTTTCCACAACCATTGCTGTAAAAGCCTTAGTGCTCAAATTTCGTACAGCCATCTCATCCCTGGAGGTTGGCTCCACCAGCTCGAGATGTCCATCCAGTTCAAATCCGATGACGGCACTCTCCTCCCCGACCATATTCTTTCTCAATGGTCTGATACTTTCCATCTCGCTGGTGAGAAGTTTGGAAAGTCGTTCAAAGCCGTCAACGAGCTCGGTAGCTGGATAAAAGACGCTGGGTTCGTCGATGTGGTGGAAAAGTGGTACAAAGTGCCTGTAGGGGGTTGGAGTAGCGATCCGCATATGAAGGAACTCGGCCGTTGGAATCTTCTGCATTGCAACCAAGGGGCAGAGGGTTGGGGATTGTATCTGCTGACGCATATCATGGGTTGGAAACCAGAGGAGGCGCAGGTGTTCATTGCGAAGTTCAGAACGGGATTGAGGGACAGGAGTATACATGCCTATTTTGAGGTGTAAGTGTGGAATTCCTGAAGGCCTTCGGAAATTTTTGGTGGTACTAATGATTGAATAGGGTCGTCATTTATGGTCGAAAATCACCAGCAGGCGGTTAGAGTGCAGTGTCAGCATCTCGGGATTTAGCATTTGAGAAGGCACTGTAGGCAACTTTGTGGATGATAAAAGGTCCGAGCCAGCTGGTGTGTAGACTGTACCTACATGGATTCGTTGGTTCGGCTCGCTTGACCTCGAGGTGTTTGGGTGATTGAATTCACGTGACTCGGTTAATCCTGCTTCGGATGGCAAGGTGTGTCCTCTGATATGGAGCAGGAACGCGCCCACTCCCAAAGACCCATCATGGCGAACAACATGCGGCCATCGCGTCATTCCCACAATGTCCATGAAGATGTTCCAGTTTATGGTCCCTTGCCCACAACAACCACGACCTCCGCCCAGCCGTACCTATCCTTTTCCGCGTCCATCCAGCATGACACGCCCGCGGTTGACCACATCTCCCACTTCGACCATCGCACGCTGAACCACCCTCCCGAAGAGCACCTGCATCATGCATCGGACCCGCAATCACATTTCCATAACCATGACTTTCAAGTAGACACAACTTCGTCGCCAATCAGCCGCCCAGAGCCACCCATCGCATCACCCATCGAAGACCATCATCACGACTTCGTCTCTGAACGGCATCCGCAGCTACGGTCGCCGAATCCCCAACGCGTTCCCGATGTCCCACCACCTGGCCAGTTTGACATGCTGCCACCACCACCAACTACACATCAAAGCTGGCAGCTGCTCCACGATTTCGCTCAGTCGCATGCTTCCACGCACGGGTACGCCCTTAGCATCAACACGACGGCGAAGAATCGATCACGGATAAAGCTGGCCTGTGTATGCTATGGAGCGCCTAAGAACACACACAAGCTCACGCCAGAGACCAGGGTCAGGAAGAATAGGGTGAGTTACAAGACTGGTTGCAAGATGTGGATTGAAGGCAAGAAACAGGAGGATGGCCTGTGGGTGCTCAGGGTGGGCGAGCCCCATCACAACCATGCAGGGCGCTCTGTAGAGGGCTGGGCAGTCCAAAGAAAAAGGACTTGGGGCGTTCAAGGGGGTAGAGTAGGGGTCGGTGGGGTCACGGCAAAGGAAGAGCAAGAGAAACAAGACAATGGCGCCAATCGCAGTCCAGCGGATGAACAAGACAACGAGAAGGACTTGGGCTCGCCCGATCATGCCCGGAAGACGAGTCACAGCCTTGAGAGCGGTGGTCTTGTTTGGCGGATTGTTGAACAAGAAATGTTGCGGAAGGGAGGCCCCGGTCAAGGCCGAGACAGAGGGGTTGGCCGAACCGTGAGAGTACTCGAGGAACGACTTCCTGGTATACATATATTCAAACGTGATGTCTACAACATTCGGGCGCAGATCAAACGGGCCCGAAAAGCGGCTGGGCAGCAGATTGGCGAAGGGCTTGAGGATGACAGTGACCACGAGGAAGTGCCACACGAGGTAGAACGCCATCCAGAGCTGGTCGGAAGTCTGCAACACAGCGAACGAGCCGATAGATCCAATAGTCACGAAAGAGGCTACTCGGAAATCGACCCTACGCTCGTTGCTCAGTGTAATGATGCACTGAGGAACGTGCATGAACAACAAGAGAGCGAGATGGACCGGCTGAGAAGGGAAGTCGACGAATTACGAAGAGCACTCGCTGAGCGGACAAAGGAAGTCGAGCAGAAGAATAGCGAGAACGAGGGCCTCCGGGCGCAGGTCGAGCTTGCGAACATGGCTCTGTACAATGCGAGACATGGTCCCGGATGAATTTTGATAGAGGGGTTGAAGTCATATTTGCCGTGGAGATGATGTTTCTAGTTTCCACTCCCTACATAGATGGATGGGTGGGGACTTTTCTGGCACAGATGGAACTCAAAACCAAGCAACTGAGCCATGGCAGGAACTTGGACGATGCACCGAAATGCACCCATATGTTGCCGCGGCTCTTACTCACTCACAGACCAGAGTGCAGAGTGCAGAGTGCAGAGAGTCTTGGAGCAGGGGAGTGCGGCGTTTCCAACGTGCGTTCGTGTTTCTTTTTCTCGGTCGAGTGATGGCTCAGAAAATTCTTGCTCTGCATGCCCCTCGCGCAGGGCTGGAACAAGGCAGAGAACCCACGGAAATCAAACCACGCACAGCTCCAATTCTGCAGGGCTGGATGGGGTGAGGTTGCTCGGGCAAACTGACAGTTTGCATTTGACTATTGGATTGCCTAACGCTCGGCTTTCACGTGTTTGTGGTGGAGAGGTCGTGTCGTCCACCGGCAGGGATGCTTGGTGGGGTCGAGTCAGGAAGCTGTGCTCTGCGCGTTTCCATTGCGTGAGCTGTCGTTGAAGCTTGGCTCCTTGCGGCTCCTTGTGGCCCATGTTCACGAGAGATCCTGTTCTGGCTGCCGGGTCGAATGATGAGAGAATCCATACTCCATACGGTATAAACATTGCACTTGCACCTGCAGCCATCCTCCGTCCGCGAGCTGCGTGACCCCACAATTTGTGTTGGAGCTCTGAAAAAAAAGCAACGCGGTGAGAGCCACCCCACGTCATTGCGCGCACCAACAACACCCTTCACTCCCTCGCGGGGCCCCATATCTAGCCAGCAACTCTTATCGTCGGCTGGCGCTATATATCTGTGGCCGAGCCTGGCTTCTCTCCAACCTCACCTCTCCAGGGATCCCTCTGCCTCTTACCTTGACGTCCCGCAATCCGCCCAGCTCTGGCTCCTGCAGCTAGAGGCGGCTCCCAACACAATCCTGACGCCTTTCTCTCGATAGCTTCACCGCCCCACGCTCGAGAACCCTTCTTTCACGCATCCGACCTGCCTACTTACTCTGCTCTGCACCCGCCATGGCTCCGACAACCGTCCCCACGCCGCTTGCCGGCAAGAAGCGCCGCATTGGTGTCTTGACCAGCGGAGGCGACGCGCCTGGCATGAACGGCGCGGTGCGAGCCGTGGTCCGCATGGCCATCCACTACGGCTGCGAAGCGTACGCCATCTACGAGGGCTACGACGGCCTCGTCAAGGGCGGCGACATGATCAAAGAGATGCACTGGGAGGATGTGCGAGGCTTCTTGTCCGAGGGCGGCACGCTGATCGGCACAGCACGATGTGCCGAGTTCAGGGAGCGTCCGGGGCGGCTCCAGGCCGCGAAGAACATGATCATCAAGGGCATTGACGCGCTGGTCATCTGCGGCGGAGACGGCAGTCTTACTGGCGCAGACACGCTTCGAGCGGAGTGGCAGGGACTGCTCAAGGAGCTCGTGGAGAAGAAAGAGCTCACCGAAGAGCAGATCAAGCCGTTCACCCATCTGAACATTGTTGGTTTGGTCGGCTCCATTGACAACGACCTGTCCATGACAGATGCCACCATTGGATGCTACTCGTCGCTCGCCCGTATCTGCGAAGCCGTGGATTCGGTCGACACCACGGCCACATCCCATCAGCGCGCCTTTGTTATTGAAGTCATGGGCAGGCACTGCGGCTGGCTCGCTTTGATGGCGGGCGTGAGCACCGGTGCAGACTTCATCTTCATCCCCGAAGAGCCGCCTTCGGAGAACTGGCAGGAGGAGATGTGCCATGTTATCAAGAAACACCGGGCCATGGGCAAGCGAAAGACCATTGTCATTGTTGCCGAGGGAGCCCACGATCGCGAGTTGAACAAGATCACGCCAAACATGGTCAAGGACCTCCTCACCAACCAGGCCGGCCTGGACACGAGAGTCACCACCCTAGGCCACGTCCAGCGAGGCGGCACCCCATCTGCATATGACCGCATGCTGTCAACTCTTCAAGGCGTCGAAGCTGTCAGGGCTGTTCTTGACGCGACTCCGGAGACGCCGAGCCCTGTGATCTGTATCATCGAGAACAAAATCGTGCGACGCCCTCTTCTTGAGGCCATTGCCCAGACAAAAGAGGTCGCTACGGCCATAGAGGCGAAGGACTTCGACCGAGCAATGGAGCTTCGGGATGCCGAATTCGCCGAGTACTATCGCGCCTACGGAATCACCACATCTACCGAACAGCCCCATATGCTGCTGCCTGAGGAGAAACGCATGCGGATTGGTATCATCCACGTCGGTGCACCTGCTGGCGGAATGAACGCAGCGACTCGTGCCGCCGTGGCGTATTGCATGGCTCGTGGACATACACCCATTGCTCTCCACAATGGCTTCCCGGGCCTCATCCGACATCACAGCGACGTACCTTATGGGTCAGTCCGCGAGATCCAGTGGGTAGACGCTGAAGGATGGGCGAGCAAGGGAGGATCCGAGATCGGGACCAACCGTGGCCTGCCATCCGAGGACCTTGAGACTGTATCCCAAGTATTTTCCAAATACAATATCCAAGCCCTCTTCGTTGTTGGCGGCTTTGAGGCTTTCACAGCAGTTAGCGAGCTGCGAAAGGGGAGGGACCATTACAAGGCCTTCAAGATTCCCATCGTGATCCTTCCAGCAACCATCAGCAACAATGTTCCTGGCACCGAGTACTCGATCGGTAGCGATACCTGCCTAAACGCTCTCATTCAGTATTGCGATGCTTGCCGACAGTCAGCCTCCGCATCGCGCCGACGAGTCTTCGTCATCGAAACTCAGGGTGGAGAGTCTGGCTACGTTGCTACTATTGCCGGCCTTTCTATTGGCGCTCTTGCAGTCTACTGTCCCGAAGATGGCATCAGCCTAAAGATGCTGGATCACGACATCGACCATCTACGTGAGGTCTTCCTTCAAGACAAGGGACAGAATCGTGCTGGCAAGATCATCCTTGTGAACGAGAAAGCGTCGAAGACTTATTCGGTCCAAATCATCGCAGCCATGATTGCAGAAGCTGGTAAGGGCAAGTTCGAATCCCGACATGGTGTCCCTGGACATTTCCAACAAGGCACCACACCTTCCCCTATGGACCGCGTTCGAGCCGTCCGATTCGGCGTCAAATCTCTTCAACACATCGAGGCTTTTGCCGGTATGAGTAGAGATGAGATCGACGATGACCCCATGAGCGCCGTCGTCATTGGTATCAAGGGTGCGAAGGTCTTATTCTCGCCAATGGAGACTGTCGAGAAGAAGGAAACAGATTGGAAGCTTAGGCGACCAAAGAACGAGTTTTGGATGGGGTTGAAGGAGACGGTAAATACGTTAAGTGGGAGACCCCCAACTGACTGCATAAGGCCCCGTGGAGAAAGTATGAGAAAACCCCACTAACTTGAGAACGGGCCTGTTTCGGGAGGCAAACAGGAAATATTTGTAAATGTGCATGGAAGAATGGGGTGGGACACTATTTTTTTTCAGTTCATACAGGACGACTTTGGAACATGAGGATCATGATTTCACTTAACGAACAAGGAGGCATGGGCTACGCAGTGCGGGTAGGACTGGGATAACGGACATAAATGAAATGGAGATCTTCGCTCTGGCGCTCTGGATTTCGGTCTACGCACGGCAGTACGAGTTACCTATGAACCCTAACAGTTGAACATCAATCATCTTCACCTTCAATTCTATGATCTTGTTATGATAGCATGATTGTCCCTCTTGGTATTGGCCCTAAACGTTAACATTTAGGCGATTGCTGGGTAGCAAGAAACCCTAGCCTAAGCTGAAAACCTGCCTATACTATCTATTCAGGTAGAAGCGGGAGCTTTATAGGAGTATTGTCTAAATACATATCTGAAGTTCACTACACGAAGACAGCTTAGATCCCCACATAGCTAATTCCCAAATTGGGACTCGGAACCTCGGCTCAAGCACTACGTCACCCCTCGAATTTCTTCCATCTCATGCCATATATCCCACCATAATCTCCAACCCTCAATCAACCCCTTGATACCGCTGCAATGGCATCAAACCCCCTCTCACAATCCGCCTTCCTACCAATGCTTTCTCAATCCGCCCGCCGCACCGCCCGAACCCTCCCTCTCCGTGCGTTTCAAACACCAACCAGTCCCCTCCAGCGCCGCAACATCTCCGCATATGGCTACGAACAAGCGAAAGCTCTCACCTTCACCAACTATGGCGAACCTCCCGACGTCTTATCCCTACACACGCACTCCATCTCACCACCCTACGGCAACCTCATGACACTGCGCTTCCTCGCCAGCCCCATAAACCCCGCCGACATCAACCAAATCCAAGGCGTGTACCCCTCCAAACCGACATTCACAACCAGCCTAAGTACCAAAGACCCTATAGCCGTAGCGGGGAACGAGGGCGTGGCCGAAGTAATAGCATTAGGGGAGAAGGCGAAAGCAGAGGGGTTTAAGAAGGGCGATTGGGTGATCATGAAGGGGCCTGGGTTTGGGACGTGGAGGACACATGCCAGCGCACAACCGTCCGATGTTGTCAGGTTGGAGGATGAGGTGCGAGAAGGGATAACACCCGTGCAGGCTGGGACCGTGAGCATCAATCCCTGCACCGCATACCGGATGCTGCAAGACTTCACTCCCCTGTGCGAAGGCGACTGGTTTATCCAAAACGGGGCCAACTCAGGCGTCGGACGCGCCGCGATCCAACTGGCCAAGAAGTGGGGCGTGCGGTCGATCAATGTGATTCGGGCGAGGGATGACAAGGCCAAGGAGGAGGAGATGAAGCAAGAATTGAGGGAGATAGGTGCCGATATCGTGATCACGGATGCAGAGCTTCAGGCCCAGGGCATTCGGGACATGGCCAAGCAGTGGACAAATGGCGGGCGGGAGCCCATACGTTTAGGACTTAACTGCGTGAACGGGAAGCCGGCGATTGCCATGGCGAAATTGTTGGCGGCGGAGTCGCATTTTGTCACGTATGGGGCGATGTCAAAACAGCCGCTTACGGTGCCGGCGTCGCTGCTGATCTTCAAGGATATTCATTTTGATGGGTTTTGGGTGAGTAGGTGGGCGGATAGGCATCCCGAGGAGAAGAAGAGGACGGTGGAGGATGTGTTGGGGATGACGAGGAGGGGCGAGTTTAGGGATATGCCCGTGGATGAGATTAAGTGGGAGTGGGAGAGTAAGGGGGAGGGGTTGATTGGGAAGGTCAAGAATACACTAGAGGGGTATCGGGATGGGAAGGGCATTTTTGTGTTTGGGAAGACCTGAGTATTCACTGGAGAGGGGAGTTTAACTGATGTTATGGACGAAGAGAAGATACCACCAGGAGAACGCGATGTACAAACGACGGATATAAAGTTCTTGATTACTATTACTTGTGTACTCATTATCGGCCCCGTGCAAGAAGCATAGAAGTTGATGTCATGCTATCATGATTCAATAAAGACTGTCATCTCAGGGTATATCAATCTGAAGCAAAACGGAAACTTCTTCATACACCCAAACGCCATCCCATTACATGTCTACCTGCTGTTCGGAACCGGCAACGGCGCCTCCTTCAACGGCGTTCCAGTCGGCTCAGGCAGATTCAACACCGACGGCATATCCTGGACGGTCGCACTAGGTTTCTCTGCACCATCCTGGATGATGAGTGCTGGCGTAGGCTTCTCGACCTCCTTGGTCTTGCTACTCTCGCCAAGGAGAGAGTCGGCATCTCCGTTGTCAGTGAAGGATGAAGCACTGCTGGGCAGGGGCTCATCGCCTTCAGCTGCCAGACGCTCGTTTTCGAGACGAGTGTCGCGGCCGCGCTTGTAGCAATACCAGAATACGAAGAGGAGGACTGACATGGTTAGTACATGTCGGTGTCTATATTGGGAGCGAATGATAGACTCACTGAATACGGCCAAACTCATCAGAACATTAGTCCCCGTCAGCACAGCCGGGAACCTCAGTTTCAAGAAACTCAGAATGCTCCTTAGCATGGTCGCCACAGCGCCTTCTGCACTGATTAGACTCTTCAGACTCGGGATCTTGGGTCTCTTCGACTTGGTGCCTGAAGCTTGTTTCGCATCGAAACCGGGTTTGTCTGCTTGTGCGGCGAGAAGTTCGGGACCAAGTGCTGCGGTGATCTTCGCTGGTAGACTCTTGATAAGGCTTTGGAGGAATGGTGGGAGTTGCCCGTAAAGCTTCTTGATCTGCGCGTCGTAGTCGGTAAAGAGCTTCTCGATGTCGCCGTATGCTGTTGGGGCACCATTGACCACATCCTTGAGCACGAGCTTAAATTTGTCTAACAGCTCTGTCGATTCCTTAGAGAAACTGAAGACGCGGTTGTTGACGGCTGATAGATTCAAATCGTCCAGGATCTGTGATAGGTCCTGCTGTTCTTTCTGTGCCTCTTCCTTGGTAGAAGATTTTGTGACATTGGCGGCGGAGAGGAGATTGTCGGCAGCAGTTTCGCGGTCCTTGTTAGTCATATTTGCTTTTTCCTTGCCCTTATCCTTCTTTTCGGGACTCTTGTCGCGTTTGAACTTGGATTGAGCGAGCGCAAAGTAGGATGCGAGACTCTTCTTCTCCTTCCCCTTCTCCGTATCCTCTGTACCAGTGACTCCGGGTGGACTCATGGGCAGCGGTACGGCTGCTGCGTCATCTGCTACCGCCTTCTCTGCCTCCTTTCCTTCCTTCACCTCGCCATTATCAAATATAGCGACATGACGCTCGGGGAGCGGTGGAGGTGGGCCTTCGGGCTCGTTTGCGAGCGCTGTCAAGCGTGCAAGAAACCTCTCGTCCTCTTCGTCCAGGACGGGCGACTGGGGTTGCTCGTCATGGGAGGAAATTGGTTTTCGGTGGATTGTGTCGCTTTTTCTCGGCATGTTGGAGATTTGTTGTTTCTCTCCGGCATTCAACTCTTCAGAATCTGTTTGTTTGGACTGCCGGCGTAACTTCTTGATGTTGAAGTAGGAGGTCATGATGAGTGATGCCTATACGGCTTTCTTTGGGGTGTTTAGGATCGAGTTTAAGCTTAGGATGAATAACTTGAGAATTTCGTTGGCAATCAGAGACAAAGATACGTGAGGATCGGAATTTATTCCTGGGTGGCGATCATGGTTATGTCTTGCAATGAGAACAGGCCGGGGGTGTTGAAATGTGCATTGAAGCTGCGACGTCATTCACCCCACGCCATGGCAAGGATCTGGGACAGGGAGCTTTGGGCAACCGCCACAGCACCGCCACACGTCTCGGCTCTCGGACGACTTCATCCCATTCTCAACCATCACTACACTTCAACCCTCTTCACAGTTGATGTATTTGCTTATATACAGCAATGGAAGTTGTATTTGACGCTCCATTCTTCAAGGTATCAGGTGATAGACACGTGTATCAGACCTTTAACATGTTACCGTTATTACAGCACGAATGCATCCAAGCAATCAAGCATGCCGTATCTGACCAATTCCAAACGTCCTAGAGGTTGAAGGGATGTACAGTATTTGATAGTCCTTTCTTCTTAACTATTACAGGTCTAATCATGGAATACCTTCGTGGTTGGAACGAGCCATTCGGCCGCATCCTATTCCACTACTCTCCACCATCATCACCACTATTTCTTTCTCCATGTCGTTGTTGCCTTAGAAACTAGCGGGGCTTCCTTTCCCCAAGCCCTACCATTTCTCGGTTCTCGCAGTCTTCTCTTTCACAGTACCAAGCTCCTAGGCAAGTCGTCAAGAGTTATACAACCACATGCCAGTGGGTCCAAGCTCATGTTTTGACCAGGCAGGTTCCATCTTTTAGTCTGGCATACTATATTCGAGAACCGTGCAGCTGTCAGTGTTGTCACTTAATCTGATGCGTTCTCGGAATCTCACTAAACTTAAAGTAGATCTGAGTTCGGCAGCGAAAGTGCAGGTGCCGTGTACCTCAATTCACCACCATTCACGCAAACGGTTTTACCAACGTGCTGGTCCTCAAAGTTTTCTTTCAGCCACCAAACCTACTAGCAGAGCTTGGCCAACCTTGTCGCACAACCAGGTGTGAGCGTTCGCACTTCGAGCCTGTTATCACCTTGTTCACAAGATTATAGTAGCCATGGTTGAGCAGATGTTCTTCGGTGCCGACGACGTCGAACAAGTCACGCGCCGGGGGAGCATGTGTTCAAACATGTCTATCGGCATGGATCACGAGCAAGATGAGGTCGACATCGCCTGCGGTGATATCTTCTTTGATGAAATACCCACTCGCAACTCCAACAGCACCAGCAACAAGAGTGGTAGCCAAGAAGATTCCGATGTGACCATTCCACTGCGTTATATGAAACCAATTCCATAAACTAACAATGGCAAGGATGCTATGGACGATGTCGCCACTGATGAGGGCTATGAGGACAGTGGCTCTGATGATGACTATGTCCCCGACACTAGCACTCGTGTCCGTTCCCGCAAGGTCCAGCCCGCCTTCAACAATCGCTCTACTAAGGCTGCCGAGCGCTCTGCGCTTCGAGCTCAATATGACAAGGGCGATCACTTCATCTTGGAGGAGGATAACACTACTCTCATCAAGAGCACCCCTACGCGCGATCCAATCACGTTCGAACGTCGCAAGGTCAACAACGGCCGAGGCCCCAAGAGGATCACTGTAGAGCTTGACTCGGATGATGAGCTCATGATTACCATGCGCGAGAAGGGCTACAACGACCAGCAGATTGCCGACAGGCTTGCCAAAGATGGCCGAGCCAACTACGACCGCAAGTCCATCTCCTCTCGTATCAACCGCATCCGTCTCGTGCAAGCCAAACATGTGGACATGATGCTGGGAGAAGGCTACAAGGAGTGGGAATACGAAGACGACCAATTGCTCATAGAGGCCTATGCCCGCGCCGACATCGAAGTCAGCTACGAGATAGAGCGTGCACGTGCCTGGCGCTGGCGTAAGGTCTCCGAGTTCATGCGTCGCCTCAACAAGGATGCTATCTTCTCCGAGACTGCTGTTCGGGAGCGCTACACCGACCTCATAAACGGCACTGCTAGCATTCCTTCTGAGCTTGACGACAACCCCATCGCTCGCCGCATGGAAATAGAGTCCTACCGCGAGCAGCGAGAGGTCGTTCGTGAGGCCGAGCGTAAGCAAAAAGAGAAGGATGCTGCTGATCTGAAACATGTTCGTGAAGAGACTCGTATGCGCCAGGCCATCAGGTTCGAAGAGTCAGCCAGGGCTCATGAAGAAAAGGCTCAAAAGCAAGCACTCAAGTCCGTACAACGCGCAGCCCAGTACCAGATGAAGGCCGAACGTGCAAAGCAGCACGCAGAAGCACGAATCCGCGCCACTGAGCAAGCTAGGAAAGATCGCGCTGATAGGCTCGCTGCTAAGAAGGACGAGATTCATCGTCAGAACCCGAATGCTCCGCTCTCCATGGATACGCTGGCCTCTGTCGCCGAGAACATGGCTGGAGCCGCCGAGGATCCCCGTGTTTGTCTCACCATGGAGCAGCTCAAGGCCATCTGTGCCCAGCGCGGGTTAACCACTGATGGCAGGAGTTCCGAGGAGTATCTCAACCGGCTTCAAGATGCCGATGATCTTCTCACGTGGAATCAGCTCAAGAGCATGTGCCGCCTCAAGGGCCTCAACCATTCTGGGACTAAGCCCATCCTCAAGTATCAGTTGGCTGCTGCTGAGGCTAAGATCTTTTCGGCTTCTGCTGAGGTCGCTTCTGAAGCGTAATGTCAGTTCTCATTAAGAAGGACTGGTGACGGATCCATGGTTTTAGTTGGAGGCTTCTTAATGAAGGTAGCAAAAGTAGGAACCTCCTTAGAAGCGAAGATGGTGTTGAGGAGTAGATAGTATTTGGTGTCTAGGTTGGCGATTGCTTGGTGGTCCGATTATGGGCTGGAGGGTTTTTTCACTAAGGGAAAGTGATGCAAAATGATATTGACTTAAGGGGAATGGATTACAAAGAAATGAAGAATAGGGCTCAACCGCATAATGTGGGCAAACCAATGAAGTAGTCAATAGAGGAATGTGCAGTGTCTGATGAACGACATCAACCCAATCTTTGGCAATCCATACGCGGCATTGAACACCTTGCTTTAAGCCCAAATACGTGAAAAGACGTCGGTGGACCCATCTATTTGCCCTGTAGCTATAATATGTGCCAGCGTTTCCTTTTTATGTTGAAGCGCTCAAGGGTGTGTATGATACTCCTAGTAAAGCACACGATATGTAGCATGCCAGTCATGAGACAGAAATGGTGCGAAGATCAAGCAAACATTGAAGTAATATCAAATACAACAGTTTGTGGCCAGGCATCGTGCCTCGAGCTTCTTTAATATTGTTATATACTCTCTAGTCTATCACCTCTCAACACTGATCAACCACCCATCACTCAATACCTTCCCATCCCTACCCACTCCTCCCCAAACCACCACCACCGCCCCATCTACCTCCGTACCCTTCGCGATTGCAAAATGACCCCTGAGGCCTAAACCCCGATTCGGTTTCCCCACAATTATTTTCTCCTCATCTCCCCTCGCATCGAGATACCTGTACTGCCCTTGTGACCATCTCCCCTCATGAGTCTCCTTCTTCACACTTGTTTTCGTAGTATCCTTGATCGCTGCAGCAGTCGTCTTCTCAGAAGAGAGTTGGAAGGTCCATATATCCTCCAGATATGTGAATTCTCCGGTTGGAGCGACACTAAGTCCTAGCCACGATTGTGGTGGAGCCTCGCCACTGATAGCAAGGAGAGAGTAGGGTCCTTGGCCAGCCGGGGCGATAGTGAATCCTGGCCAAGACTGTGGTGGAGGAGCCTCGCCTTCAACATAAGAAACTTCCTCCCAGTTCCATCCAGATGCCAATGGAGTTGTGCCATCTTCGCCATGCTGGAAATACAAACTCAGGTCCAGATATTCCATGCCTCCCGACGCGAGTGTTTCTGCACCTTTGCCACCGACGCGATACAATCGCTGATTGACCAAGGCCAAACTGGCCCCTTCTCTTGGTTGCCCCGGAGGCGTGGGAAGAGCACTCCAGGTGCGATTCAGTACATCAAAGGCCCATGCATCGTTGGTGAGATCTCCTGTTTCCGTGCTCCGTCCCCCAACAACGAACATGGTGCCCCAGCTATTCTCATCCGCAGGTTCGGGCACCGCCTTCGCCGGATCAGCCGGCCGCTGTGGCGCTTTTTCTTGGTACATCACTTCGTCTTTTGGGCCTGGTAGTTCCGAGCTTGCAGCCGTATGTCCTGTCCGGTTCGAGGGGAAGGCGGTACCTGGTGAGGCATCGAGATAAGTCCAAGTGTTTGTCACAGTATTATACACCCATAGTCTCCCATTGTCTGATTCTTTACTCTCACCGCCAAAAATGTAGATATCATCTCCAATGACGACCGCAATGTGTCCTTTCCTACTTGGTGGCACTTTTCCGCCAGAAAGAGTGGGCCGGGCAGGGATAGAGGTGTAATCTGAGGTGAGCACTCCGCTAGAGGGTAGAATGACTATATTCATAGCATTGTCGACAAGTTTTCCTGGCGAGCTCTCTCCGCCGAAGATATATGCGCGGCCTTTGACAACAGAAAGTGAATGATGGCTTCTTGGAAGGGGAACATCGGTGATGTGGGCGAGATTTGCATTGAGCGGGATAGTCGTATGGGCAATGCCTTTTACGAATGCTACTGCACCCGAGAGAAGGTTCTCAGCTGCATGAAGTGTTCCTGTGATCACAGTTTCCATATTGGAAGCTGACCAACGTGATCTCAGATTTGGCGTAGGAAGTTTGTGGTATTGTCAATCGACAGGAGAGTGGTTAATTGATTGTAAGAGGAGGTATTTAGTATTAAGGAAAGAATAATTTATGTGGTGTGAGCGGTTTGTTTGTTGCGGAGCTGACACGAATGACGTAGGCGGGCGCATCCTGGTAAAACAACTCAGCACGTGCATCGCCTGATGAAGTAATGCAAATGGAAATTTGATATGTCGATCATCAGATGTCGTATTTACTGATTGAGAGAAGAGCCCATCTACATGGATCGGTGTATGTCGCCGCCGGCGTCTAGTTGTATTTCCGACATCCAATGCGATTCTTCAAAACGCCTGCAATGCTCAAATATTACCAGATCTAGAGAGGGATGGTTGTATCACCACGAGTCGAACAAGAGTCGGGTGATACGGAGATCAAGCATGATGAATCTCGTGCTTGTCACGTGGAATTGGAAGCAGCTTGTCCTTGAAGCTGATCATATGTTGGGGGATAGTTGATCATATTTGACACAACGTTCGACCTGTAAAGTCATGAGTACTATGCATCAAACAGGGATTACAAAGCCTTACCGTTTCAATTGAGGCCTGCAAGAAACTTCGAGCCTCCAAACCAGCCCAAACTTTAAGCATGGAAAAGTCGCCGCCACGGATCATAGATGAACCACTCTGAGTTCCAAGCTGGCGAAGAATAGGTAGCGCGCTAGAAAGGGTCAGATTGTGCCTTCAATGCTACAGTGCTTGTTCAGCTTACCCAGCGAAGAGGTCCAAGTTGGGATTCAGAGTTCGCCCGATGCCTTCAAGCAGCAATATACTGAGGACAACGTTGACAAAGTCCCCTTCCAAGCGTACGTGGTGCTTTCGAACCATCGATAGGACTTCGTTCAGGATGTCGCCGATTTTCATATTGCCCAAGGCAAAAGTTTGGCTTTTGACTCCAAGCACTAAATGTTGCATACGCAAAGCAAAGACCTCTGGGTCAATGACTGCGTCTGGCTGTCTGCAGCGCTCAACCATAAGATGGCCAGCTTTATATCCGTCGAATTCCGCCACAGCTTTGAACAAGTCGAGGAAGTTGGTCCTGTTCTTGCCATTCAGTTCTGTAACCAATCCAGTGTCAATGAAGATGAGCTGAGGCCGGTAGCCTTCATTATCTATCTCCTGAAGCGTAGCAGCCCATTCCTTGGGCTTCTTTCTGTATGGCCTCAGTCGTTCAAGTACCTCTTCGGTCACATCTGGTGACTCCTTGGGCCCCGTTCGCCTGTTTTCTGCTCGTGTGAAGATCGACACGTCGAGTTTCTCGGGTTTGTAGAATCGCACCATTATGTTGCCTGGGTGGAGATCGGCATGTATAAAGTTATCAATAAGAACCATGTTCAAGAAAGCGTCCAGACCCTCATCAGCAATGTCCTTTTGGAAGGGCCCACCGCCATTCTGTAAAAAGGCCTCCATCGGTATGCCCTGCGCGTACTCCTCAATGAGAATGTCTCGAGTAGTGTACTGTGTATACGGGAAGGGAAACCAGGCAGTTGTCCGATGCTTGAAATTCTGCCGAAACAGAGTCAGATTGGCAGCCTCAATGCGCAAGTCTAACTGCAAACGCATCATTTCACCGAATTGTTGTACTTCGTCAGGGAATGAGAACCACTCCATGGTTGGAATTGCGTTGATGACCGAAGCGAAAAACCCCATGATGCGCAAGTCCCGGCGAACGACCTTCTCTATTTTAGGGTGCAGCACCTTGACTGCCACATGGCTTGAAGGCACTCTTGATGGACTACTTTTCAGCGTGACATCCACGTTTTTCTTTATCCTCTGAGCCAGGTTTGGGGGAGGTTCGTCGTTCTCATCATCAGGGGTGGCGAGGTTTGGTTTCAGCTTTGCCTTGTAAACCTGTGCAATTGCACCCACGCCGAGCGGTTGCTCATCAAACTCGTCAAAGATTTCATTGAACTCCAGGCCACCAAAAGCTCTTCGAACTGTTGCAATAGTCGTCTCAAGCGAATGGGCGGGAGCATTCGAATGCAGCTGTGACATGGTACTGCACATCTCGGTAGGGAATATATCTGAACGCGAAGCAGCCCATTGGCCAAGCTGGGGGGTTCAGACAGGTCTTCTACTTGAATTGTGTAGGCTTACCTTGATGAACGCAGCCCCAGCGCGCTCCATAGATCTTACCAGAAACCCGTACCACCATAGCGTACCGCTTCGCTCGTCATCCTTGTCTGGCTGCCTTGCTCCAAACCAGATTACAGGTATTGTAGCTAGTACCGGGACGAAGATGATGACAAGATGCAGAAATCGCAGGCCTGTACATATCGGCTCAACGATCCATGCATCGAGAAAGAAGTATAGCCCTCTCCGGTACTTCTTCGAACTCTGTATTGCCCGAGGCACCTGCGCTTTCAGCTCTTTTCTTGATGCCTCCAGCATCGCTTCCTCATGTGTCCTCTCGCCATTGCTGGATTCGCTATGCCCAATTTCAACAAACGCCAGAGGACTCAATATTGCTGCTGCCACGCCTCCCGCAGCGCCCGACCATAGCAATGTGCCGCGTGAAAACCGTGGGGTTGCGATATGTCGTCGAAGAAATGACCGCCCGGCGAAGGAGCGCGTCGAGCTTCGCGCGAGGACGGGTGTGGACTGTCGAAGGCCTTGGTACAGACATTGGCGACCCAGGAAGAAGGCCGTCTTCATCGTACCGGACATGTAGAGTACCTGGCGCCCGCGAAGTCCATGAGCGGAGATGGAGACGCCGTTCGCGCAACACGGGCCAAGACGAAAGACGATGGCCGACGTCATGGACCGAGGGCCGCGCTCGGGCCTCCACGTTGCCCTTGCCTCACGCGTGTGGAAGCGTGAACATCTCCCCGCCATCAACAACATTATTCAGTGGTAAAGTATTCATAGACTGTCATTAGGAGGCGAACTCCAGCTAGGCATTTCGACAATTATTCCCTAATCCTAATGCTTATTCCTGAATTAAGCGTGGGCAACTTCAACTTATCTGAGCAGCCATCACCTTGCACGAGAGATACGAAAACGGCCGCACGGTACAGTTTATTACATACGATACTAAGCACGAAGCTCAATACATGAACATTACATTCAACTACCGACCAGCTGCATTCTTTAAGCCGTTATGAACCCATCAAAGTTGTCCAACACCTCGCGGCACTCCTTCTCATACATGGGAATACCTCCAGCATAATTCAGCTGTTCACGGCGCTTTCCCGGAATGTTTGCACCCATATACCAGGAAGCTGCCTTGGGGAACAAAGTTTTGTCCGATAGCTCAGTCACCTTTTGTCGCCACGTCTCTTCCGCTTCTCTGGTGGTGTCGATGTATTTGATATCTTCATCCTTCAACTTCTTCAGTGCATCCACGATCCAGTCTCCCTGGCACTCGACACAACTTGGGCCATTGCTAAATGCTGTTGGGCCTTGAGGGCCGTAGAGAAAGAACATATTCCTGTCTCTGTCAGTACAACTAATCCTGGGATACAGCAACAAAGACTACTGACGGGAATCCAGCACAACTCATCCCAAGGTACGACCAAGTTCCCATTTTCCACTTCTCCGCAAGTTCCACCCCATCGACGTCTTTCAGCCCCATATTCTTCATACCACCGGTTACTGAATCAAATCCCGTTGCCAAGGCAATAACGTCGAATTCTCGGATCTTACCATCCTCGGTCTTGATGCCGGTTTCGGTGACCTCAACGATTGGAGTTTTCTTGATATCAACTACATCGTTCTCTGGCTTGTCGAGCATTTCGTAGTAATTCTGCTCCAGTGAGGGTCTCTTCGTTCCAAATGGATGTGGAGGGGTCAGGGGGGCGAGAATGTCTCTCTTCCTTGGATCAGATATCCGCGCTCGGGTCTTCTTTGCCCAGAAGTTGTATGCTTCGTCATTGGCCTTCTCATCGAAAAGCATGTCATCATATGTAGCAAGCCAGAACTCAAACCCCCCTTTGTCAAAACGTTCTTCGAAAAACGCTTCCCTTTCTTCAGGTGAATCATCGAACGTCCTCTTCTTAATGAAGTCGTACTGGAACCCGGCAAACGTCGTCATGCGATGCTTGAACAATTCCGGGTATCGGCTCTTATCTTGGTTCTCTTTCGAGACCGGTCCTTGGTGCATGGGAAGTGCCAGGTTCGGGGTGCGCTGAAATACTGTTACAGACGCAGCGTCCTTCGCTGTCTCCTGCGCAATTTGGACACCTGTTGATCCAGTGCCGACGACAGCTACCCGCTTACCTTTCACATCAACACCAGTATCCGGCCAGAATGACGAATGGTGAATCTCGCCTTGAAATTTGGCAATACTCATCCAATCAGGGAAATGCCGTTTGGCTGCGAATCCGGTTGCCAAAAGAAGATATCTGGACTTTGCAGTACGGTCATCCTCGGTTTTGACGATCCACTTGCCGGACAGCCTGTCGAATTGAGCTCCAACAACTCTGGTGTCGAACGCCACATCCTTCTTGATATCAAGCTTCTTGTCGACATGTTCAAAGTATTTGCGAAGTTCAACAAAACCGGGATATTTGACAGACCAAGTCCAATCCTGTTGCATTGTCAGGCGGATGATTGTCAATTTCGGAATCAGCATGGAAACAGACCTCGTATATTTCTGGGAAGGAATATTCGTAGATCGGGATCATACTGTCAACACGCGCCCCAGGATAACAATTCCAGTGCCATATACCACCGAGCTCCTTACCAGCTTCATATATCTTGGACTTGAAGCCGAGTTGGCGAAGCTTGTGCATGAGATAGATGCCACCAAACCCGGCGCCAACAATTAGCACTTCTGTATCGAGCTCCTTTGCATAGGTATCATTGCCCGGGCTGGCCTGTGGGTTCGTTGCCCCAATATCTGTTCGGAAGTGGGCCATGGTGAACGTTTATCAGGGTTTGGGAGTTTACAGTCGATTCGGCCGCCGGTGAAGCAGATTGATATACGCAAGTCACCAGGAGCTTCGCCCCTCTTTATACGACATTGCCAACTCGACCCCTCCCCGTACAACCCGCGCACATTCCTTGACTATCCACAGAGTAATTCATAGCGAAGACAAAGACCCTAGATTTCCAACATAGCACACGCCTAGTTGAGACTAGCTCGCCGCTCACCCTGGAACTTGCAGGTCACCAGTTCTCCTCCAAGCACAGAATTCCAAAATCTTGTCGATCATCTCCATATGTCCTTTGGTCCGTCTGTCCATTCTCCGAGTATTCCATTTCATTGGTCTGGTCGCTGGTTCAAGAACCGTTTGAGCGGAGCGGAGCCGCTTCCATCCTTCGATGGTAGCGCGGGAATACCCCGGAAATGGAGAATTAGTCCTTAGTAGGGCGTGCTACCACCTCCTACATGCTTTCCGATGCGTACTTTGAACATGGCGTCATAGAAGCGTGTGTAGATGCGGGGAGATAGCGCGGGGTATTGTTGGTACTTTGCAGGGTTGGTGAAGCTATCATGGACTATTCTCGACTTACCCGATAGAGCCGTTCCGATCATTTTGGGGTGAACGTTTGGCACGTGTAGGAGTAGTGCGAGTACTCTGTCGTGGAATTCGAGTCAGGAAATGATCAGAGGATCAGAGAGCTTACTCTATGGGCAGGTCCGAACTGTGAGCAGGTCTCTCTAATGGCGAAGTCTGGATATGTATCCTGGCAAGGTTTTCCTAATCCATCGTAGGCATGCTATACCCGTAGAACGCCCAAGTAGGCCAAGTAGATCTCGATCACTGGAGGATGGCTTAGATTTGGGTAACCATCCTCTGGTTATGTTATTGAACCCAAAGAGTGTTTTAATAGTAGTGCCTTAATCCTACTACTTACTCCTGGTTTGAACATAGTGGACAACAAAGTCCAGCACATTAAGCGTTCACCACAGTGCGAGAGCTGTTCCCTGCTACAAAAGCCCATTCATAGCATCTTACAGCATACTCAATCCACAAATCTTCTGTTAAGCATGATCCCCAAGGCGTTTGGTCATCTAACACTTTATATTCATCTATAATTCACCTTCTCACACTACACATTCCCATCAATCCACTTCGTATTCCCCGTCTTCCCACTCTTAAAATACTGAAACACCTTTTCCGGCGAACTATACGGCTTGTACCCTTTATTATCCAACACCACAGTAACATTCCCCGCAGCCCTCCCCGTAGCATTCCAGCCGGGCCCAAAGCTCTGATACTCAGCCATCATCGTCGCATTAACCACCCTCGGATCCGTCGCCGACCAAGCAATATACCCCGACGGCCGGATCGAATCATCCAAATACGTCTTTGCGAAAATCGACCGATGAAGATTATTCCACGGTCTTCCGAGCGCACATTTCCCGGTGATGGCGAGAGTACTGTTTTCCTTCTCGACGCGTGAAGCATGGATGTAGACACCATACTTATTGACAAACGTCGTGTTTGTGCCTTTCCACGCCGTCACGCCGCCACCACAACCACGCAGAGCAAGTTGACTCGCCTCAATCCAAAGCGTACCAAATCCATACAGAAAGTCTGTCTGGCCGCCAATGTAGCAATGTTTCATGTACGAATTCCCCAATTTCCCGACATAGATGGTATCCTGGTAGCTCTTGAACGCGCAGTAATAAAACCCTGTGTTCGCATAACTTGTGCTCAGCGCCAGGCTAGGTCCAGCACTGTAGGGCAGATAGGCGTTTGTGAAGTTGAGGTTGTAGGCGCGGAAATCGGCGTTGCCGAAGGGGGTGTCGGCTGGAACTGTGTTTCCTGTGGGGCCGGCGCCAGTTAGGGAGGAGTTGAGGGTAGGTGCGATGGTGAGCGTGGATGTGTAGGCATTGTCCAGGGTGCCGGTTGTAGATGTGCCGGTGGCTTGGTGCCAGATGACTTCGGCGAGGTTGGCACTGTAGTCGTTGATGTGTTTTGTCTGGCCGAGGAGGTAGAGAGGGCCTGGCCGCGTGATGTTCAGTTGTTCAGTGTATATGCCCGGGAGGATGAGGATGGTGGCGGCAGACGCGTCAGCGGGGAGGGAGAGGATGGCGGATTGGATTGTGGTGAAGACATTTTTCCTGGGGTTTGTGGCATTATAGGCGGGATCTACGAGAAGAGTGCCTGAAGGACAGCCAGTCAGAGGATTTGCTGTGATTTTCTGGCAGGCTGTTCGCTGCTTTGTGGGGAGGGCAGCTGTGAGGGGGAGGAGAAGGGAGAGGAGAGGGAGCCACAATTGTGACGAGCAAGGCAGCATCTTGATACTTCTAATCACCAATGATACACAGATGAAACATATAATCGGGACAAGCACATTTAAAAAGCTTGGAAAGCTTGTTACTATATAGTGACCCCTCCCACTCATTGATTAACTGCATAGTTCGAGCCGGGGAATTTCTGGTCCTGAGAACAGGTTATAGGAAATCTATTCTCCCGGACCCAAGCTCCAACAAGACAAGACCACCAAGAGATGAATGCTTGGGGAAATGGGGATGCAGGGGTGGTACATTTAGCGCAATGTGGAGAGATGGAGATCTGGGGATGAAAAGGTCCACCAATCATGTGCCAAGCCCGGAAACGGCACATGATGAACAGCATTCCGGCCTAGGTTGTGTTTGGGTGATAACTCGCCGCTAGGTAGATGCATTTCTTTCCTGTCAAACATGGGGAATATGTAGTTGGTGTGTGACCCTGGTTTTTGGTCAATTCCAGAGGCCTCTCTGCGTGTGCAGCGTGGTAGAGGATATACAGATGGTCAAAACGCCGATGTAATGCTGCGGGTATCAAGATGCTGTTGCGCAGTCGTACGCTGTCCATGCTGTCGCTCCGTCGCTTCGTCACTCGCCATACATGTCTCTTTCGACTGCTCTCAGGATGTCTTCAACCTCTTGCTCCCTCTTCCTCTCCTTCTCTTGCTCTGCTTGCACCTTCCCTGTACCGGTGCGCTCTTTCCCCAGGTCCGCCTTGTGCTCTTTCCGCTCTTCTTCGTGATCTGCTCGCGCCTTCTCTGTGGCCGCACGCTCCTTCCCACTCACCGCCTGCTCTTTCCTCTCCTGCTGCTGATCCGTTCGTGCCTTCTCGGTGGCCAGACGCTCCTTCTCCAGGTTTGCCATCTGCTCTTTCCGCTCCTCTTCGTCGCGTGAGAACTGCATGAAGCCCGCGCCTCTGGTACGCATCTCTTGCCTGCCGTCGTAGTGGACGTCTGGCGGAGGCGCATCTGGCTCATCCACCTTCTTCCTCAGTACAGACATCTTCTGGAAGAGCGCCTCATCGGGGTTCCATGCCTCTGTTTGCACCACGTCGCCGTAGATGATGTCCTCGGGCACGGCGTTCTCTGCCTCTCGCTCTTTAAGTCTTGCCGCTTTCTGTGCCTCTCTCCATGTGCCCTTCCTCGTCCTGCCCAACTCGTCAATGTATTCGACTAGCACACCATCGTCAGATTCGTCATCGGTGTCTGAGTGCACCTCGCCCTTCTCCTCTGCCTCGGCCCACTTGGTGTCAAAGTCCACATTGTAGATGCCGTCCTTGTCGTCCATGTCGCCGCGCTTCAGTGCGCGGTACTTCCTCGCCTTCTCTTCCATGATACGTTGCCGCTTCCGCTCGCCCGCTTGGTCATCGGCCTTCTCGTCCTCTGTGCGGCCGCGGTGCTTCTGTTTGGTGGAGTCATCGAGGTCCTTCAATGCACGCTTGTTGACGCCTTTGTTGTGTGTGGTGAAGATGTCGTCCTTCTTGTCTCTATTCTTGGGACGTTCGGGTTTCCCCTTCTCTTTTGATTTGGCCCCCGATATGAGGCTTCCGAGCGTCGACGTGAACTTGCTCTTGTTGTTGATGGATATTTCCTTTCCCTTGAGTTGCCGTTGCTTTACTCCGCCATAAAGGGCAGTGTCTTTGCCTGACAGCGGGGGCATGTTAGCGGCGGTGTCGACCTAGCCGTACAGAGCGTGACGGCGGCGAAGTTTGTCGATCTGTGGGAGTTGGAGAACTGAACATGGAGGCCGGAGCTTGCGCGTGGGAGGATCGCCATCACGTCGGCGAGTCGGAGCTTGGAGCGCGCCCCTGCACCGCTTGGCTATTGGCGGGGGAGGGAGGGGCATTGAAATTATTTCACCCCACTATCCCGCAAAAGCAATAGATTCATCAGCATCTACAGCGTCATACCAGCTTGCTTTTCTAACTTTCACATTTCTCACCATCTGATAATACTCTACAAGAGTGCCATTGGCCTCTCTACAATACTTCAACTCATACACGACCCACTCAACATGCCCCTCCCCCGACAAGTCTTCATCGCCGTCATTGGTATGTCTCCTACAGCTCTCCCAGGCTCCAATTCAAGCAATACTAACAAACAAATCAGGCGCCGGAGGCGTAGGCAAAGCTTTCCTCTCCCAACTCTCTCAAGTCTCATCCAACCTCTCGCGCTCGACCTCCGCCCCCACATACGTCTCCCTCATCCTCCTCAGTACTTCCAAGAAATCCATCTATCACGCCGACTACAAGCCCCTCAACAACTGGCATGCTGAGCTCGAGGCCTCTGCCACACCTCCCCTCCCTCTTCCAGAATTGGCTGAGTATCTTGTGAAGGCTCCCGGCAAGGTTGTGCTGGTCGACAACACTTCCAATCAGGATGTTGCAGACGCATACCCAACCTTCCTGAAGAAGGGAATCTCGATCGTGACGCCGAACAAGAAAGCCTTTTCGGGAAGCTACCAGCTTTGGAGAGACATCTTCAGTGCTGCAGGGAATGGTTCCGGAGTCGGGGGATACGTGTTTCACGAATCTTCCGTGGGTGCAGGACTGCCCGTCATTTCGACTTTGAAGGAGCTTGTGGAGACTGGCGACGAGGTTCTCAAGATTGAGGGTGTGTTCAGCGGAACAATGAGTTTCTTGTTCAACTCTTTCCAGCCGCTTGGCGGTGGGGGAGGGAAGTTCTCTGCCGAGGTCAAGACGGCAAAGGAAAAGGGGTACACAGAACCAGATCCAAGGGACGACCTGAATGGTCTAGATGTTGCGAGAAAACTTACCATCCTTGCGCGTCTTGCTGGGCTGGAGGTTGGGTCGCCAACATCATTCCCTGTCCAGTCTCTCATCCCCAAGGAACTCGAGTCGTGCTCTTCAGGTGACGAGTTCTTGTCTAAGCTTCCCGAGTTTGATGGGCAAATGGATGAGTTAAAGGCCGGAGCGGAAAAAGAAGGCAAGGTTGTGCGGTTCGTAGGCAGTGTTGATGTGCCGAAGGGAGAGGTCAAGGTTGGGTTGGAGAAGTTCGACAAGAGCCATCCTATTGCTGCGTTGAAGGGTAGCGACAACATCATCGCGTTCTATACGAAGCGGTACGGTGATAACCCGTTGATTATTCAGGGCGCAGGTGCTGGTGGTGAGGTAACGGCTATGGGTGTTACAGGTGATCTTCTCAAGGTATTGAGATTGCTGTAATAGGCATAGATACTGGCGTGGGAGCGCGCGTGAGTAAGTGCGTTTAAAAGACAAAAGCTACGCCTCCATGGGTAACTATCTTCTTGTATTGATATATTTTTAGCTGGATACAATCAATCGATCAACAGAAGTGTCTCTGCCTGCACATAATCCTACTGCACTAGGCAACGCGTCGTATATTGAATTGTTGAGGGATGTGGAGAGGGAACGGGGGTATGTAGAATGATGAAGTAGAGATAGAAGAGGAGAAGAGAGGAGAGGAGACGGATACGGAAAAAAAACTTGGAGCGGTGTATGTATATACAAGTGCAAAACACAACCTACTTCCTCCCACCCACCCCTTCCCCATGTCATGTTTAGAAAGATATAGAAGCAAAAAAACGACCACGACGAGACTTGAACTCGCAATCTCCGGATCCCCCTTCTTCATCAGAGCACCGACAAGATACTCCCAGCGTTTAGAAGTCCGGCGCCTTGCCATTAGGCCACGCGGCCCACTCCAACTTATACCGCCTCGTTTCAAATAAATACCTTATATCGTTACCAGAAGAAGCGCGTGGGATTGTAAGATATTGTGACAGCTCATGTGCGAGGGCTATGCAAACAGAGCGTGTGCTACCTAAACAACGGCCGCGCAAGAGAGGGAGTGGCAGTGCGGCGAACGAACAGAAGAAGCACAGAGCCGGGTTGTGGGGATTGTAAGACGGGCACGCACAGCTTCATATGGAAAGGAGTTGGAGGAGATGTGTAACTCGCTTTGGGGGTGCGGATGCGAGGGTCAAAACATGGATCTGTGATACATGAACGGGAGCATGCAGTTTTGATTTGTGGTGTTGTTCCTTGGATGGACTGTCTGACAGTATGAGAAGATGTGTGGAGACGATTGAACACTCCTAAAAATTGTGAAAAGCGTGTTTTTTGTGGGAGAAAGATATATCTTTTTGGATACAGGTTTGAGGATGATCTAGTCCAAATACGATTGTGATAATGAACATGATCTGAAACCAACCACCAACAGCATAATGTCCATTTGAAAACCATTAGTAGTATGATAGTAGAGAAGCCTATTTTATGGAGGCTATTTACGACCATTTACCTTTAAAAAAAACAGTCGAGATCTCTGGCACTGCTTGGTCTTTCCAACCCTCCTCCATCCACCTACTCACTAACACATCCCGATTCTTACCATCTGTGTAAAAATAATCACCTCAATTGCCGAAAACGCCACACCTAACCTGAGCGTATAGTTCCGACCCTTTCCGACCCCAAGAATATATGAGAGGCTGATATTCCTCGTAGCGGTACTACAGGGGTGTTGCTACATGTGCGGAGTGCTGGGCGGTGATGGGATGCCACGGGACTGAGAGGCTCTAGATCTCTTGTTGTATCACGCGAGAGCAGGAGAGGATAAACAAGGAAATGTCTGGGTCTAGGAGTCTGTTGAAGACTTGTTAGTGTAGCCCAGGACCCATGGACGTGGCCCTTGTTGCAATATCCAGAACTCAAGAACCATGAAGCGTGCCACGAGCCTCGTGGCTTCCATGCGGCTCTCTCGACAGATATGAAAAGTGCTGTAAGGATGCTGGGGTACAGCCGGAAAGGAACACACTCCTACAAGCCAAGGGCTATTGAATCAAATGTCCGTAAGCTCATCAGCCTGAAGAGTGTCTTGGATGCGGGGTCTGAGACATGGTATGGCCTTGGTGTATGTGCACACCGAGGGAATGGATGAACCAGCCGCCCATGGGTTGCCGCCATTGGGAGAATGAAGGCTGACTCCAAGATAGGAAGACGGGATGCCAAGGGGAGGCCAAGTCCTCTCAAGCTCGGACATTTGCTCGTCTGGGGACGGAGCGGGGCATGTGTGGCACAGAACGTAAGAAGGCTGGGAATCGGCGAAGATAAATGGTACCAAGATACACACTGAGGTTGTATGATGTGGACGAAGGAAGGAGAGAAGCGGATGTGGTCATCCTGGGTTAGGCTATGGTAATGGAAATGCCGAAAAACACTTGTCGACTGCAGGATTCTCCGTGTGATCACTTCTACAATTATTAAACGAATAGTCCAGCATCTAAGAGCGGCGCCGAACTTGTCGTTGTCCGGTCTTGGTGGATACAATGAACGTGGAAGCAAGCGATTTAGGTGTAGCCACTTGAGAGTCCGGTCATCAAACCCGCCACTTGTGCAGAATCCTGGCGTCCATGATTCCTGTGATAAGGGCTGACCTCAGCTGGCCGGCAGCTATTGTCCCGAGTATGCACCTGGGCAGATCAGAATGCAGTGTAGGTTATCTGCCAGACGTAACTTACATAATTAGGGTAGGAGACGCCAAGTGGTTTGTTGTTCCAAGGTTCCAAGGTGGAAAGTGCAAGGTAGAATGCCGTTCGTTACGCAGATTGCCGACTGCCACGAAGCTGCATGATACTATTTTGGATCTCGGAATGGAGGACGTGGTGGTGTTGAGTCACACCCATCCAACGCACGATAATCTGATAATATGGCGGGGTTGGTAGAGCATTGCTGGTGTTGTTGGCTCCAGTATTTCACATGGCTTTACACACACCAGGCATCGGGCGCCTGCCCTCATCAAAACAGTGAGGGTGTTATGACCAATATTTGGGAATACTGTCCTGCCAAACTTTAGGTCATACCTGCTTTAGTGCTGCTCTTGCCCTGGAAGGCGATAGGCTGCTGGCCACCTCCGCTCCACGAGGCTCTTGGCATGCAGCTTGTTTGGAGAAGTGCTCTGTCTGCCTTCCCCAGCGACGATCAGCATGCTCTTCCCGTTCTCGCGCGGGGACACCCGTTCATGCTCCGCGTCGGAATGAGGTGGTCGCGTGATGGTTTGTGTGTCATTGCTGGTGTTGATCGAAATTCGATTGCCAGCGGAGTCGAAAGCAAGGTTGCGCCAAGCGATACCAAGGAGCACCTTTGCTTGGCCTTGCCGGCGGAGACCAAGTGGGTCGAATAGCGTAGAGGGGCAACCAAGCGCTGCATGAAGGCGTTGAGGCTGTGCAAATGCTCCTCAAGGATGTTGTTTCTCGCAGGGACGAGATGGGTTTCACGAGATAACTGGTCAGTAGCTTTTCGTTCTCCCTCGTGTCAGAAAGCGACTCCGTCCGCCGTGATAATATCAAAACGCAAATTTTGCGGGTCTGTGGGCCATCAGGGTGCCTGGGTACGAGAAGACGCTGATATCCGACCTTCGGCGAGCGCAACGACCAGCAGCTTAAATGGGGGATGATATGGTTGATTTGAAGCGAGTTATCTGTGAAGAAAACGTATGCTGCACGCCGCGGCTGCATCCTGCGGCGGTGATGCGATGTGACTTGAGCATGATGTCTTACCGTCCGAAATGCAGGCGGCTACGCAGAGGGAGAAGCGCGCCTCTCACAATGCCGCCAGCGAAACGTGGGAATTGTTGATATCCGTATCATGGTGGGATAATGAGATAAGTGCCGCTCGGAGTGTTGCTTCTTTGGACGGCGTTGGGCAGCAAAAGCGACGAGAGCCCAGGGGATGGGGGGTCCTAGTCAGGAGCCCGCAAAGGGGAACCGGGAACAGCAAGAATGGCGGCTGGTGGCCGTGATGATGGCCGTGATGATGGCCTCATTGTGAGGTGCACAGGCAATGACTTCATAGCCAGATTAAACAGCTTCCAAGGGTGTCTGTTTCGGCTGCTCGAAAAACGTTATTGATCAGCAGGATTCAACCGCTCCTCATCTCCCGGGAACCTCGCTCGATGCGCTCGCTACCGCATCGGATATCTGCAGCGTTTATTGCCCACGTTTGCTGGTGTGCAGAAAGAACATCACTTCTTCTGTATCGATAGTGGTGCTCATGCTCGCCTCTTCAGCATCGCAGCAGGACCGATCTTGCTGGGGCATTGGGCGGTGGGCAGTGGGCAAAAAAGTAGGCATGGTTTTGCTTGGACCTGGCTCCCCTCAGACCCAAGCCCATGCGCGTCCACACCAGCGTCCTGACTCTTCTTGACCGTCGGCGGCGCACGAAAATTCCCGTCCGGACCCATGCCCGCTTCTGTTTTGGCAGAATTGCCCCCCGGCGCCAACAGGCGCAGCCCTGGAGCAGGTCTGTTCGCTGCCTGAGAGGGAGTCGGGGTTGCTGTTTGATTGTTGCGCAGGGCACCGCAAAAGAACACAGACGAGCGCTGATAGCGGCGGCTGCAGGCCAATGGCACGCCCACGTTGAGGGGCCCCTCCTGAGCGCGCTGAGCACTCCGTGGGAGGCGTTGGTGTTGTGGTACGGCGGGCGCACACCGAGACCCACAGTATGGTGAGAACGTCGCCAGTCCCGGCGCGCTGGCTCGGATCTGCCCAGGGCCCGTCTGCAATTGCCTCCGGGCTGTTTTAGCGCGAGTTTCGCGTGCTTCGTCCCGCCGCCGCGACGGACAGTGAATGTCCAACCCCTTTTCGGCCACCGCCTAGCAGTGTCCTGGCCTTGGACGACGACAACGACATGACCGCTGCCAGTCTCCACCCGCGCTAGCACCCAGACCCCTGCTAAAGCTGGCCCTTTGTGTCGCCCAGACCTTTGGGACACGTTAAAGACGATGCTGTTCCCCCCAGCCCAGCAGGATCACTTCACTCCGAGACGCCCGCCGACCGCTGCACGCCCAAATAATAAGGCTGACCTGACCATCACCTGCATCAAACACCGACTCTTATCTTCCCTGTTGTCGTTTCCAGCACCCACTTTGTTTGATTTTCCCCGACTGTCATCTTGCGTCGGCCCTTTGTCAGCTCCACAGGCTGCCAACCACCACCAGGGCTCTGGAAAAGGTTATCTTTACGGCTTCCCCTCAGACCTTCCACAACTTCCGTTTGCTGCTTTGCATTCAAATACCGTGTCCACTCCGTCGTTGTCCCTTAGCATTCGATATCATTCCTCAGGGAAGAGGCAAGGGGAAACTCGACCCGTCTGGCCTATCAAATCGCGAGTCTTGGCACACGAGACCGTTTCACTGCCCTCCGCCTTTTAAACACCACGTACACGCCACCATATAAACAACCTCGTCCGCTTGGCGATAGCACCACCTCCTTTCCATCTCCATCTCCCTCTGTCCCATCTTCACTTTGAACCCACTCCACCGACATTCCCAATACCACTTCATACTGGCATTCGACAGCCGATCCGGTCACGAGCTCGACAAAAATTTAAACTTCATCGTCCATATTCACGTGCACACCACGACTTTCAAGACGTCTTCGCAAGCTACATCTTCCCTGCCCCACGGCAGGTTCGCCCCAACGCGCCAATATCTCGACATAACCTGAACCACCATCACCACCCGTCACAATGTGTGTCGCTGAACTCAACGTATCCATGCTGCCATGCCGCCACCGTTGGTACCATCTGCAGCGTCCGTGCTCTCCAACTGCAAGCCTCGCGACCTGTGGCTCTAAGCTCGGCCTCGCGGGATGGGAGATCAAGTGTGACTTCTGCCCCTACTGCTCTGGGTGGAACCTCTCCACCTCCGACTACCGTCTGATCGGCAATGACCAATCCCCTGCTATCGGAGGTCTCTCTCGCACACCTTCTCTCTCTCTTACGGTAACCCGCCGCGACTCCCGCCGCGGCAGTCTTTCCAGGAGTGATAGCAACACGAGTATCACCATGATGGCTCAAGAGAAGAACCGAGCAATGAACGCGCGCGTTGACGCATACTTCCGGGTCCCAATCACTGAGGGTGTACCTGTGCCACCTGTCCGCGAAGCCGAGGATGAGGGAGAGCACATTCCCACGAGCCCCAGTGACACTGCGAGCGAAGGCCAAGAGAGCATCAGGCAGTCGTCCACCTCTTCCGGCGGTGGCGACAAATCTGGACTCTTCAAGAAGATGCGCCTAAAGTCCAAGCGCATGTCATTGTTCAAGTGAAGACGGCCCTTCCAAGCCAGATCCACTTTGCACTGCCCTCGTGTCTCCGCTTGCCAAGTCCACTTCACGCAGGCACGTGAAGTCTACCTAAACCGGCGATCTCCACTCCGCTCGTACGCTACCACTGTAACCAGGTCGGGGTCCCCAGGCGCCCGCTTCGGAACGACGTCAACCATCGCCAGTTCCCCCGCAATACCTCTGGATCCATCTCCACTCTTTATTTCAGCGCTTGTCTTTATATCCTTTTTAGTGCATTCGGACTCTTATTTTCTTTTCAGATACCCACATTACTTTGCATTTGACACAGCATGCATACAGGAAGGTCTTTCGTCGCGTGGGTGAGCATCAGGCTCTGATGGAAAATAGGGATTTTGGCGTTTTATAATTAAAGACGGACAACTTTTGGCGGCAAAAGCAAGGGCGACCTTTCTTCTATGTCTGTGTGCATTGGTTGTGTTGAGGGCTTCAACTGGGCATGGTTGGCGTCGGATCGTTGCGTCTTCTGCGCTTCAATGCGCCGGAGGCTGAGACGGCTGCTCGTCGCAGTGTTCCCCAAGGACATAAATATGTGTTGGGTGTTTGTTCGTAGTCAGTTTAGATTTCGGAATTCCATCTCGTGGCGCTGTTTGCCCACCAACAGTTTACCATCTCATGTCTTGCTTGTGTGTTGAGAAAATTCCCTCTTCATGATCGTGATCAATTGCATCCCGAAGAACTAAGAATTACTTCCAGCCATCTTGATTGACTGTTCTCAACTGAACCTTGTCCGGCTTTGAGTTCAACACCATCTCGGTATCACGTTCAAGTTCACTGATGGACATCCCACCTCCCTCTATGTAGTCTCTGCACCAAGGATCCACTCCAGTTTATCCTGTCCTTGCTCGCCAAACATCTGCCCCCCCCCCCAACACACACACACCGCAATGGTGAGCGCCAGACTAAATCCCTCAAACAGAAATTGCAGAATTCGCTTCATTTTGAATGCCATCTGAAGGTGCTCTGTTGTTCTGTTTGATCCACCGAAACGACAAATATTTTGGCTTTTCTTGGTCAGTTTCAACTTTTCTAATATAAGTGTCCTATGAACAGCTAGACATTACAACATTCTTCTGCAGTAGCTCACTGTTTATCTTGACCTTCGAGCTGATACAGTTGCTCACAAAGTCTCCCAGCCACCCCCACTTTTACGCCAAAAGTCACCCACTTTATACCTACTTAGTAACTATCCTAACTGAATAAAATATCTTTAATTTTTAATCCTTCACTTATTTTTATATACATAATGCTATAAATTATAAATAAGTAGAAATAAATCTGGAATATAAGTATAGTATAGCTTTAAAGTTAGAGTATAGTAGAATTTAGAAGTTTTACTAGTAAATCTTAAGAAATACTACTACTTTCTACTTTCTACCTCTACTACTTAATACCTTAGTATTAATATTATCTAGAAAGTAATAAAACCTAATAGATAAGTTATTTTAACATGTAGTTGTAGAATAAATAATATTTACTTTGCCTAACTTTTGGTGTAAAAGTGGGGGTGGCTGGGAGACTTTGTGAGCAACTGTATATACTAAGGAAGGCTTTGAGGTCTGTGTAGTCAGGAAGGGCAAGTCCAGATAGGTCTAATGAACCTCGGCAAATCAATCAGAGAATAACTCCTTGGCCCTTCCACTCGAGTTGTTATTGAAGATGGTGCTTCAGAATAAACCAGCGCTATAGCCTTAAGAAGGTAGTGGTAGTGGGTTTCCAAAACTGTTGTTCAAACACACTTTGAGAGGTCACTGCACCGCGCAGAGATGTGTCTTCTTGAAAGCCATAGAGTATCTAAAAGGTAGAAATGTGAAAGCAATGCACTACCTTGGTCACTTGAATGATTCCTTCTCTTTACTCAAGTGGTCTGACCGTCTAAAAGCGCTTGTGGGATATCTCTATCAGAAGGTGTTGGAAAATGTTTGCTACATCCCACGCAGTGTTGCCTGCAGGCTGCACCAACACACATATAACACCATATGTACGTTCCCACCAAGCATCATAAATATCATTTAGCACATCACGCCTCTCATCAAAGCAAACAACAGGACGCGTGGCGCAACGGTAGCGCACTCTCAACCTATCGACCTGCACGGGATCCTCTCCCTCTTTAGTTGCACCACATAGCAACATTTACATCATGGCCCCGAGTCGGGACTCGGCGTCAGTCAAAACTCGGCGTCGGAACAGCTTCCGCAGTGACGGCTTCAGCACTCATCCGCAATCGGCAAGTTTGAGTTTTGTGTCGGGGAGGACGGGTATTGGGAGAGGTTCTTGGTTCGAGCCCAAGCGTGTCCATTTCTTTTTGCATGCTTCTATGGCTCTTTTGTTCTGTCTACCTTCGTGATGCCTTCCCCTCAATGGAAAATTAGATGCTGAATAAGAGGCGATTCCAAATCCCAATACCCCTATGTGTAGAGGAGAATGCAAGGCATGATCAAAATCCCCGCTTCCAGTACTCCACGCTCACCAATATTTGGCGACCCTTCCAAGCCATGACTCCCCTTTAATGAATCCTTGTTCCCCATGGCCTTAGTGGCAGTGAGCCTTAAACCAAGTTTACTCCCCGCACCTGCACCGACTCATCGGTGCCATATCGTCTCCCCACTACACCACACCCACACCAACGCGAAAATCAAATCCCGCCCCATTACTTTCTCTAACAATATCTTTCATACAACCCTTCACTTCCCTCGTCAAATCACCACCGAGCAAGTGGTCCAGTGGTAAGACACCCACACTCTACATCCAACCTTCCAGGCACCTATCCCGAAGTTCGGCTGTAACAAATGCTCCCCAGTCTCCGAGGGGTAGATGTTGCAGCTGTTCTACTAGAAACTGGGCCTGGGGGTGTGGACAGTATGCGGGAGATCCCTAGTTCGAATCTAGGATTGCTCATGGGGAGAAGTTTATTTTTGCGTTACACAAGTCATGGATTTGCGAAAGAAGTATTTGACTGAACGGAAGATGAAGATGTTATACTAGCTGGATACACAGCATCAGGGGAGAGAGGGAAGGAAAAAGGGGAAGAACATATACACAGTACTATTGAACTCTTACCACAGAGTGAAAATGTGGATAGACGTGCAGACAAGATTCATGTAGCCCCCCTGTCATTGACCGCGCTGTAGTACTCCGGTCGACTCTTCGATAGCCATGACAAAGATCTGAAGTTCATTCATTCATTCCCAGGAGCATATATATATTCAGTTAGTTGACGACAGGGACGCCCCAAAGCAGATATACACTTCATCTCACTTAGAAAGCAGATTAACTATTGCAGATAAAAACAATAAGGTGGTAATAGGTTGGTCAATTTATATTAGCTTTTACGCTATCATATGCATGCATCAAAGGCTCCATTACCCCATCTCATGCACATTTCTATTAATCTCCCACCAAACCCGAAGTCAGAAAGAAAACCCGAAGTCAGAAAGAAAACCCATTCGCCATATTGATTTGAACATAGATAGTTCCACCGAATAAGAAGCTACGTCTATGCCTGGATAGCTCGCCCCAAAGCACCACCCGTAAACTGCTGATTCCTTCCGGCGCCACCTCCTCGTGGTCCACCCCGGCCACCTCCACCCCGGCCCCTTCCACCACCTCCTCGCCCGCCTCGTCCGCCTTGCCTCTCGAACGCATTCGATGAGCCTGCGGTTCGCTGCTCAAGCGTCTTCTCATTCGATTCGATCAAGCCTGATGCCTTGTCCGACAAGCTAAGCGCTAAGCTCTGGAGTCTCGAGAGTTCAACACCCTTCCGGAAGATGATGGCAGAGTTGACCTGGTCAAGTGCCGCTGCGAGCTCCTCGTGTGAGATCATCTTCGAGACGACAGCAGAAACCTTGCGTTCTGACAGTTCGAACATCTCCGCGAGCGTTTGGATAGACAGAGTATCGTAAAAGGGCGCGTAGGTGAAGAGATATGTCCGTAGACCCTCCTCCTGAATCTGCGCAGACAACATATCCTTGATCTTCGCCTGATCGGCCACCAGCTCCCAGATCTTGATTGAGTTGATGAAGTCTGCGCTCTTTTTCCATTCGCCAGCTGACAACGCCTTTGAAGCTTGCATGACGTGATCGCGGGTGTTCTCGGGCGGTCCTGTGAAGATTTGTCGCTCATGGTATTCTAACAGACGGCGGTAGGTCTTGCTAATGACACGTTTCCGAATATCAGGCGACGACCCAATCTGGGCAAGAAGTGGGATCTCGAGAAGCATGGAGCATGTGAGATAGACACATTCGAGGAGCTCGAGATTGATATGCATGTGGAAGGGAAGCTGTCGCTGGCGTTCAAGGCGCTCCTGCTCAGGAGAGATCTGGGAGTAGCGCTGCATTTGAAGTCCCTGCGCAAGAAGTTCCTTCTGTCTGTTGCTGCCACAGATCTCCTGGAGAGAGGTCTGCGCTTCATAGACAAGACCTGCTCGGAAAGCACATAGACCGACTTGAACGAGAGAACGATTGAAGAGGATTTGGGTGTTGACGTCGAAGTTGTTGATCGTCTCCTGGAGATGGGACATGAGCATCATGTCGCGGGCCTTAAAGTATTCGTCGTGCAATGCCAGGAAGTAGATTTGACAAAGCATTGCCCGCGCCCGGATGATGCCTTCGCTGTTCTGGAAGAGGTAGGTGCAGAGCGTTTGGACGAGTGATCGAGTGTCATTGACGATCTCACGGGGGGTGATGTCTGATTCCAGGCCGGATGGGATGGCTTTCCATGTGTTGGATTCGAGAATGGTCACGACTTGCGATGGCTGATATTGCTGTTAGGTTTTGCAAGGACTAGTAACTTTGTATTGAACATACCTTGAAGTAGACATGTTCCAACCGTCGCATGACGACACGGTTGAGTGTGTCTTGAGCCTGTTCGAGCTTGGGGTTCTTCTTCAGACTCTCAACATAGACCATGGCGCGAACTAGTGTGGTGTAGAGTGAGCCTTCATCACTCAATCGCTCGACATACTCGGCGGTGTGAGGGTCGATGTGTTGCAGTGACCGGGTGAGCTCATCGTCGAGCCTCTCCACCAACGACACAACGCTGCCGGGAATGCGGAAGATCTCTTCGGGGCCAATGGTGGGCAGCTTGTCATCGTCCTCCCACTCCTCTGCACCCTCAATAACGACAATCTCCTTGTTGTTCTCGAGTGTCTGCAATAGAGTAGCGCACTCTGTAGTAGCCCTAGATGGGTATTAAGACCTGACTACTTCTGAATAAGAGTTTTGACTTACGACTTCCACTGTTCTGGGGCCATCTGACTGCCGGTTCCCGATGTCAGATCGAACCTTGTCGAAATGAGCGTGAGGAGCACTCGGATCTTCTGGTAGTCGTTCACTGCGACATCGAAGAGCTTCTCCAATGTACGAATGTGCTCTAGCCTGTCCGTATTCTTGCGTCCCCGCTGCTCCACAATCGACCTCAGATGCTTGAGGATGCTCTCCGGGGTATACAACACAGCCCTGCCGCCAGCGCCAACCATGGTGAAGCCATCCTCGTCGCCTTCGGTCAGCACTGGCGCGGCGGGGTCGACAGCGGGCCGCTTCTTCGTCTTCTCTACCACTTGTTTGACTTCCTCGCGCATGAAGGCATCCTCATCCTTTCTGTAGGCGGCGACGTCCTTCTCGTAGTCCTTGTTGTTCTTCTTGATGCGTTGGCGCACGGCGTTGAAGCCACGAGTGTTGACCGCATTCATCTTCTTGGGCGAGACCTTCTGCTTCTCGTGCGTCTCTAGGACTGTGGTTTCCAGGTCGGCGATCGCCTTGATGTAGATCTTGGGCACCTTGCCATCGTTCTGCTTGATCAGGGCCGGGATCTGGCGGTTCAACTCGTTGAATTCTGCCCCATGTTAGCCAGCGCTCCAGAGAAAGGCAGGGGTCGAGCATGCCTGTGTTGATGACCACCCAATCGTTGATCTTCTCCGCATTCTCAATCGCCTTGATTGTGCCCTCCAACTCGTCGAATCTCTTGTCTTTCCCGCTCTTCAGCGGTTTGATCTCTTCGTCTTCGTCGGTGTCGCTGTCCGAGCTCACGTCCTTCAAGAACCTCGCTGCGCCCTTCTCCGACCCGCTGTCGGAATCAGAGTCGTCATCCTCGTCCGAATCCTCATCGGAGTCCTCGTCGGAGTCTGCCTGTGATGCCTTCTCCTCCTCGCTGTAGAGCTCCTCCTCGCTGGACTCCTCGCTCTCGCTGTCGCTGCCGGTGGCGGTGAAGAATCGAGACATGGTGCGCGGGTTGAGGGCTGGTGTTTGGCTGCAAGCGTGTCTCGAAAGAGGGGTGGCGGGCACTTGGTGGGAGGGCGTCGTCGGCAGGCTCAATCTTCGACTCCAAAATTGAAGTGTGTGGGACCGTGCGCGGTTTTGTCGCTCTTGGCGTTGAGAGGGGCAGGCTGTCACGTGCGCATGTCCTTCACCCTGCTTTCCGTGCCTCGCCGAATCGTCGTCTCTCTCTCGGAGTTTCAGACTCACGCAGGGCCTTAACTCGACTCATGTTCCTCACCCATCCCCCTCACTCTAGCCAACCTGGGCAACATTGGGCCTCCCACCTCCACCCCTCCACCCTAGCGGCATGCCTCTCACTCATACATAACCCGACATGCACAAATCAAGCGAACATCTCCTCAGCCACGAACAAATCTCTGCGCCAACATTTGTACTAATGCTAATAAAATTACAATGCTCCTCCACTTCGCCTCGCCACATACTCAATCGGACTTCACATAAGCGCCCCGAGACCACTATTTTGATATCGAGCCAAAGCCCGCATATGCAACCGTCAAAGCTAAGCGTCCATTCAACGCAGACAGACAGGCAGACATACATTTTCCGCCGACATATCGAAACCAGTCATCGCACGCGATGATCCACACCACCCATCCCCCGAGCTTTCACTCGGCTGAGGGTCTGTTCATACACACTTCTCGCATGTCGTTAGACCATCCTGTGGGTACCCTCCTACCCCTGACCGACTTGTTGATCTCGATCGATCGTCGTTATCGAAAGCATGCAAATTCATGGGGTGATCGTCCCTAATCCATTTGAAGTTCATCTCCCACGGTGTCCGAACCTGTCCAACTTGCTGTTTCCGGGACTAGACACGAAGAAAAAAGGATGGTCTAAACACATATCCAGACCCCACCATGCGTTGTTGTGAAATATGCGAAATTCAGTACCTATGCTCACTGCCACTGTGATTGGTTCATAAAACCTTCCTCGAGAGTCCTATCCTCCAGAGTCCTGATGAAATCTCTATTCCCTCGTGGTTGTTGCTGGTTTCCAGCTCTGGATCCTCTCCGACGAGCACTGCCCGCAGACTCCGGAGCACCATCAGGAGGAGGAGGGTAGTAGGCAGGCGAAGGCTGCAGCCGAATTGGGGCGTTTGGATCCAGGTGACTGATCACCCTCTGTAGCGCAGGCGGAATACCGGACTGTTGCTGGTCCATAGTTGTGGCCCTCTGTCTCCCAGCGCGAGTGGTTGCTTGTGCATAGAGATTTTGTGGCTGATTGTATTGTCGGGGGGCTTGCTGCGGCTGCATTATATTCATCTGCTGGCCATAGTTGCCTTGTGATGGATACGGCGGAGGGGCGCCCTGGTGATTTGGACTGTACATGTTGTTGTACATGTTCGGAGCCTGAGTTTGCGGCGTTTGGGCTGCATACTGATTCATCTGCATACTGTTGTATGCTGCATTCTGAGCCTGAACCTGGGCTTGGTGCTGGATGACTTGCTGTTGCGCCTGCGCCGCTCGCTGTTTGGCCAAGCCCTCGAATCGTTGCTGCTCTTGCACCCCTGGAGCGGGAGATCTGCTCGAGCCGGTTCGCAATGTCATCGGTGGAACGAATGGTGCTGTGAACTTGGCTTGGGTGATGAATGGATGCATCTTCGCTTGATTCGGGGTCCAACGCTCGAGGGGATTTAGGTTCAACAGTCCTTGGGCAAAGTCAATGAATGCCGTTCGGTTGGCCATTTCTGTCTTATGTTAGCATATCCTGGTCTTGGGCATATTGAATGATCCATACCTCGTTCGACTTCTGCTGGTTTCATGTTCTTCCTCGGCATGGGATAGTTCTTGATGATGTCTGGTAGCGTGGTTGCTGAGAAGTACTTCTTGCTTGGCTGCTCTTTGGTGCCGTGTTCTCTTGAGTATTGGTCCATTGGTTTCAACCGATAAGCTCTCCGGCCGTACTCGTCGTGGTACTTCTCGAAGAACTCGCCCGACTGTTTTCCCATTTCCAACATCCATGTCGGTGGAAGTCCAAGCATCTCCGTGATTCTCGAGACCTGGTTGTACTCCGATGATCCTGGGAATAACGGAAGTCCTAGGAATAGTTCAACAACAATGCAGCCTAGAGACCACATATCAATAGCCGCAGAATACCTGTCCACAGATTAGCTACGCATTGGGGGACGGGCGTGGTGACTTTACGGTAGGCCTAACAACACCTCGGGGGATCGATAAAAGCGAGACTGGATATATGTATACACGGTCTGTCGCTCATCGCATGCCGATCCGAAGTCGATAATTTTGATAATAGGGCTTTCGAGACTACGGGGCATTAATGCACGATTTTCCAAATGTGTCAGCATGATACTGACTTTTTCAACAAGATGTTCTCGGGCTTGAGATCGCAATGAATCAGCTTCGCTTTCCCCAGCAGCGCGAGACCACTGATCAGTTGTTGCGCAAACACCCGGACCAATGTTGTTGACAACCCGCGGAACTGATTCTGTTTGATCAACTCGTACAAGTTGACGCTCAGTAGCTCAAACACGAGGCACAGATGCTGCCGGTGGATGAACGTGTCTTTGAGCCTGAGCAAGTGGTGATCGTCGTTCTTGTCCATCTGCTTGTTCAACTGCACTGTCGTTAGCTCGGGGGTGGTGGTATTATGACGTTCAAACTGACCAAGTCGAGGACGGACACCTCCATCATACTCTGATTGAAGTAGGCAGTCCTGTTCTTGATGACCTTGACAGCGACCACCTCTTGCGTCTTCAGATTCTGACATTTCACAACCTGCCCAAATGTGCCTTGCCCAAGAACATCCAAAATGAGATATCGGTTCTTGTGCCCCGACTCTTCCGACCCCAGAATGTCATTGACATAGAGGATATAGTCACTGTCCTCATTATCATATCCGTCGTTCTTGACTCCTTTGCTCGGCTTGGTGAGCACACGGCGCGGGTTTCGCGTGGACTCGTACTTGAATGCCGGGTTGCATATCCGGTAAGTGGCCGGCAGATGAGAAGTCAAGGCTTGGAGAGGCTAGATAGCGAGCTGTCAGCGTATTGCGTCAGAAGCTGCGGCTAGGGAGACTCACACTGATGAATCCGCCATCAGGAGCTGCACGCCGAAAGGGTGGCTGGGTGTTGATCTTTGGCTCTAGCTCGCCAGTGTTGGTACACTTCTTGAACTTTGGCACAACTTGGCGATTGATCGGCGGCGGCTGCGGGGGGTTTGGATTCGCTGTGCGGGGCGAGCGTGTGTCCCGGTTGTAGACAGCATTCAACTGGGCTGTTGCAGACTGCGGATAGAAGGTCTCGGGGCTCATGTTGGACTGAATGGGCGGCAACTGCGGCGCATGCGGTCGCGTAGCTAGATACGGGTCAGGCTATTGTGCGCCGTTGGGAAAAGAATGGCTTACCTGGGGGAGAATAATAGCTGTTGGGCGGAGACATGTAGGGGTTGGTCCGGGTCGGACTCTGTCGGTTATTGGGGGGCGGTTGTGGGGAGAAGCCCGTGTATGCTGGCCCGCCCTGTTGTGTCGAATTGCTGTAGGGTGATGTGGGAGAGAGGTTCATAGGGGAGTATCTCCGCGCCGCAGCACTCTCTTCCTGCTGCACAAACTGCTGCGACAGCCGTTGCTGGTGGTTGGCGCGCGAGGCGCTCGAGGCGCTGTACTTGGGCTTGTTGTACGGGTCGGCGTCTTCCATGGGCACGTCGCCATCGCCGTCGTTGTATTCGGGGCCGCGGTTCTGGGGCACGCTGGGCGAGTTCATGGCGAGCGAGCCGGAGCGCGAGGGCATGGGGGGCGAGGTGTACGGGTCCTGCTTGATTTGTTGAGGCGCGTTGGGGTCTCGCTGCGACTGCTGGGGGGTCGCCATGGTGTGGGCAGGGTACCGCGCCTGGCGGCTGGTGGCAGCGCCCTCGGAGTAGGCGGTCCACTGCTGGTCCATTGTGGTGAAAAGAGGGTCGGGTGCGAAAGGGCAGAGACTGGGAGACGGTCGCGGGCAGCCGCTTCAGGCTGTGACGAAGAGAGGTGTTACTTCGCGGTGGGCATGCCGAGGGTCGCGAGAGAGTGAATGCCGGCGGAGGGGGGCGGGCGCACGAGGTCGCGGCTGGAGGGCACGAGAGCGTCAGTTAAAGCGGACGGGAGGCGTGCATGTAGCACGGGTCGGGCGGTCTCTGCGCAGGAGCGTGGAGCTGGTGCGTGGTGTGAATCGAGGTAAAGCGGGGGGCCCAGGACGTACGTCGAGGCTGCGACAACAGCAGCAAGCGACAGCCGGCAGCGCGAGCGTGCGGCGGGACGAGGGCGAGACGCGAGGGGGGCCGCAGGAGAGCGCACCGCGAGCAGCGAGGGGAGGGTGGTGGAGGAGAGAAAACCGGCTGCTGTGAGCAGTGTTTTGGGCCCTTCACCAGGTCCATCACCTCAGCGCGAGCCCAAGCCCTCTCCAATCCACGGCTCCAATCCCAAAGCAGCTGGCCCACCCTTGCAATTCACCACCACCCGGCCCAGCACCCCCGTCAAGGCTCTCTTGACCAGCAATTCCCAGCCCAGCGTCATGCTGCCATATCGAGACACCGCGCGCTTGCTTGTGGGCATCGCGGCCTCTCATGCTCCTGTGGTGCGCACCAGCGGCAGCCACATCAGCAACGCTGCTGCGCCACGTAGATTCGACGCAGGAGAGCTGGAAGTGCGCTGGCACCCCTCGCGGCACAGCAAGGCCAGGCCGTCTCTCTGAGAACTATGCTGGGCCTATCAAGGAGCCGTTTGCCAAAAAGCAAGAGGCAGGAACACCCATATCGCCGCATGTTGGTTACATCAATCTTCGCTGGACGCAATGCATTGTGCGAGCTTGGTATAGACCTATGTATTCCGAAGTCCTCCCTTGCCATCATGCAGTACCGACCTGGAATCTCCATACGAGAATCACGGACATGCCTCTTGATAAACACCTGATGAAAGTAATCCTTGAGCAATGCCAACGGATATGTTTGGAGACGGTGTTCCAGTCACAGGAGGAGGTAAGAAGGTAAAAAAAAAAAAAAAAAAAAACCTCTGAATAGCTGTTCAGGCTCGAAACCTTATGAGAACCATGTGGAGGCCTCCAAACATGCCTTATGTGAAACAGAAATCCGTATGCGACCCGTGCTAGGCAACGGATGTTGTGCAAAAATAAAGAGTCGGAATGGAGCTGCTAGCCCCATAATTCGAATTGACCAAGGAAATGGACGAATTGATTCGTGGCCCCCGAATTTCACCACTTGCCTGGGAGAAACCTTGGAGAGCCAATTCAATGTCGAGCCTCGGTGCCTCAGGTGGTGAGCTCAGAAGAGACATTTGACCATCGCATTTTGTGATCCACCAGCCTCGATACAGAAAGGTCACCAAGATCAGTTCGTACCCAAGGGCTGGGCAGGGCGGGTTTAGAAAATCAACTACTTTCCAGAGAAGACTCTTTCCTTGCTAGTGTTCCCAAACTAAACTTGCTCATCACGCTTCTCATATCCTATAACTTCTAGGAGGAAGAACAGCCTCCAAGGCACCAAGAGGTCCTCATATCATGAACCAGAGGAATGAATACGACCAATAAGACCCACATCCTTGACACAGCCACAAAGCATTGAACCCGAGACATGGGGCTGAAGCAGAGGCTGCTACGACTCCTTTCTTTGACAAGGCCGCGCTGTTACTTACGCAGCTCCGTCGCATGTTACTCCATCAGCACCATCCCATTTTGACCCCTTCTCGAAGATGGACCTCACCATGTCCCCTCCACGGTTTGCCAAAATAGAAAGAAGTGTGTCACTCAACTGCCGGATACGCACACATCAGCGTTCGGAAATTGCAAACACAGGGGGCAGATAGTCACTTACACCATGCGTCTTCTCGCAACATCCCTGCAACCACACTCCGGCATCCTCACTGACCTGCTTATCTGCAAAGTTGACTTTGTAGTCCCGACTGACTTGCCATTGTGCGTCTTTGAGGTCACCTCCTGGCATGAGGTGTCGCGCATCTTTGAGCAATGTCTCATGGAGATCACGATGGTATCCGGTGGCGATGAAAACAGCGTCGAAATCTAGCACTTCGTGTCTCTCTTCCGCTTCCGGTAAATCGGATAGATAGAGAGGGCTCTGGTCCCGTACGAAGAGGCGAACACCGTCTTTGATAACAGGCGATTCTTCGAAATCCGTCACATACCGGTAGGGTAGGATTCTGTGGGGCCAATTTTGCTCTGCTGATTGAGAGTTCCCATAGCGAATGCGTTGCAGGTACAGAGTCTCGTAAATATGCTCAAGTAAACCAAGGCGTACAACGCCGTAGTTTGTGCTCTTGTCATCTAGAATGGAGGCAGCCCGAAGTGCGGGGGCCCGCGAATATGTGCTATCCACTCGCGACGGGTTGAAGATCTCGTTCACGCTGTAACGTATAAGACTATATGTATGATAGCGTGTATGTATCACTTACAATGGTGAATCGTCACTAGGACGTAGGGCGCCCTGTTTGATTAGTAGCCGCGTCCGCGCGTTGGGATAGTTGGCATGAAGAAAGTCGAAGATTTCTGCCGCGCTCTGGCCGTTGCCGACCACTGCTACATTGTACGGACGCTGAGACTCTGTCAAGACCTTTGTAGAGATGTGGCAGAACCTCGAAGAGTGGATGACTTTTGGATGGTTGGTTGGAAAAGGCTTAGGGATATTTGGCCGTCCGCCCGCTGCGATGACAACATGCTTCGTTCGCCGAGAGTGAATCTTTCCCGTCTGGACATTTCTCGAAACGACAGTAAAATTGGTGATGTCTCCGTTCCCATTCGCGGACTTTTCTGGCACGACTTGCACAACTTCTTGATCGTACTGCACTACCTCGTCGAAATGACTGGCACACCAACGCATATACGCTTCGTATTCCACTCGTTGCGGCAGGAAAGTGTTTAGGTTCGTGAATTCAACAAGTCTGTCGTTCTTGAAAAGATAGTTGATAAAGGTGAACTCGCTCCGTGGGTTTCGCAAGGTTGCCATATCCTTCATGAAGGAAATTTGCATCTTCGCTCCAGGGAGGAGCATACCTGCATGCCAGGCGAAGCCTGATTGTCTTTCCAGAAACGCCACCTTTGGGAGACGGCCATGCAGGCCAGAGAGATCAACTGATGGGTGGGTTCCATCCAGGGCATCGTGGAGTGCCACGCCAATGGCGAGTGAAGCAGGTCCAAATCCGACACATACCAAGTCATGAACTTCGTTCTCGGGAGTGTATCGAAGATGAGATCGGTTACTCAATTCCGGGAAGTTTTCATCTCCTAGGTCTTCGAGATTGAAACCATTGGTCCCAGTGAATGCCTCCTGCACTACTGGAGCAGGTTGATGCTGTTCTTGAAGCACGTCGTCAAGATGGGCGTGAGGAGCCATAGTGGTGTATGAGGTGGATGACGAGTCGGTAATTAAAAGTTACAACTGGTAGCTTGTCACTATTAGCATCTCCCTTGATATGTTGTGACAGTAGAAAGTTTGCTCACTTTGTGATCCGATTGGAAATAAAGGTACCACCAAGTTTATGAGCACTTGTCTTACACTCTGATACCAACCCGAAATAACCTGAGAACGACAATGGAGAATGCGCCTTATATGGTAGTGGCTGGTGTTGCTGAATAATTCCGCGGTTCTGACTCGCTCGGAGAATGGCCGTACACTAACAGGTACGTACCTATTCTCTAAAGCAGCATAACTTGTGTATGGCCAGGAAACGAAGGGAGGCGAAAGTCTTGACGAAACGATTTACAAACGAAGGCACTGTGCTGCCCTGGCGCTGTTAAGAGTGAAGCGGGAGTGCATCCACCTGCGTCGTTACACATCCCAGCACGCCGCTTAGCTTCGCAAACGTCAACAGGCCGCCGGGGTCTCACCAGACTATGGTACGACAGAACACAGAAGCGCGGCACCAGAGCGGGCCGTCCGCAGGTCTCCAGCCAGTGGAGGGTGGACTTTGCGGGCCAAGGCCAATCTAGGCTCGTCATCAGATAATCTGATTAGATCTTTTCGTGGATTTCAAGCGCCGGCGATCGGCCGATCACGAAGAGAGCAGAGTTTTCCTTCGGCGTGGGGTTGCTGTTGTGGAAAGGTAAGAGGATGTGGTATGTGGGCCGACATGGACATGCACTAGGAGGGAAGGAGCGGAGTGCTTGGCGCAGTTTGGGCACTTATCAGATCCTGCGATTAAATCTTTCTCCGAAGCTCGGAGTTGCTCCATCCTCATCACTCCCCAGCAGACACATGCCGGTGAATATGCTCTCCAGGGCTAGTCGCACGGATGGGCCAACCTACCTCAGCTTAGCCGGCCTCCAGTACGGCGGTTGATGCATGACACACGACGCACAGTGCATGGGAAGGGTGATGGGCGCTCCCCTTTGAAGCTTCATGAAAGGACTGCTCGAGAACGCTGCGTGTCTGGCGAGAGGAGCGTATTGCTTTTCGTTAGGGGCGCTATTGCCCAATCTCGGCTGGATAAAATTCCTGCAGGCTATTGGCTGTGTGGTCCGCTCCACTATTCAGCAACTCACTTTTATTTGTAGACATCCAGACAACATAGAATATTATACGGAATTTCTTTTGTGTGCTCACAGTAGGGAGATTCTGCGCCGAATACGACCATGATCCACCAAGAGATCTACAATCTATTACGTGAGTAGGCGTGGATAACACGGGAAAGTTCTCAGTCTCAAGTTGCTTCTCCAAGACCACACATATCCTTCGTCAATCAAAACCTGGTCGTCGGAAAGAGAAGTGGCTTTCCACCGCAGGGTCATGCCTTGCTCGTGGCAGACGGTGGAAATTCACAACATAAAGACTGCTGCCAAGCCAGGGAAGATCGTACGCACGGTAAATTCAGACTCACTCAAAAACAGGCCTGCGATGATAGCGAGGCAAGCCTAGCTGGGTGTCTAATTTTTTGGCCAACTCTGAAGTCTTGTCAAAGCTCAAAACATCATCTGCTCTCTCTCCTGAGTAAACTATCATGATGCAGGCTTCACCTCGTCCAAAGCTCCTGCGAGGTGATGAATCGGAGACAAAATTTGGCTGCTGGAATCCTAAGGCTGACCACAGGCGTGCGTTACAGGAGTGGGCAGGAGGGGCATGGAGTTGTAATGTGAACATATTTCTGGAGTTCATTACCTGGTACAATCTTCAGTTGAGATACATGTCAACATGTTCGGCCAGGGGCGAAGAACAACAGGACCACTGCCCAATTCAACAGATCTTGGTCCCACTATCAGGAAGCCCCTCTCCAACCCTCAAAAGAGTGAGTTGTGGGTAAGGGAGTGGGAGAACGTGGACGATGTAAGAACAAGGGTCAGGCGAATGAGTCCTCACTTGAGGGCTTATTAGCGATTTATGCAGCCCAAAACACTTTGAGGCGATTCCGGTGGCCCCTTTCCCCTTCCTTAGACATCGTCAAATGTGCCTACAAATTAGAGACACTCGTTGAGGATACTCATGATGGTCGAGTTGTTGATGGACGTTGATTTATCTAATCAGATGAATTCGCGATCTAGGATTTGAGCAATGTGGCGCTACTGGAACTCCAAGTGATGACGCACGGTTTCGGAAGCTGTCCGAGACCGGGCGCCCTGCTCCATTGACCTTAGTTGCTCACCAGAGACGTGATTTGGGCCCGTCGTGTGCGTCAGTAGGAAACAACAGGTGGGGTTTTATGCAGACAGGAAGAGTACCTATGGATTTCGAGTGCTCCTGCATGGGGGCAAACGCACCTGCTCTCCTGGAACTCTCCCGACTCCAAAGCATCACGAGACCAGCTTGTGTCTGCCGCGACCGCGGTTCTCTAGACATCTCTTCTTCGACCTTCGATATGCCTTGTGGCCCTACTGGCGTTGTGTTAGATGGATACCCGCGTATTTCTGACTGGGCTCTCGACCTAGACATTGTTAGATGCAAAGCCGTCTAGGTCATGGATACGCAAACAAATGTCCCTGGAGATCACCTAGGTAGGTTCGCTGACGCCAATACACCTTCCCCAACGTTCGCCGATGAAGACACGAAGACCCACTCAAGGTTGAGACTTTCCAGGCTCCCGTCATTGCCCCCGGTCCGCATCCAACCGCCCCTTCCCCCCCTCCCGCGGAAAGGCGTTTATAATAGCCTTTGACAAGCGATAATTCTTGGGAGTAGCGAAAGGCTCACGTGGAGCTCATGCGCGTGCTTGTGTACTGCGAAAATCAATACTTCCTGCCGTGGGAGTACTGGCCAATCAATTCGGAGGGGTTTCTCATCATTCTCGCAACATCCGTAAGGGGAGCATCTACTAAACCCTGGCAGAACCTGCTGGTGTAACGGATTTACTGAAGAACTTTTTTCAAACGAATGTTCTGATTGGAAAACCTCTGACAACCTTATTCTTGAGTATCTCCCTCCTGCAGACCTGCGATCCTCGGGCGAACCGTTACCCGATTAGGCGTTGCACGAAATGCTTCAACAATCATCAAAACCTCAACTGGCGATCTTGAACAGAAATCCTTCTTTAATCGAAGGCCCTGGTCTCCTCCACGATTTGGTTCAGTCTGAATCCACAGCGCTTGCCATCGATTTCCTGGAAGATGGATTCACAAGAAGCAAGATCTCGTACCGCTCTTTGCACGCCTTGAGTGATGCTCTGGCGGAAAAGATATGTCGTGCGACGGAAACGCTGGAGAACGCATCCGCCATTGTCCCTGTCCTTCTGCCACAGTCTCCACAACTATACATCACATTACTGGCCATCCTCAAGGCTGGCAAAGCCTTCTGCCCTCTGAGCCTAGAGACACCTGATGAGCGCATCAAATTCATTCTCAACGACATTTCCGCCGACATAATAATAACTCATTCCAGCCATGAGCCGAGACTCGCCTCTTGCGAGAGTGTCCAACCAGTCTTGGTTGACCAAGAACTTGCCAACCCAAGGCCGCATTCATCTCCATGCATCACTCCGATACGCACAAGTGATCTTGCCTACATTCTATACACATCCGGATCCACAGGCGTACCAAAGGCAGTCAGCGTGTCACATCGAGCTGTTACGCAAAGTTTACTTGCACATAATCGACATATACCCCAATTCACGCGTTTCCTTCAGTTTGCGGCTCCGACTTTCGATGTATCCATTTTCGAGATCTTCTTTCCACTCTTCCGAGGATGCACCCTCGTCGGCTGCTCCCGTAATCAAATGTTGAACGATTTACCAGCGGTCGTCAACATGATGGAGGTCGATGCTGCCGAACTTACTCCCACTGTTGTCAACAATCTCCTCCAAGGACGCAAAAGCGTGCCTAGACTGAGGCTATTGCTTACAATAGGAGAAATGCTTACCCACAGCATAGTGGAGGAGTTTGGCGGTAATTCTTCACAAACCAGTATCTTGTGGGGGATGTACGGCCCGACTGAAGCTGCTATTCATTGCACTCTGCAACCTGCCTTTCAAGCTAATTCCGCGATCGGGACCATTGGCTTCCCTCTTGATACTGTTTCCGCTTTCATTGTAGCACCATACCATCAAGGTAGCTCACCTACTGAACTCACTCCACTATTAGTTGGAGAAGTCGGCGAACTTGTTGTGGGCGGTCCTCAAATCGCGGATGAGTACCTCAATCGCCCTGAAATAACGGCTGCTGCCTTTGTCCACCACCCGGAATTCGGACTCGTTTATCGCACTGGCGATAAGGCACGACTTCTTTATAACGGAACATTAGAGTGTTTGGGCCGCATCGCCTCAGGGCAAATCAAGTTGCGTGGCCAGAGGGTTGAACTCGGAGAAATCGAGCAAGTTGTCTCTGCAGTAAATGGCTGTTATGCTAGTGCCGCCATCGTCATCAACGAGGAGTTAATTGCGTTCTGCGCAGCCGGATTTGAGGGGGTTACCACGACACTTATCTTGGATTCCTGTAAGCGCTGGTTACCAGGCTATATGGTGCCTACAGATGTCGTCATACTGGCACGAATGCCGCAGCTGTCATCTGGGAAAATTGACAAGAAGGCCCTTGAATCGAGCTATATCTCTAGCCGCAAGGTACAATTGGACGACGATTCATGCAGAGTCAAAAGTGGACCAAACCTTGTCATCATGGATGTCCTGCAGGAGGTTCTTGGCCAAGGCCGTTCTCAACCACTTGATCTGCCCCTTGCTGGAGTGGATTCTCTCCGGTCAATACGAATTGCTTCGCTACTACGTGGGAAAGGATATCAGTTGGGTGCCATCGATGTACTCTCAGCAGCCAGTACCCAAGATTTCATCGATTTGTGCAACAAAAACCGGCTCGGTGGCGCTCAGAGCCACTTCCATAATCTGGCTCGGGGACAAAATCTGGTTTCTGCAAATCCCCAAGTGAAAGATAGTCGAGCCAACATCTTGGACATTATACCCTGTACTCCTCTGCAAGAAGCAATGCTCTCTGAGACTATGGTCAATGCAGATGCATACTCCAATTGGATCGAAGTCGAACTCTCACTACCACACACATTCCAACAGATATACACAATTTTGCATCGGATCGCGAAGGAGAATGAAATCCTTCGCTCGGGCTTTCAGCCCTCGTCGGGTGCTATTTCAGCATCTTTTGTACATGTTATCTGGAACGAGTTATCAGAGTCCCAGATCATCAAAACAACAGAATTTTCAAGGTCATTTCCATTTGATGCTCCAGAGTCGGTACTGCGGCCGTTCAGAGTTCAAGTTAACGCAGATCTTGCCAAACCGCGTCTCTTTTTCCAACTTCATCATGCTTTATATGATGGTTGGTCATTCGACCTGCTGGCGCGCGATCTCCACCACTTGATTGAGGGGCAGAATCTTCGACCTCGCCTTCAGTTCAGGGAGGTTGAGCGATACTACTCTCAACAACGAGATGACGAGAAGATGAAAATCACGGTACATTGGAAGAATGTCCTCGAAGGTTTCTCTCCAAGTCCCTTCCAGAGCTTCACGGGAAAGATTGTTCGAAACTCAACATTCTGTTCCACCACTCGAGCAGTGACAATTAGCCTGGATTCGGCACGTAAATGCTCGAAACAATTGAATATTCACCCTCAGGTGTTATTCCAGACAGCAACGGCGTATATGGTTGGCTCTTACACTGCCTCCACTGATGTAGTAATTGGAACCGTCACGTCCGGCAGAACAATCCCTGTGGCAGGCATCGAGGACATTATGGGTCCTTGCATAGCGACACTACCCCTTCGCCTAAATTTTCCGGACTATAGTACCATTGAGGAAATGTTTGGGCATATACGGAGCTCTAACCGAAGTATGCTCGAAAATTGCACTTTGCCACTGCGAGACATCAAGAAAGCATGCGGCATAGCCCCAGGTTCCCGCCTCTTTAATGTGCTTTTCGTGTGGCAGGAGTCCCTTATTAGCGTCGAAAAACCCAGTCCATCTGTCAAGGTTGTAGACAGCCGTGACAATCTTGAGTTCGACTTAGTGGTGGAATTCGAGCCGCGTGACAACTATATCACGTTGAAAACTACGTACAACACTGCGGTGTTCTCCAATGGTCAGATCGAGCATTTATCTCGACAGATTGATGAAGTATCTCAGTATCTCATTTCTCATCCGAAAGAAAGCTTGGATGGTATTGGACAGTGCTTCAGCGCTGATAGCCTTTCTATCGCAAACCCTACGCCTGAACAAAAGATTTTCCAGTATGGCATCAGCCATGCAGTTGAAAGGTGGGCGATGGAAGTCCCTGGAAGAGAAGCTTTCGTTCTTGGAGAGCTGATCAATGGAGTAATGACGCCAACCAAACGCCTATCTTACGCGGCACTGAACCGTCGAGCCAACCAGCTCGCACGCACCCTATTGGAATGCGATGTCGGCAAAGATGAGCTGGTTTGCATATTCATGGATAAGTCAATCAACCTTTACATCTCAATTTTAGCAGTCTTGAAGACCGGGTCCGGCTACTTGCCCATCGTTCCCGAATCGCCGAAGCAAAGGACAAGCACAATTTTGGCAGATGCAAGGGTTAAAGTCTGTCTTACTGAGAGCACATTGCCTGCAGACGCCTTGGATCATACTGCATACACCGTTATGGACGTTGACACTCTCGACCTATCAACATACTCAGAGGACGACCTTGCAATTTCCTACGACGGGTCGCGTCTTGCATATGCCGTTTTTACCTCTGGAAGCACAGGAACACCTAAGGGTGTGCTTGTCACGCAAGACAATCTGATGAGTAATCTTGACTCCCTTCATGAACTGTACCCGACCTCCAAGGACTCCCGCTTATTGCAAGCCTGTTCTCAAGCGTTCGACGTCTCGGTCTTCGAGATTTTCTTCACCTGGTATGCTGGAATGTGCTTATGTACAGCAACTAAAGACGACTTGTTTCATAGCTTCGAAGATGCTATTGATAGCCTCGATATCACCCACTTGAGTTTAACACCCACTGTTGCCTCGTTGGTGAATCCGGATCATGTTCCAAAAGTCAGGTTCCTCGTTACAGCGGGTGAAGCTGTGAACGAGCTTGTAAAACGCCAGTGGTCAGGTAGAGGTCTTTATCAGGGTAAACTATGTTCTACTTCTATTAAAACCATGTTCATACTGATACATCACAGGTTATGGGCCGTCAGAAACAACGAACATATGCACCGTGAAAGCATGCGTTTCTGGAGATGATGCAATCAACAACATTGGAACTCCATTTAAGAACACTTCAGCGTTTGTTCTCGATCCTAAGAGTGACAAAATCGTCTCACGAGGTACCGTGGGTGAGCTTTGTTTTGGGGGCGCCCAAGTGTTCAGAGGCTATCTTAATCAACCTGATCTCAATGCGACAAAGATCATCCAACACCCCGTCTATGGTCGCCTTTATCGATCAGGAGATCTAGGCTTATTGCTCTCGGATGATTCAATTCTATTCGCAGGCCGTTTGGACGATCAGGTCAAGATACGTGGCCAGAGGGTGGAGTTGGGTGAGATCACGTCAACCGTCCTCGACAATTCTTCTGTTGAAGATTGTATAACCCTTTTACTGGAACACGGAAACACCATTCAGAGGCTGGTGTCATTTTGGGTCCCGAATGGCCAAACCTCAGCTGACTTCAACGTACTGGCTTCCGATGCATTACAGTCTTCAATTTCAAAGATATTCGAATCACTCGAATCGGCATTGCCTGAATATATGCTCCCTACGCATATAATTCCCATCAGCCGCATTCCCCTTACTACGCAGACAAAAGTCGACAAGCGGCTTCTTCAAACAACGTACTGGGACCTCCCGAAGTCCCATGTCGACTTAACAGCATCCGTTCCCTTCACCAGTGGCAGTTTCGAGGATCTCTCAGAAGACAACATGAGAATTGCTAGTGCACTAGCTGAAACTCTCAATATTCCTGTCTCGGAAGTCAAACCCTCGTCATCCTTTTTCGGGTTGGGCTTGGATTCCATTTCAGCCATACAATTCTCTACTCGACTCAGAAATCAAGGCATTGTCGATGCTCCGGTTTCCATCATTCTCAAATACTCTACCATAAAGCGTTTGACTTCTTGGGCTTCCCAAAGCTTCACTCCAATTGCTCAGCGATCAAAGATCTCGGAGTTATCTCAGTTACTCCCATCATCGATCATCTCTCAGATCAGTTCGGACTTTCAACAACGCAGCCAACAAGTGGAAAACATCCTACCATGCACACCCTTGCAGGAGGCAATGCTTAGCTCTCAGACAAGCACTGGCTCTTATTTCAACACCACGATGTTTGATGTCCATGGAGATATGTCCGTACTGGCGAAAGCTTGGTCGCTCATGTTTGAGCGACATCAGATCTTGCGAACTGCCTTTGTACCAACAAGCGATCCTCAGCATCCGTTTGTTCAGGTTGTGCTGAGCTACAAAGATCCAAAGTGGGATGATCTAAACGCGGAAGAAGATGTTCAGGCTTTCGCGCAGAACCGTCTTTCAACTTTGCTGGAAAATTGTGAGCCTCCGGTGCGATTGGCAACTATCATTGATAGCAACAAAGCCAAGATGATATTTTGTTGCCACCACGCTGTCTATGATGGCACAGCCATATCAACACTCCTGAAAGAAATCGAAGAAGCCTACAACGGTCATGAACTTCCATCGCCGGCATCCTTCAACGGATATCTACAGCAGATGATGAGCCATGATCTCAATACTTCAGACGAGTTCTGGCGCTTGAGTCTCGCGAATTTTGAGCCTACATACTTCCCTGGCCTACGGAACAATGTTGGCCAATGTGATGGACAGTCGTTATCTACAGCCAAGCTACGCACTCCATTGAGTCAAGTGCTCGGTACGGCAAAGATACAGTCCGTATCCCTTCTTCCTATGGTGCAGGCGGCCTGGGCAAAACTATTATACTTCTATCTCGGTGAGAGCGACGTCTGCTTTGGTAACATTGTCAGCGGCAGGACCCTGCCTGAGAAGGATCTCGACCGTCTCGTAGCACCCTGCTTCAATACCCTTCCAGTCCGTCTGAACTTCGACTTTGGCAAGTCCAACAAAAACCTTATCCAACAACTTCACGCCATCAATATTGACATACTCTCACATCAACTGACACCCCTTCGACGGATCCAAGCAAAGGCCCAAATAGAAGGACGCCACCTTTTCGACACCCTTGTCATTCTCCAACAACCAAGTGAACCACTCGATGAGTCCATTTGGAGCTTGGAGCAAGATTTCGGTAGCATGGATCTTCCAATTGTCTGCGAAGTTTTTCAAAACCCAAAGACAGACTCTTTGACTCTGACATTGCACCATAGCACTTCTCTTCTCTCCGAGGACGATGCAAAAGTGATGGTGGAAACCTTTGATCATGCTCTCCTATCTCTTCTCACATCCACCGACTCACCTGCCAGAGACACAACCGGGTTTCCTTCCGAAATATTGGCCCAGTCAAACTTGGATTATATTCTGTTGGATATTAGTGGTGGAGGTATGTTGCACTCCGCATTCGAACAAAATGTCAACGCACGAGCACATGGTGTTGCCCTCGACTTTCAAAACGCCAATGGGGAGAGAATATCCTGGACTTTCGAACTGTTGAATGGCAGAGCTAACCAAATCGCCCATACTCTAATTGAACATGACATAGGCCCTGAAGATATCATTCCTATCCACATGGTCAAATGCCCCGCATTCTACGCCACCATCCTCGGTATTTTGAAAGCTGGTGCGGCCTTCACACCAATTCATCCTGATCTCCCTGATGCAAGGAAGCAGTTTATGCTTTGCGAGCTTCGACCCAAGGTTTTATTGTGCACTGATCAGGCTCCATTCGGCTGGTCTGGAGATACGGTCATTCTCGATGTCGCAAGTATGCAACACCCATCGAAGGACAATCCGGTCGTGGAAGGATTATCCCCATCGAATCTTGCCTACTGCCTCTATACATCCGGGTCAACAGGCGTGCCCAAGGCTGTGGCAATGGAGCACAGGGCTCCAATTCAAACGGTTGAGAGCTCCAGATCATTGGTTCCTTGGAACAACAACTCCAGACTTCTTCAGTATGCCGCAACTACATTCGACATGTGTTACTACGACTGCTTCCTTGCCTGGTCGTTTGGTTTTACTTTATGTGCTGCTGAGCAAGGGGCCATGTTGGATGATCTTACGAACATTATCCGATCACTGGACGTCACTCTATTAGATCTAACACCTTCCGTCGCAACATCTCTAACGCGATCAGATATCCCTAGTGTGGAATGGTTGTACTGCATCGGTGAGGCAATGACACCTGGCATCATTCGACAGTGGGAGGGAGCATGCGTCAACTCGTATGGGCCAACTGAAGCGGCATTCTGCACGACTATATTCTCCGTGCAGCAACAAGCCAAGAGCACCGTGATAGGCACGCCCTTTCCAAGCACATCTTTCACTGTATTTCCAAGAAAGGGTGAACATCAGCTGCCAATCCTTGCTCTTGGCGAGCTGTATATTGGAGGCACACAGTTAGCTCGGGGCTACCATGGCAGGCGAGAGCTCACGCAAGACAAGTTTGTCCGGAGGGATGGACAGATGTTCTACAAGACTGGTGATCTCGTCCGCATGTTAAGCGATGGCAATTTTGAGTTTGTTGGTCGTGCAGATGACCAGGTCAAAATCCGAGGGTTAAGAGTGGAGCTCGGAGAGATCAATCAAGTTCTTCAAGGTTGTGACGACGTTATCGGAAAAGTCTCGACTCAGATATTGAAAAGATCTGCAGAGACCAAGGAACAGCTTGTCGCTTTCTTCACCACTCGAAAAGACCTCAACTTTGAAGAGCAAGCCGAGTTGAAGGAGAAGGCGAAAATGGTAGCTCAGAAGAACTTGCCTTCATATATGTTGCCGCAGTTCTACATCTTCGTTGAAGGAATTCCATCCTCCGTTGCTGGCAAGATCGACAAGAAAGCTTTAGCGAGAATCTTCAGTGAATCTAAGGAGGCTATCTTACAGCTGGATGGCGCTGCTGAAGGAAGGAAAGAACATGACTGGACCGAAACGGAGCTCCAGGTTCGTGGCATTCTAGCCAACCTTTCCGGCACTGCACCTGGTGAAGTTGATCCAAATACCTCGATATACCAACTCGGGCTTGACAGCATTAGCGCCGTACAGGTTGCTGCCGGGTTGAGAAAACTAGGCCTGCAATTGAGTGCTGCAGATGTCCTTAGGTATCCCAACTGCGTGGAACTTGCTTTCTTCATCAACAATGCTTCTAGCACAGGCATGTCACCCACATCCTCGTACGATTTCGTAACATTCGAAAAGAGATTTCGGTCAGACGTACTAAAGGCTTGCAATCTGCGTTCCGAAGATATTGAAGTGATTCGCCCCTGTACTCCACTTCAAAGGGGGATGATCTCTCAATTCATTGCGAAAGAGGGTGAGATATATCTCAACAGCCTTAGGCTCAAGCTTGGGAAGAACGTCAATATTTCCAAGTTGAAAGAAGCCTGGACAGAGATAAAGAAGCGACATCGCATATTAAGAACAGGGTTCGCTCATATCGAAGACAGCAGACATTCATTTGCAATGATACATTACGCCCCCACAGCTTTGCCACTGCCATGGGAAGAGGTCGCCTCCAATGCAGCAAGGAACACGTCTGATCAGTGGCTTAGAAACATAAGGGCGGATGCTGTAGAACACCTGCAACAGCCTCCATGGCGCATCAGAGTAACCGAGTCTCAAGACGGGTGGTACATGAACTTGGGCATTTTCCATGCTCTTTTTGACGCGACCAGTCTACAGACGATCTTCACCGAAGTGTCAACAACATATAGGGGATTGCATGTCGGCTCGCCGATGTCAATAGATCCGTTGATAGGAGCGATCATCAACTTGAGTAATAATCAAGACAAGAAGCGGATCGACTTCTGGGCGGATCTTGGGAAGGAGGTCATCCCAACTCGCTTCCCGAACTTGGCGCCTCTTCGATACGAACCAACGACTCCCCTTTTTCTGACAAAATCGTGCACGCAATCATTGTCAGACCTGGAAGCAGAATGTCGGAGATCCAATGTCACCCTCCAGGCGATCGGTATTGCTAGCTGGGTATCACTTTTATCGGCTTACACTGGTGAACCTATTGTCACTTGTGGTGTAGTCCTCTCTGGCAGAACTTTCGAAGCTGCAGAATCCGCTGTCTTCCCTTCTATTGTAACAGTGCCATTCGTAGGCAGAGCCAGTGAGGACAAGCGTGAGCTGCTCGAAACGATTATGAAGTACAACACAGATGTTCAACAACATCAATTCACTCCTTTGAACGAGATTCAGCGACTCATGGGATTCCCGGATGAGCCTCTGTTTGACTCCATCTTTGCTTTCCAGAAGTTCAGCGGCATGGAGCCCCCGCATGATCTATGGTCTGTAGTTGATGAGCAGGCAACTATCGAATATCCAGTATCGATCGAACTGGAACCGACTAATGCGCAGCTCAACCTTCGAATTACGTTTATGCCACACTTGATACCAGAAGAACAGGCGACTTTGATTCTAAGCCAACTCGATCAGCTAATCACCGACTTCGCTTCTCTCAACAGAGAGACAGTTTTAGATGATCCCAAACTCTACTCCATCTCGCCTCCAAAAGACGCCACAATACAAGGCGAAGCCAAGCTCCTGCATGAGTTCGTAGAGATCACCGCTGCCCACGTACCAGATCGTATTGCATTCGAATTCGCCACTTCCATTGGCGAAGACGAGTACAGCAGTAAAAGCTGGACTTACGCCGAGCTCAACGCCGAGGGCAATAGGATTGCACATCTGCTCATTTCTCAAAATGTGCAACCAGGGAACCTGATTGGAGTCTGCTTCGAGAAGTGTCCAGAGGCCTCCTTTGCTATGCTTGGGGTGTTGAAAGTTGGGTGTGCGTTTCTGGCACTAGATGCTGCCGCCCCTGCTGCACGACAGGCCTACATATTAAAAGACTCGGGAGCCAAGGTTGTGTTGTCCATGAAACGATCCTCACAAAATCTTCCATCGGACGGGGACGCGATGATTACCAACCTTGACGAAACCAACATGTATAATTTCTCTGACGCGAAGCCAGCTTTGGAGCGAGCAGTCGATCCCCAAGATCGCAGTTACTGCCTTTATACATCAGGCACTACCGGAACCCCTAAGGGATGTGAACTTACCCACGAAAACGCGGTTCAGGCACTTCTCTCATTCCAGCGCCTTTTTGCAAGCCACTGGGGCGATGATTCTCGCTGGCTGCAATTCGCCTCCTTCCACTTCGATGTTTCGGTCCTCGAACAGTACTGGAGTTGGTCCGTCGGTATCCGCGTCATTTCTGCTCCCCGTGATCTTATATTCGAAGACATAGCTAGATCGATTAGAGTGTTGGGAGTGACGCATATCGATCTCACGCCAAGTCTTGCCCGCATAGTACATCCAGATGATGTACCAGGTCTTTGCAGAGGCGTGTTCATCACTGGTGGTGAAAGCTTGAAGCAAGAGATTCTCGATGTTTGGGGTCCAAAAGGGGTCATATACAACGGCTATGGGCCTACTGAAGCGACAATTGGTTGTACGATGTATCCTCGCGTGCCCACTAACGGCAAACCGTCCAATATTGGAGCTCAATTTGACAACGTGGGATCATACGTCTTGAGACCTGGGTCGGATGTTCCTGTCTTAAGAGGCGGTGTTGGAGAGCTCTGTGTGTCTGGCAAGCTTGTTGGAAAAGGTTACCTGAATCGCCCCGAACTGACAGACGAACGATTCCCGTTTCTCGGCCGCTTTGGTGAACGAGTGTATAGGACGGGAGATCTTGTGAGAATCCTTCACGATGGAACTTTCGATTTTCTAGGACGTGCCGACGATCAAGTTAAGCTACGCGGCCAAAGGCTGGAGATTGGTGAAATCAACTCTGTTATTCGTCAGTCTGGTGGCAACGCAGATGCTGCGACATTGGTGTTGAAGCATCCCAAGCACCAGAAAGAGCAGCTCGTTTCTTTCGTAGTCGCCAATTCCAAGGCAAAAGCCGAACCGAGAATACTCCTCGAGAAGAGCCGTGATCTAGATAATGCGAGAGAAGCCTGTGTAGAGAGGTTACCGGGTTACATGGTCCCGACTCATTTCGTCCCACTCACCACTATGCCGCTGAACGCTAACAATAAGGCGGATGGAAGGCGGCTGAGGCAAATGTACGAAGCATTAGGAGTTTCTGACCTTCAAATGCTCTCTGGCCACTCAAGCCAAAAAGACGATACTTGGTCAGACGGAGAACAGAAGATACGCGACACGCTTGCAAAGCTGCTTCAACTGAACAGCGATGAAATGGGAAAGAATACCAGTTTTTATGAGTTGGGATTGGATTCCATTACTATCATCGGCTTCTCGAGAGCATTAAAACAGGCAGGATTTGTAAGAGCGTCAGTCTCCATCGTCATGAAAAACACGACTTTCTACAGGCTTGCAAAGGCGTTATCGGAAGGAGGCTCTGCAACTAATAACCTTGGATCTATCGCTGCTGCCCAGCAATCTATCACAGCTATTGCACATCGGCACAGGCGAGGCGTTGCAGAGGCACTCCATACGGATCCGCGTGAAATCGAGGCTCTAGCACCATGTACACCCCTCCAGCACGGTATGATAGCCCGATCTATCGAGAGCGATCAAGGTCTGTACTTCAATAGCTTCCACTTCAAACTTGCCGACGACATCGATATTGATAAACTGCAAACTGCTTGGGGAGATGTCTTTCATTCAACTCAGGTTTTGCGAACAGTCTTCGCGAATACCGATGACGGATTTGTGCAAGCTGTTTTCCGGAGACTTCGGTTGCCTTGGGAGGATCATACAACTTTAAGCAGTGACAACCTGGGCACTGACCTCGATAAGCTCAAAGAGGAGTGGTGGAAGCAAAACCGGACCATCCTCAAACGACCTTTTGAACTTGTCCTGGTATCTGGCCCTACTTCCAGGATATTGGCGGTGCATATCTTCCACGGGCTCTACGATGGGGTCAGCATCGAGCTTTTATTCAATGCAGTGTGGCGCCACTACATTGGGCAAGCCAAGGGACTGATGGGTCCTCTGTTTCACTCTGTTCTTCCATATGGGCCATTGCGGGTAGTCGACGGAGCACAGGCTTTTTGGCAGAGACAAATTACCAACACACAGTCCTCGCTGCTCCAAAGCTTCATTGGAGAGTCGCCCGAGTCGCCATTGACCATCATTCGACAAATCAACAATCTCGACAAATACGAATCGATCAGACGGCAACTCAATGTCACGCATCAGGCCATTGCTCAAGCATGTTGGGCTACTGTACTTCAGAACTACAACAAAGGGCCTGTCGTGCTTGGTACTATTGTCTCTGGTCGAACTATCGACTTTGAAGAAGTAGACCTTACTATTGGACCACTATTCAACACGTTGCCATATCCTCATCGCATACAGTCCACAGAAACCTGGACTTCCATCATCAAGAAGACTCATGAGTTCAATGTTGCAGTTCATCCATATCAACACAGTCCGCTCAGGGATATCATGAAATGGTGCAAACGAAGCACAAGCATGCCTCTTTTTGATACTTTGTTTGTCTATCAAGTCATGGAGTCTGGCGCAGACGGATTGAAGAACGATTTTTGGGAACTCTGGGACACTCCCATAGATGCAGATTACCCACTTGCGATCGAAGTCGAGCAGAGAGAAGGTCAATCTCTCAAACTGACTCTGGTGGCACAAGGGCATGTCTTGGACAAAAAGACTGCAATGCGGCTTCTGGACGAATTTGAAACAGCTTTGAAAGAAGTATTGCTCGAACCAGACACAGTAGTACATTCACCACATAAAAGAGTGACGGAGGAACAGGTGGATAACGCTGACGCAGCTATCGGTAGATCATATTCACGAGGAATCAATGTAACGGAGGATTTTACATGGACGAAACCCGCCAGTATGATCAGGAAAGACCTTGCCAATCTCAGTGGGACGGAAGAAAACGAAATCAGTGCCACGACGTCCATTCTCGAACTTGGTCTTGACAGCATCGATGCTATCAAACTATCTTCAAAGCTCAAGAAACGTGGAATCGAGCTTCTAGTCAGTGATATCATGCGTGGCCTCACTATCACCAACATGATGGACAAGATATCGACCACCAAGAAGGGTTGGGCAATGCCACCTTCAGATATGATATTCAATGCGCACAAGAAAAGGCTGGAAAACTATGTCCATCGTCGCGGCATCGAGACAGATAACATGGAGCGCATTCTGCCATTGACCCCACTCCAGGAGGGTATGGTTGCTGAGATGGTTGGATCTGAGTATACAAGATACTACAACCACGACGTCATGCAGCTGGCACCTGAGACAAACTTGGAGAAACTCCGAACTGCGTGGACTGTAGTCGTTAAGAACTCTCCGATTCTGCGTACTTCGTTCATAGAGATTGACGATCCGAACATCGATTTCACATACGCTCAGGTTGTCCACGCTACTCCACACGCATTCTGGGAGACTATTGAGGTTAAAGAGGACCCGAAATTTGCCGTTATTTTCGATAGCATCCGAAATGGTGTTGCTCAAATGCTGCTGCCTGGACCGCTCTTCCATGTCCACATTGTGGTATGCATGGACAGGACATATGCTGTATTGTCAATCTCGCACGCTCTCTATGATGGCTGGTCACTTGGTCTTCTTCACAACGACGTGCATCTTGCCTATACCGATCAATACCGACCTAGACTAGACTACGAGAAAGTCTTGCGGGAAATTCTGACCGCCTCAGGTTCCGATGCTGTGGCCTTCTGGCGCGACTTCCTCTCAGACGCTCGACCAAGCAAATTCCCACTTCGAGCAAGGACCCGTGAGGCGGGGTCTGCTAGCGTTCATCGCCTTGAGCGGAACAGCAATTTATCTCTATCCACTGTCGTGTCTTTTGCGAAACAGAACAGTGTCAGCCTTCAAACACTGGGCCAGACCGTTTACGCTCTCGTTTTGGCCTCATATACCCATTCACTTGAGGTCACATTTGGTTCTGTTCTTTCTGGGCGGGATAGTGTCAGTATGACAGAGCTTCTCTTCCCAACCATGAATACTGTTGCCATTCGTAATATCCTTCATGGCACTCGACGAGAAATGCTTCAATACGTTCAAGAAAATTTCACGAACATTAAGCAGTGGCAGCACTTCCCTTTGCGCAGAGCGCAGGCCTTGGCCGGAGTTCAGGGGAGCTTGTTTGAGAGCTTGTTCATTTACCAGAAGAGGTTGAATGCGAGCGACGAGGAGAAGAATAGGTTGTATGAGAGCATTGAGGGACAAAGCGATGTGGAGTATCCGGTTTGTGTGGAAATGGAGGTTATTGGCGAGCACCTTTTGTGGAGATGCGCTGCGAAAGATGAAGTCTTCAGCGAAGAGGAGTCTAACACGTTCCTTCAGACAATGGACAGTGTTTTGGAAGCAATTATCAACCGCCCTGACGCTTCGACTATCAACTTCGCATTGGGCGGAACATCAGTATGCGGGCTGCCTCCTTTCAAAGATGAAAAAGAAGAGAAGATCAACTCCAATCCAGAAGTGACAGAAACAGACATCACAAAGCTGCCTGAGTCACCCACTGCGAACACGATCCGCGAAATACTGGCCTTTGTCTCACAGACGCCAGAAAGCGAAATCACTGAAGGCATGACGATCTTCCACATGGGTCTGGACTCAATCAGTGCCATCAAGGTCTCCTCGTTACTGCACAAGCGCGGTATTATTCTCGGTGTAGGTGAGATGCTCAGTTCAGGGTCCGTTGAAAAGATGACCCAAGTTGTTGACGGAAGAGCCGCCACCCCTAAAGAGCAAATAGACGACCCCAAGGCAATTCTTACAGACTCTCTGGCCAGTGTTGATCACAAAGAAATTCTTAGCCAAGCAAGCATTGCTGAAGAGGAGGTGGAACAGATGTTACCAGCTTCTGCAGGACAAGTCTACATGTTGTCTATGTTCCTGAATTCTCATGGGGCAGTGTTTTACCCTTTGTTCACGTACCAGCTCGGTGGTTCAGTCACATTCGACACACTTCAGCAAGCATGGCAAGACTTGGTCTACGCAAACCCTATTCTCAGAACGATCTTTGTTGCTACCAATCGCGACAGTATAGCTTACGTACAAGTTGTTCTACGCAGTAACGATACCTTGGTAGTAGATACAACCGGATGGGATGAACAACAGATAACAGTAGCGAGCGAGGGACTGATAAGCAAACAACCACACGCCCATCTCCTCGCTTCACCCAAGCCAACGGGATGGACGTTAAGATTGAAAATTCACCATGCACTGTACGACGGTGTGAGTCTTCCACTCCTTATGCAACAATTTGAGGAGCACTGCAATGGAACGTCAATTCTCCCCTCTGCCTCAAACACGGCCGCCAATTTCTCCAAATTCTTAGCCTCAAGTGGATCTCCCCGAGCACTCGAAAAACGCAAGGATTTCTGGACTGCGTACCTCAAGGGCGTCCACCAACGCTCTCCTAGTCTCCAACATATGATCCCGGCGACTTCCAAGACGGCAATCTTCACTCCCAGACTCGTCCCTTCAACAGGACAACTTCAAACATTAGCTAAGAAGAACGGGATAACAATCAACGCCCTCTTCCTCGTCATTTACGCAAGATTGTACCATGCCCTCGGATCTCCATCACTGTCCTCTTCAGCACATACAAACACAGATGTAGTCATCGGGATCTACCTTGCAAACCGCTCCCACCACACCATCCCGACACTATCTCGAGCAGCCATCCCAACAGTAAATCTCGTTCCTCTACGAGTCTCTATCAACAAGGAATCGCATATACTAGAAATTGCGCGACAAGTGCAATACGATCTGCAGAACGTTAGCAGCGCAGTGAATGCCGGCGTGGGGTTATGGGAAATCAAGGCATGGACGGGGATTAGTGTTGATACATGGGTGAACTGGTTAGCTCTACCCGAGCCGAAAGCAGGCGCGGACGACAAGAAGGATGGGGAAGATGGGAGTGGGAGTGATGATCAGATTAAGATTAAACAAGTTGGGGAGTGGAACGAGCCCGTGTCGAGAGTCACTGTGGTTTCGAATGAGGATTTCAAAGTGCCAAGGCATTTGGCTCACGAACGAGTTAATGAGGCGTACTTGGTATGTATCCCTCTCTCTTCACATAAGGCTCGAGATCGGGCGCTGACTGGTGCCAGCATTCGATCGATGTTGAAGCTACCATCCGTGATGGAGCTTTGGATGTTGGTATCTTTGCGCCTACGTCTATGCTCAGTTTGGAGGCTGCGCAGAGATTGATGGAGGGTTTGAAGGCGGAGTTGGAAGCTCTTGGTTCAACACTAGAGTAGCATGCATGTGTTTTCGTTTGTCGGAGTTGCGGATTGGAATGGATATCTTGGTGTTAAAAGTGTATTTCTTGGGGAGTTTGTGACGTGAACAGGCGTAGGGTGCATCCGTGGCCTTTCCGTATTTTGATAAGGTGTTATTGTATTTCTTATTGATGATCGACGAATGCTAGACGGTTACCCTGTACTTGCCAATCTTAACCCAGCACGATACAACGACAAAACCATACAGTAATACGCCGTCGGCCGTTCAAACAATAAGTTGATTGGGTATCCATATGAACGTCCTCCTTAACCAAGTCCCCCATGCCAAAAAACGCAATCCGGAAATCCCCACGACAACTCCTCCCCCTTCCTCGACGGTCGATTGAAAATTTTAGTCCTTCCTCGCACCTAATTCAAAATCAGTCGTCGGCAGTCTCCCTAAGCGCGAAACGGGTAAGCCACCGAAAAATCGACAATGGGCATGCAAATCTTCTCGGCCCGAACTATTGCTTGAGGCGCGTACCTGCGAGGTCCTCTTGGCTATCCTTGAGCAAAAAGCTAAACACAAGTCAGCACATCAGATTTCCAAGTAGGAGCAGAAGTCGAGCGTAAACGTACTTGTACCACCAAATAGTTGGTCCCACGGTGCCCAAATGCCAGAGGGCATGTGCATCGACGGCGCCCCACCACGGCGGAAAGTCGAGAAGTTCCAGACTCATGGCCATACAAAGCCATGCCACGATCAAACCCGGCCACATAGCCCAGGTCCGTCCCAGTCTCTTATACTGCAGGTAGGAGAAGGCGGACCAGAGGATGTTCTGCACTACGCCCACGGCGACATTAGCAGCCATGTTGTACGTGTAGTCCCAGCTCCAGAGCGACAGGTACAGAACGTGCAGCATATACAGCAATACGCACAGTCCGGTCCACAGACGCAGAACAGACTGCTTCGCCGGCACGTTTCTGTCGAGGCGGAAGATGCGGATCGGCGCCATGTACAATCCATACAGCACGCTCGCGCCGGCGCCAAAGTAATCCAACTTCTCCGTGAGCCCGAAATCACGCGTGTGAAACACCATGCTGAACACCCAGCTCGCCATTCCAAAATATCCAAAGCCCAGGTAGTACTTTCGGAGCGGGTAGGAGGCGGGGACGCGGTCACGGATCTGCGCCATGCCCCAGTCGTGCGCGAGGTAATTGAGCAGGGAGAAGAGCACGGAGAAGGGCTCCTGCATGCCGAGGAAGCGGTAGAAGGGCCATTTGCCGTGGAACTGGTAGATGGGCTCGAGATATGGCGGGTCGCGGGCGAGGCGCTTGTCCGTCACAACGTGCTGGCACGTGTAGTCGCATTCCGAGGGGCAGTCCCAGAGGAGGAGGCGGCGGTTGAGGGCTTGGGGGCGTCAGCATGTGGAGACAGGCACGTACGGGAGGGGTGGAGGGGTGGAGGGGGCCTGTACGGATGGGGGTGGCGTCTTCCCCGCAATTGGCTTCTTTGCAGACCTGGCGGGTGTGTTAGCATGCTGGAAAGCGTGTGCGCGTGGGGAGAGCCCATGTCGTACCTGTACACAGTCTTTGAAGTCTGGAAGGCGGTCCCCGAGCGAGGCGTGCGCGGCTCCGCCGAAGAGCAGGGCTACGGCAGCAATCTGCCATGCTGAAAACCCGCGTATCCTCATCTTTCGGGCGGGAGAGTCTGGGAATACTGCTCCATGGGATGGTGGAGCTGGATATATGCTGAGGCGCGACTCCAGCTCCTGCCGATCCTCGAGCTTGGCGCGACACGGTCTGTGCTAGCCTGATTGAGCATGGTCATTCACCATTCACCACGTTTCAAAGTTGTATGCAGCCCTCTTGAAGATCGATGGATACATTGCCATTTGTGGTAGGAGTGTCCTATACAGAAATACCTGCGAGAGCCCTTGAAACCCCGTGTTTTGAACTGTACAAGGCCTGCTTTCTACAAGGCGAAGATCCGAGACATGAGCTTGATATCGCTTGGAGTGGCTTCAAAAGCAGTCGATTTCTGCCCTCGACTTCATGTCTATGTAGGTATGAAACATCCAGTTCGCATCCTCCTTAGTATAACTACAGGTAATGGGTCCACTGCATCCATCAGAACTCTTATTACAATGCCATAATCGGGGTATCCAATAGCACTTCTGTCCGCTGTCAAGGGAGACACTCGTCCCGGATGAACCGGCTCTCCATAAAATCTCAGTCCCAATTCTTCTCTTATTCCTTGCCTCCACCCGCAACCAACTGGACGAGAATAAACAGCGCAATGGCCCACCAATACCTGTACACAATTAGCATTTCATCTTCACATTCAACCCTGACTCCATCGGTCAACAAACTCACTTCTGCAGAAACGACTTCTCCGGCTCCTTATCCTCCAACTTGCCCTCCGCGTTCAGCACAACCGGTCGGTTCAACACCGGCTTACTCCCCACCTCCCTCTTCACAATCTCGACCACGACCTCCTCATGTCCAGTCCCCTTGGCTGAAGGATTCCGCAGAGATGTTCCGAATCCCACGTGGTACACTTCGCCCTTCTCGTCCACGTGTAATGTGAACTTTTGGCTGAACTTTGTATCAAAGGACGCAGCAGAGGTCACAACGCCGCGCCAGGGATCGGCCAGTCCGATGCGGAGGTAATGGTCGGGAGTGTATGAGCCCGTTGGTGGTGTGTATGAGGATACGGTTCCAGTGAGGGTGCTGATATCGTAGGAGATCTGCGCAAGGGGAATCGGGGATGGTATAGGCGCGGCGGAGGAGTCGTGGGAGGGGACGGAGGAGGCCCAGATTGTGAGGGTGGAGGCGAAGGCTCCAGGGAGGAGGAGGAGGAGCGCTGTTAGACGCATGGCTGATGGTGGGTCGCACTGGTTGGACTGGGTAGAGATGCGTGGATGTTGGAGCTTGGGGAGTTGTTTGACAGGTGAATGGATCGGATAATAGTCTTTCCGCACCGGCAGAGTGACATCGCGAACGTTCATTCAGACCCTGGCAACTTTTCTTCACATGTCGAATGTCTTTAAATGCTTTATTGCATCATTCTATAGATGATGAGATGAATAGGTTGGATTGGGACGGCTTGGAACCAGCCTTTGCCCTGGTTGAAGGTCCACAGTTCCATGGAGCTTCTGAATGTTCTCGAAGTTCACTCCAAAAAGGTCAAGGGCATTAAGCCCAACGGGAAATCCATCGACCCCAAGCTCATCAAAAAAAAAATACAGCAAATCACCAGGCACCCATCCCACGATGTCCTCAATTGCTTCTTTTCCGACCGATGTCACCTGGGCGTCTCACCCAATAGCCCATCCGAGCGGCATGCCAGAAAAAGCGGACCCGAAAGTCACGATCTCCGCTCCATCGCTGCCCTCGACACGACGGGACACGACGGGACACGACGAGGGGAAAATAAATGGACCCTGAACAAGCCACCAAGTCCTCTCAAGAGGTCAAATAGCTCTTGACCCTCTCACAGCTCGATTGATAAACGACTAGACCTGCGTCTGCCCCACCCCCACCATACTTGACTCTGCGATTGATAGCTCCCATGAGCTCATGCTGCAGCTGCTCCGCGTGAAACTTTTCTCAACACTATCATCTGCAAGGCCCGACAGCTGTCTCGGTTGCTCTTGATACACTTTCTCGTAATTGATACTTTTCATATTTCCCTTTCTCTCTCTCAGTCCCTTTTATTGCTTGAATCCATAATCACATCATGACCTTCCAAGTCCCCTTCCGCCAGCCAAACAGGCAAAACTCGCGCCAAATGTCGACCGACCCGCGCAACGAGCTCCATCCTCACGTCGACCACTACATTGGTATCGATGTGGGAACCGGGAGTGCCAGAGCGTGTATCATGAACGACCACGGTGATATTGTAGGCCTTGCTTCTGAGAATATTGGGCTGTGGCAGCCGCAAACTGGATACTATGTGAGTGGTCTCCTAATGCATCATATCGCACATGACCGCTTGTGAAGTGAGAAAGCACTTGATTATGGGCGGACATTGAGAATGTACAGGAACAATCCACGACCGATATATGGCGCTGCATCTGCTCCTCCGTCCGGCGAGCCATGGACCAACACGGCATCGATCGCGAAACAATCCGAGGCATAGGCTTCGATGCAACATGCTCTCTTGCCGTCTTTTCTCAAGACGCTGACGAGCCAGTCTGCGTCACTGGCCCGGACTTTGAGAACAAAGATGGCAACGACCGTAACGTGATCCTCTGGCTCGATCATCGACCAGTGGAAGAGACCAACAAGATTAATGCCACAAACCACAACCTCCTCCGCTACGTGGGCGGAAAGATGTCCATTGAGATGGAAGTGCCCAAAGTGCTCTGGCTGAAGAACAACATGCCCAAGGAGCTGTTCGACCGCTGCAAGTTTTACGATCTCACTGATGCGCTCACACATATTGCGACCGGCAACGAGACGCGCAGTTTCTGCAGTGTAGTCTGCAAGCAAGGTTATGTTCCCGTGGGCGTCGATGGTAGTGTCAAGGGCTGGCAGGAGGATTTCTTAACGTCGATCGGGCTTGAGGACCTTTGCGAAGATAACTTCAAACGCATGGGGGGCGTCGACAAAGTGGTGATGTCCTCCCCTGTTTAAAGCCAGCACAATTCCGCTAACATCTACACAGAACGGCCGGTATCTCACCGCCGGAGAACTCGTCGGAACACTCAGCGAGAAAGCCGCACAAGACATGGGTCTCATCCCCGGCATTGCAGTCGGCAGCGGCGTGATCGACGCATATGCTGGTTGGATTGGAACTGTAGGAGCAAAGGTCCGACTCGATGACGATACCCTGAGCTCAGAGGTCCCCAAGAACGACGTCTCCCAAGCGTTCACTCGTTTGGCTGCTGTGGCCGGAACATCGACCTGTCATCTCGCCATGTCTCGCGAGCCCGTCTTCGTGAACGGAGTTTGGGGGCCTTACCGCGACGTCCTACTCCCAGGATACTGGATGGCTGAAGGCGGACAATCCGCAACAGGAGAGCTGCTCAAACATGTAATCGAGACTCATCCCGCCTTCCACGAAGCTCACTCCGTCGCCGAAACCTTCAACACAAATATCTACGACTACCTAAACGAGCACCTGCGCGAAATGGCCAGCAACGAGAATGCGCCTCACATCTCCTGGCTGGGTCGCCACTTCTTCTTCTACGGTGATTTGTTCGGAAATAGGTCTCCAGTCGCTGATCCCAACATGAAGGGCTCTGTCATCGGACTCAGTTCTGATAAGAGTCTAGACGGCCTGGCACTATACTACTATGCCACCATGGAGTTCATCGCCCTACAAACTCACCAGATTGTTTCTGCAATGAACAAATCTGGACACGTCATCTCTTCGATCTTCATGTCCGGTTCTCAGTGCCAAAACAGCATCCTCATGGAACTCATCGCCGCCGCATGTGATATGCCTGTTCTTATTCCCCGCTACGTGCATGCGGCAGTCGTCCATGGTGCAGCCATGCTGGGGGCCAAGGCTGCCAGTGCAGATAAAGATGGGAACACGGAGCCTCTGTGGGACATCATGGACCGATATAGTAAGCCAGGTAAGATGGTGAAGCCGACGACTGATGCGGCTTTGAAGAAGTTGCTGGAGACAAAGTACAAGGTTTTCTTGGAGCAGTGTGAGAGTCAGCAAAGGTATAGGACTGAGGTCGACGCGGCCGTTAGTGGGTGGACAAAAAAAGAATAGAGACCGACGTGAGGAAGATGATCGGGAGCGAGTGCGATATGAACGGTTTTCACCTTAATGCGGATAGATTAATAACAAGTTGACCATTCGGGACGTTTGTGATATGGTGTTCTGTAACAGTGATAACGCCTGTAAGATGCCCATTCATTGAATGTGTACTCGGTGGCTGCAAGCAATAACTCCGTTCGATTAAACTATTCGAGATTCATGCTAAGTGTTACACACTCATTGCGCCGGGTGTACTCCAGACATGCAGAATTGTCATTAAAGAACTTGGGCATTGTTAGATGGTGGCTCAGTAGTCCCATTGTAGGAAATACATACCTCATGCAGGAACCCCATCATATGATGGGACGGGTATCGTACAAAAGAAAATCATGCTCCACAAAACCGATGCCAAGGCCAATAATCAGGCCCAGATAAAGTAGTAGGTGACTGTTGAGAGTCGAGGCGTTGGAACCAAGGTACAAGAACCAGGAGCCACGAGTAAACACAACAAAACCTGGCATACTGATGTGTCCTTGCATGGCTGACGACTCGAAGACGCCTAGTAGCGCCTACGAGGGCCACGGGGGGGACTGAAGCGCCTCGCTTGACCGGTCTCGCTGAATCCGAACCGGCCATCTTGAACAGATGGTTGGCGGCCGTTAGTATCAACCTCCATCATTTCGTCGTTGTTTGGGGACTGGACGGCGCGGGTGTTGGCTGGGCGATCGTACGAACGATTACGGGGACCAGTGGGAGGGGCGACCGGAGCAGCGGGTACGGGGTCTTTCATGTAAACGTAGAGGACACGACCATCGGCCTGCGGATTGTTAGAAGCGTTCTCCATAGAGGCTGCGGAATACCTCTTACCTTCTTGCCATTGAAAGTGGCAATGACGTTCTCAGCACCATCCTTGGCCTCGAATATCATTTCGACCATGACCGTTGGGTTGGAGGAGAGCAGCCTGCAGCCTTGTAGCTCACCGCCGATTGGAGTCATGACGGCCTCAATGTCGGCGGCTGTCGTGCCAGGGGCGAAGTTCGAAGCGATTACGGTGAATGGGCCTGAGGCAGCGACACCGCGAATGCTGAAGCCAGCCGACTGCGCGGGCGCTTCGTTGATTTGTGCATTTTTCTGGACCTGGGAGCGGAATTTGTCGAAATTGCGCGTGTTGCGCTCGATCTGCGAGGCCGACGTGGTGCGGGTGATGCGCTTGGTCTTGACCTCCGGCTGGTGCAAGTCGTGCGTCCACTTGCCATTGATGTCGGGCTTGGCTGAGGAGGAGCGCTGCTTGCTGACGCCGTTGGCCGAGCTCATGCGACTGAGCAGAGTTGGCTTCGGCGAGGCGTTGCGGCTGTTCGCGATCGCTCCTGGGCCCGACTTCCGGCCCTTCTTGCTCCCGAGGATTGCCTGGGCCAGCGCCTCGTCCTTCTTCTTCTCGCGCGTCTCCTTGACGAAATCACTGAAGTTCAGATTGGTGGCGGCCATATTCGGTGTCGAAGGACGATGCAACTGGCGGGGGTGGGGGTTGAGAAGAATGGAGGGCAGCTGAATTGAATGGCTGGAGACGGGGGAAGAGGGAGGGAGAACTTTACTCGCGGAACGAGAACGTTCGCTAGCGCGTTCTGGCGCGCCAAGAGTCGCTAGGGCCGGCGAAACCTTTCCCCGCCCAGGAAAACCTAAAAGAAATCGCGAGCTCCCAACCCTTCCCTCCTCCACCAACATCCACATTATGGTAAGCCAATCCCCAATTTTTCCTTCTCAGCATTATATGATGAACCTTTCGTGTCGCCCCTATCAGACCTAATATGGTGATTGACCAACCCAAGCCAAACGGGATATTTCTGAACTTCTTCGCCACTCACAAAACCTTCGTTCTTCCCCAGTGGAACTTTCGCTGACCTCTGAAAAGTTTAGGGTGTACCTTGAGAAGCACGCCATCATGTGTAGGCGCGCGCGCGACGAACGATGTTTCGGGCTCAATATGGGGGCGCGGTAGACCATGAAAATCAGTCTGCGCGCCCTCTTTTCTATCTCATGTAAGCTATTTTTCCCTTCACAACCCTACATTACATGATGAGCAACCTTATGTACTATCAAATACCGACCAACCAGTGGGGATCAAAATAATAAAGTTCGATTACCTGATCAACTCAACATCGTGCCGCTTCTTGCTATGCTATCACTACGAACGTAGCTAACCTCTACAAGAACCAAGAACTGTCCCGATAACCCTCAGACTGGGTGTAGTATTTGAGACCAGCAGACACCATTTGTGACGTAGAAAATACAAGGTACGCTGGATTCCCATTCTCCTCCCCTACGATGATGAACCAAATTTCCATGCTAGCACTGAACGGGGCTTGCCTCGGGTGATGCTAAACAATTAATGACTTTTCATCTTTCGACTGATTTCGCAAACGTTGAAACACATTACGAACCACCTTCGTCGTGAACATTGACTAACTACCTAAAAGTAGGTATATGCGCGATTTTCACCACTCCTCATGAGCACTGCTGGACCTTCATGTTCGAGATGCCGTGGTACCCTATAGACTCTTCTCCCCGGGCAGAGATATATGAGAGCATGGTGGGAGGAATTGTTGGGTTGCTGCCTGCCGCGGAGCAAAATGCTTAAGGACACAAGAATATAATGATTGTCTGAAATTACGGTCCATTGATATATACATGCGTGTTTGACGCAACAGTGTCTAGGGTAATTACGAATCTATACAACCCGCTACAAGGATTTGGTTGTTGGATCGATCTACATGCTTCTATGCCATATATACTTTGTCAAAAAAAAAATGAAACCAGCCATTATTCCTATATTCATGCTTCCATCTGCATTCTTCAATGTCAATCTTTGCTCTTGATCATGCCCGATCCCCTCCCTTCTCAAAGACCATCTCACCAAATTTCCAAACTTGATCCACAGCCAGATTCTTTGCCTCCTCCCCACCCACAAGATCCAAAACAACCAAATCCGCATCTGCGCCCTCCTTCAAATTCCCCTTGACACTCTCCACCCCTAGCATCCGTGCAGGTGTTTCGGTAACCGCTTTTAACGCTTCCGGAACCGTTGCTCCCGTCCAATTCATAAAGTTATTCACACACTCAATGAGTGTAATGCTGCTCCCCGCAATCTTCCCATTTTCCTCCAGCGTCAACAGAGCACCCTTCTTCACAATCCTCGACCCATTCGTCCACTCGTACACCCCGTCAGGCATCCCCGCTAGACGCATAGCATCGGTTACGAGGATGAGGCCTGTAGGGTGCGCGTTCCAGGCTATTTTGATGGTGGTGGGATGGAGATGGATGCCGTCGGCTATGAGGCCAAAGTAAGGTTTTGGCGGCGAGGAGGGCGAGGGAGGACTGCCGAGAAGACCGAAGATTCCGGGGTTGCGGTGGTGTAACGGGTTCATGGCGTTGAAGAGGTGGGTTATCATTGTTGCGCCTGAGAAGAGAGCGAGCTGGGCTTGCTCGTATGTGGCTTCGGAGTGGCCGATTGATGTCATTATTCCGAGCTCATTCAAGGAGGAGATAGAAGAGAGGGCACCGGGAAGTTCAGGTGCGAGGGTGAGTAGTTTGATGGGGGAAGAGGTAGTGAGGTTTGAGGGACCGTAGCATGTTGCTAGGTCGGGGAGGCCGTTTTGAGGGGTTTGCAAGACAGAAGTGTTGTGGATTCCGTTTTTGGTGGGGGAGATGAAGGGCCCTTCGACGTGTGCGCCGAGCGATTCGGAGCCGGACGATGCGTTTCTGGGGGCACCTGAGGGGCCGAGGTAGGGCAAGGCCTTCATGATGTCAGTATCAGATTGGACATTTGTTTTGACTGAGATATAAAGGACAAGTAGTCGAGACCTTTTGATACACCTCGGGCTTCTGCGAGGTCAATGTCGGTAGGTAGGATGTTACTCCGGTCTGGACAAGGTTCTTGTTGACACTGACGACACCCTTGCCGTAGGTCGTTGTGCCCTCTTCGGGTATGACGGAGAAGTCGAAACCATATGCCCCGTTTAGTTGCACATCGATAAGACCGGGCGAGAGTATGCGACCCCCCAGATCGATGATGTTGTCTGGGGCTATTCGTTGACCGTACAGGAGGTCTTGTCCGTTGAGAATCTTCCCAGTTACGGAGCTGATCCAAAGATCTTCCTTGACGAGATCATTGCCTTTGACAAGAACGCAATTCGTGAACTTGGTGACGCCATTTGATAGGATGGCAGCCGGCATCCTGTGCAGCGTAGAGAGAAAAGTATGAAAGGTGTGAGGGTTGAAAGACAAAGATCAAAGTTTTGGCCGGAATTGGAAAAGAAATGTCCAGTACGGTTGAGACAAGCTCAACAACCTTCGCAAGGAGGTGCCCTACCATGCTCTTATCTGGACTATACTGTTCTTCAATCACGCTGCATCTCCCAGTGAGCGGCGGGGATTCCGGCAACGGCTTCACGGTTGCCGTTACAAAGCGCCGGCTCTCTGCTTGTGGGGGGTTGCCGTGACACGACGACGAGGCTCCAGTATTCGTCACGATGCATGCTGAAGGTTTGGGCCAGGTCGCTGTAGCATTTCTAGGGTTGTACCCGCCAAGGGGAGCAGAATGGTCGTCTTTGATATGCGATGGCAAAAAGGCGTCACAAGCTTCAGCTGGGGTTCCCAAAGCGTCTAGCGCCGAAGATCCGCGAATGTAACCTTGACCGTTGTAGAGAGCCTTCAACCCCATCTTTCATTGCCAACAAGCCGGCCCAAGTCGCATTCAAGCCTCGCTCGCCAACGCAGTCTCGGAGCGCGATTCGACGCTCGCGCGGAATACGCACTGTCAGGATGGCGGGCAAACCCGAGAAGCTGGACTCCGTGTGGGATAATCTGGATAGGTATGAAGCTCTGCTTGACAGCTCGCTGTCACCCAAACATTTAGCCATGTGATAGATCTTCGGCTAACTGGACCGTGATGCAGGACGATGGTGGGTCGCCTGTTCACTGATGTGGAGCGAGCTAATGGCGTGCGATGAAGGGTCAACTGTTCATGATGGGCTTTGATGGCACATCCGTCACGCCACAGATGAAAACGCTGATCGAGAAACATCACATTGGTTGCATCCTACTGACTGCCAAGAATCTCAAATGTGAGACCTCGAGACTGGATCGGTCGGGAAACGTCGTGAACTTGCTTCTAACGCGTTCCAGCTGCTGAGGACACAACAAAGCTGTGTTATGAGCTTCAGAAGATTGCCCATGATGCTGGACATCCGGTACCCCTGGCCATTGGAATCGACCAAGAGAATGGCGGCGTCAACAGCTTGTTCGATGAAATCTATGTGCGACAGTACCCAAGCAGCATGGGAATGGCAGCCGCTGGCTCGACAGACCTGGCTTTCGAAGTGGCGAAGGCGACTGCTCAGGAAGTATCTGCCTGTGGTATCAACTGGATTTTCGGTCCATGTTTGGATGTCCTCACCAATGCTCGGAATCAACCCCTAGGCGTGCGCACAGCAGGCGACGACCCTCAAGAGGTATCAGCATATGGGGTCGCTTTCATGAAGGGTTACAAAGAGGCAGGAGTTGGAACTCTAGGGAAGCATTTTCCATCGTATGGTAATCTGGAGTTCCTGGGGTCAACCCTCGATGTGCCAATTATCACAGAATCCTTGGAGCAGCTGAGTCTAAGTGCCCTGGTACCGTTCCGGAATGCAATCCGGCAAGGCCTTGACTCTATGATGGTTGGCGGGTGTGCTATGTCCTCAGCCGGGCTCAACGCCATGCACGCCTGTCTTTCCGAACAAGTCGTTGATGGCTTGCTTCGTTCAGATCTGAAGTTTGATGGAGTCGTTGTATCAGAATGCCTTGAGATGGAGGCATTGAGTCACAACATTGGCGTCGGAGGTGGTACTGTCATGGCTGTTAACGCTGGTTGTGACGTAGTGCTCCTCTGCCACTCTTTTTCGGGACAACAAGAGGCAATCAAGGGACTCAAGACTGGTATCGAAAACGCCATGATCTCAAAAGACAGGATATACAACTCGCTCCGCCGGATCCTGACTTTCAAACTCAAATGCACGTCTTGGGAAAAGGCATTGAATCCACCTGGCATCAAATTCTTGGAAACACTGCAGCCATCGCATACCGCATTGTCAACCAGGGCATACAACAGTTCAATCACTGTTGTCCGAGATAAGAACCGACTGCTGCCACTCTCCAATATTCTGGAAAACGAAGAGGAACTGCTATTACTCACCCCACTGGTGAAACCACTTGCCGCTTCTGCTGCTTCTCGAGCCCTGTCGGACTCGGCTAATGCAGCATCGCCCGAACCTGCTGGATGGGAGCAAACTTCATCAGTCATGAGTGGAGAGCGTGTATTCAGAGAATTGGGTAGATCCTTGGCTCGGCAGCGCAACGGCCGTGTACTTCACACGTCTTATACCGCCAATGGCGTCCGGCCTGTCCATGAGAATCTGATCAACCGAGCGAGCGCAATCATTGTACTTGCAGCAGACGCGAATCGCAATCTATATCAACATGGTTTCACCAAGCATGTATCAATGATCTGCAACATGCAGTATACAAAGGGTGGCGAGAGGCGCGAAAAGCCGCTGATAGTGGTTGCTGTCAGCTCACCTTACGATTTCGCAATGGACACAGCGATAGGCACCTACATTTGTACTTACGACTTCACGGAAACCGCCCTCAACTCGCTGGTCAAGGTTCTATACGGGGAACTTTCGCCGGCTGGAGTACTCCCGGGCACAATCAGTAAAAGCCAAAAACTGCACCATTCCAGGCAGCACTGGCTAGTGGAGAGTTTCAACGAGGAGCGCGACTCAAACGCTCTTGATACTCTTATCAACGCAGTCATGGAAGGCTCAACACCGAGTCAACGGTCGGAGCTCTCAAGTGCCACGTCAAATTCTTTCATTCTTCACCATCCAGAAGTGGAGGAAGCTCATTTTGTTGTTAGGAACAGCAGCACGCAAGCACTTTATGGGTTTTGCTCTACATACTTTTTCAAAGCGACTGGTACCGGGGTGATCGGGGCTCTGTTCGTAGATCCTACTAGGAGAAAGCTGTCGATCGGTCATTCTCTGCATAATCGGGCTATCCGGACTTTACTGCAACGGGAGGGCATCAAGCGTTTCCAATTGGGCTCACGATTACCTAGTATATTCTTGGGCATACCGACTGGCCACGGCGCAGAGCGAAAACGACTGCGGTCATGGTTTGCCAATCTCGGATGGAGTCAGGCACTTTCTCGTTCAGTATGTAATATGGTTGCCCGCAATCTGCTCGCCTGGACACCTCCCGAAGGCATGGCGAAGAGTCTTGCCAGTGGAGGTTTCCACTTTGACATCGTCTATGGATGGGATTACTCCGGCCCCATTCTGGACCACATCAAAACCAGCAATCGCCAGGGTCTCGCAGAAGTATACAAGCTTGCGTTGACTGACCAGACTGCCTGTGGAATTATTCGAGCCTCACGCCCTGAGGATGGCACGTTGGTTGGCACTGTAGTGCTATACAATCAACACTCACGACTGTCGGAGTTCATCCCTCCGCTGAAGGATCTCAATGAGGCGGCTGGTGGAATATCTTCACCCGTCATATCACCCGGAGTCGGCGAGTACTCAACACTGCTCCAGTCACTTATATTACTCGGTATGCGGCAAATCAAGCAACAGGGCTGCAATGCCTGTCTGCTCGACTATGTGAGTATCAAACTGCAAAGACATGTCTAATAAAGCTGACCACGACATAGATGGATGGCGATGGCAATTTTGATGGGTTTTCATCCATGGGGTTTGATGTGATGCACAACTTTGAAGAAGTCAGTTGCGACGCTGCTACTTGGACTATGATTCCCCCGTCATAGATCGGAGAAAAGGTTAGACGAACACGAAAAAGCAACAAAATATTTTAATTGGGGCAGTTCTTAGCGGACTTGGGCGGAAAAGGTTTTGGGATCATGTTATGGTGTTTTTGGGTATACCCTGGCGCTCGAGGGGTTCAGAGCTACTTAGCCTCGTGTTACTCTGCGAGGATGGTTGAACAAGCACGCAGGTACCGGAAACAAAGCTCCCGACGATAAAATGCCACTTTTGATATGAAAATGCCCGCTCGTGCTTGTCGGCGGGAAGCATGACTGTGCGATCACCTTGCTCGGTTGGCTGACCGCCGTGGCTGGACGGTGGTGGTGTGAAACGGGAGGATCACGGCTCCGCTAATGATCAAATCCCGATCTCTCGGCACCACACAGCAATTCGACATCGTGACACAATTCAGTGGTGGCGGCTGTCTTGTTCGCTCTGAGACAGAGGGGCAGTCTGGGAGGGAGCGGTATCGGCCCTTGATGTGTGTTGAGCATCGCGTTCGGCTGCCTATTTATGTTTGAGGTAGAAAGGGAGCTGGGCAAGCGTCGGCCACACCTGAAACGCGACGGCGATCATTCAACGGCTTTCTGCTTCGAGAAGCCTTTCCGAAGCGCGGCTCTCAGGGTCCGCTCCGCAGCCTACAGTCACCAGCCAGTGCCTCTCGAGCGCAGCGCCGCCAGCACAAGCAGCAGAACAGGTGAGAATCGCGAATGGAGTGACAACAAGACATTCCCAGATTGGCTCTGCCTTGCATACGGGACCTCCTCCAGGCCCCCCGTCCCGGCCCCTCTGCTGTTCGTGTCGGCTCCGGAATCCTTGCACACCTCAGGAGGGAAAACTTCCCGCTCAGGTCTTGGTGCATGTGACTTCCGGCGGTCGCACAGGTTGAACGGCGACAACCTCCATAGCCAGGACTTTGCTTTCGTGTTGACCTGCCCTGTCGCGCGCCTCAGATCGCCATCGAGCTGTCCGCGCTGAGTGAGCCTCCATTCACATCCGACCCTGCCGCCGCCCGCACCTCCACCCATATCGAACGAGGTGCCGTCGCCATTCGCTCCCTCAGGCCTTTTCTCTGCTGGCGCTTCGCCCGTTCCATGAGCGCTGCATGCGCTACCCGTAATCAGACCCTTTCCCCGTCCTGGCCTGGCCGTAGACGAGACCATGGAGGGCTTCGACACCATCACCATGTCCTACTTGGCGCCCCCAATGTCACTTCAGAACGTAACGGCGTCCGACCAGCAGCTTTCCGTGCCAATGATGCCCATGGACTCGCGGTCTAATTACGACGCGGAGACGTTTGCTGGGTAAGCGATTCTGCACATGGCTTTCCTCCAGCGGCTGACACTATATTCCAGCAGCGACGATACGTACGGCCAGCACTCGCTCCAGCCTCCGCCGCTGAAGCGCTTCTCCAGCGCATACGAAGACCCCTTCTCCGACGTGCTGAGCGGCTACGAACAGTCGGTGCACCCGGACCAGAATGGCGCGCCGGAGAGCCCCAGCATCGACCGCGACAACAAGCTGCTCAGCTTCTCGCTGCCCAGCGTGCCCTACGCCCTCCTCGACTATGCGCTGCGCCGCGTGCCCATATCAATGTCGGCGCAGCTGCACGGCATGTTCTTCCTGGCCGAGTCGCCGTGGGCCACGGCGGGCGATGTTGCGCCCCCGCCCAACGAGTTGACGTGCTACCGGCGAAACCTGTTCCAGATCACGGGCACAATCACCCTGCCGCGCAGTCTGCAGTACGTGCTGTCCGAGCAGGGCGACCAGATCCCCATTCTGGGCCACGAGCTCACCATCTCGGCCACCGAGTCGCTGGAGGGCAACGCCGTCAAGATCATATCGGTCCCGTGGAAGACGCCCGCGAGCAGCACGGCGGCCGTCGAAGACAAGACCGAGAAGGAGCCGCCCTCGAACCCGCTGGACCTCTCGACGGGCCAGGACATGGACTCGGAATACGTCAGCTTTCCCATCAGCTGGAAGCGGCTCCAGTTCCGCATCGCGACGGCCAACAACGGCCGGCGCAAGGAGCTGCAGCAGCATTTTGTGGTGCGCCTGAAGCTCATGGCCACGCTGCATACCGGCGCGAAAGTGCCCATCTGCGAAGTGCGCTCCGGCGCCATCATTGTACGCGGCCGCAGCCCCCGCAACTTCCAGTCCCGCAAAGACATGCCAATCAGCAGCGGGGGCAGCACCGCGCGCAAGGCCGCTCACCTGCCGCAACAGCCCACACGCACCTCGACCGGCGACACGACCCATGCAAACCACAACAATGTGCAGGCCAACACGCCGACCCCGAAGCCGTTGGACGGCTTCCAGCTGCCGTTCGACTTTAACCCGAACGACCTGCCTGTTTCGCCGGATTTCCTCGACTGGAAGATGCCAAGCGGGGCCATGACCGCCATCCCTCCCGACCCGCCGTCTGCGCAGATGCACCCGTTGACGCCGTATGCGCAGTCGACTCCAGAAATCTCGAGAAACCCGCTGCCCCCGCAGCCGGCGAGGGCGCCCGTGTCTCTGTCGCTGACCGACGATGAACCGAAGAAATCCGCCTCTCCCGCCGAGCCGATGAGGAAGCGCGCGACGCCCGCGAGACCACCCTCCTTTTCCCTGGGCCTTATTGGGAGTCCAGACGAGAGCGCCGATCTGCTGTATGAGTACTTTCCGCTGGGTCTGGACGATTGGATGCCGCCCGTGGATGCCGTGTACCGGCCGCATGTCGTCCACCATACCAACATGCCGCAGGATCCAAAAGCGCTTGCTGTGAAGAATAAATCCAAGCGGTACTTCTCAGATGCATGGTGAGGGTGTTTTCTCCCTTCCTGTTTGCGTCTTTGATTTTATGCAATGCTCCCCTGAACGCGAACCGCCGCGGCTCAGTTGCGGATTCCAGAGGGACACGAGTTGCCTTTGGCGAACTGTATCCGTGCCAGCGATTCTGGAGACATCGAGTGCTGGGTTAGAATGCCGACGCAGCGCCTGGGGCTTAAAGGGAGCCGTCCGGCTCCAGTGTGGCTGCGGAAGCCCTCCCATCTCTTTCAAGCGTCGATCGGCCCGCAAGCCATCGAGCTACCTTTCCGACAAATATATCCAAGCTCCCCCTCGCACCGCAATTCGAGGAGCCGATAATGAAGCAAAAGTTGCAACGGCCGGGTAATGATTGTGTGATCGAATATCAATATCCGACGAACGAGAGCGGTCAGTCGCACGAGGCAATGAATTCCGAGGTGCTTTCTTTTGGGTATGGGGTGGCTTTTGTTGTCTTAGCGATTTTCTTTGATTCTTCTTTAGAGGGGGAACGTACGAACGAGAATTGAACTCGCACAGTGCAGGTGCATTCGGGGTTCAAGAATGTTACGAGGTTGACAAGAGCGGTGGAAACTGGCAGTCGTGGGATGGGGCAGAAGATGGGTTAACGAGAAAGAAGAAAAGAAACAAGGAAACGAAAGTGGATTGGTTCATTTATCACACGGACGCGCCAGTCCTTCTAGTAATGTCGAGCAAAGCAGCATTATATCCCCCGTCATATAGTATTCAATCCTTTTCCAAACAGACGCACGCCTCTTACGCGCTACGATTTGACTCATACGCTACCTTGCTATCTCTCCCGGGATGGGATTTGGGTGCTTATGCAGAGGAGGATTGCGTGCTATGTCTATCCTACCGTATACTTCGTACCATGCCATTATGCCGTAGAGGCATTGGGCACGCGTTTGCGCCTCATTTGTCTGACGGGCTTCCAAGGTTCTCACACCGCTCCGCTCCGACTGTTACGGTATTACTTACACGCATCTCAGCGCGACGAGACGAGCCGGATCCTATTTGCCGTGATCGCCCCGCATGGAGTATGATTGATGGACAGGTCACAGCAACGTTTGTTTTGGAGATGTGATAGTATGGCCTCGGGCAAACTATCGCCAGCGAGTGACGTGCTGAATGTGTGGATGCAATGCGATGTCCCATCCAGCTCTCATCCATTCTCCTCAGACGGGCAATAAAGAATTGGATCTCCGGCTCTCTATCTATGTACCCCTCTGCTATACGAAGCCGCAACCTCCCCTTGCCCTTTTGACAAATCTCCAAAGTACTATTCCCGACGCAGCGTGTGTGCATAACAAGCTTGGAAGTGAGGATATGAGAGGATGGGCAGGAGAACCGAGTCTTGGGTTCGGCGCGCCGGACGGAATGAGATTGGAGCGAATTGGAGGGAAGTGGAGTGGAGTGCATTGGTTTTGGGTGCTGAGTGTGCGGTGCACAGAGGTGGATGGTCGCCCGCAATGCAACGTAACGTCAACACAACATCAAGCTTCTCGGAACGTTACAAATGGCCCTCGAGAATCGTTGGGGGGAGGCGTAAGCGAGGCCGAAGTATTGCCAGCGAACTTGGTGAAAAGGTGATGGATGGATCTAGATGGCTGGTGGTTGGATGTTATGGGTTGGAGAAGTGATGGGTGGAGATGAGGGAGGGAGCTAGATGATGGCTCCCGTAAAGAGTGGAGTGGATCCACTTCCACGTGTGGGTACGTATTGTGTCGGCGGGTTACTGTTGTACCGGTTGTGGATTTGTGTCCTCGAGATCGTGGATACGCATGGTAGCTCTGAGTCTGTAAATCCGTCAAGATATCGTGCTTTGCAATTGCCACCTGCCGCAATTGATAATCGTCGGCCTTCTGACCTCCTCCACTGTGACTCGGCACAACACGCAATGTTGACAAGGAGAAAAAATATTGCCACCATAGAACGGTTGCTGATGCGAATGTACACCTTCTTCAGCCATGTTGCAGACGGAGGGTGCAGGCGGGGTGGCTCAGTGTTGTGTGTTGGCTGTTCACCTCTCTTCGTCTCCGCCATTCCATCCACCTAGACGTTTAGCGTAGGGAGATGGATAGGTAGCACTTTTCGTATACAGACCACAACGTCCAGATCTAATTCCAGCACCTCAAATCAATTGCATCCATACCACCTCTCCTTCTACGAATGCATCCCAACATCGCTGCTTATGCCCCCCGCTTGCAACAATTCCATCCCATCCCTCTGCGTAGCCACACCCAACTCCGTATGCAACGAATCCACCCATCCATCTATCATCCAATACCCAAGTCCCGCACATATCTAGGATACTCCATCCCCATTCTCCTCCCCTCTTCCGAGCCGCTATGCGGTCCCACTCCGGTCCGCCTTCCGAAAGTCCAGCCACGACTTAATACTTACCTATTCGTCTCGCTACTGGACCAACCGGTGAGGCGTACAGTGAGGTGAGGTGGTATGTAGAGCTCGTATGAAAAGCGCCATCTGGGCTGTGCCGAACGCAATCCTTTTCCGCGGATGGCCGGCCCTGGGATGGAAGGAAGGGGAGGGAAGAGACGCTGGACCGAGGGTAAGGAGTAGGTAGGTGCATACGGACGGAAGTAGGTAATGTGAGACTCCATGTCATGCTATGCGATACTACGTCCACGGAACAGATAGGTCTGATAAAGCCGTGACGACGGGAACATGCTTATCATGTTCCGTGCTGATTGTATCCGCTATCCAGCATCTCTGTCTAGAGCCTTCCGATTTCCCTACTACATTTAGCATTTCCCCCATCCTCGTTAGCAGCGGGAAGAAAATGCTACGCATGTCGTGCTCCTCTTGTCCCTTGCACAACACGTCTATGTACGCCCTCCACATGCTCGATCTTTCACCCGTCAGGGCAGGTTCTTCTTGTACACAAAATGCAGAGATAGCCTGTACCCCCTACAGGCAGCATCCATACACACACAATCGATGAGATCGATTCAGATCAAGTCATATAGGCCAACACATCAACCGTGACACTTGTGTATACAACCAACCATATTCCCCATGTCCAAAATGTGACATCCTTTGATTCAGCATGCCTGGCAAGGAACACTACCCCAGATCCCATCTCATTCCATCCTACGTCAATCCTCTCCTATTCCCAATGCTTAGAACGAGCCGTCCTGTATATAATACGCCCTGGAGAATCCCATGCCCAAAGATGGGTTTCCCATATGCTTTCGTTCTCAAATCGTATCTCATCTGATCCTCCACATGCATCATAAGATTCCGCCATATTGCAAAATGTCGTTTTCGAAATCTTGTAAACCCCGAATGTCTCGACCCCGTTTTTCCTCCTCGTCGACATCATAGATGACATGACAGAAGAAGGGGGCTCCGCAAATCAAGATACCGCAACATACCAAAGACACTAAAAATGACAAATAAGAATGCCGAAGCATGCAAATGCCTGCACACCAAAAGAAGTGAAATTCAAGAAAATGAGCAAATGCTCATAATTATATATACAAACACCTTCGCTTCAAGGGGTATAAGGCAGCGCAACCGTAAAGTGTAAGTGGGGGGTTAGTAGTTTTCGAGTCGCCAAGTCGGTCAATCCTCGAGACATGAGGCCGCAACCGCTGCACCGAAGATGGCCGACTCAACGGCTACTTCAAGAGCGATGGATTTCGCATCGGCCCCTGAGAGGGATGTGAGCTCGTTCAGGTGTGACTGGCAGAGTTGGCGGAAGAGAGGGTATTTCTCAATGACGGAGCCATTGCAACCGATGGATATGCGTCCAGCGTCCAGGGGAGAAATGCCCTCGGATGAGATTCGTAAATTCCACAGGGCGTGAATGCCGGTTGCGAGGTACGCTGCGGCACGATGTGAGACCAACTGGGACACGGTTCGGATGAACGAGATGTCCTTGACTGTCGGGGGTTTGCTGAGGGCGTGTTTTGCCTGGAAGAGGGCGATGCCCTTGGAGAGCTTCTTCGATTCATCCATCTCAATCGCCGCCAGAGTCCCCGTATCCAAGGCATACGGCTCCGCCAACTTTTCAGGGATTTCTCCACCGAATAGACCAGCGGTTCTCACCGCTTCCACGATGATTAACCGCACAATTTCGCCGAGATAGCGGCCACTGATCATGTGCTCAAAGGGCTGGAAGTCGGGACGGACATGGGTTTCGTTCAGCTGTTCATCCCACCGCGTGGTGGGGAGGATGGTTTTCCCAAACATGCTGAGCTCGGTGTTGACCAGCACGTGCGAGGCCTCGTCTAGCCATTTCTGAGGGTAGCCTTTATACTTGGTAGCGGCAAGTGCCGAAACGGGCAGGTGGACGGCAATGTTGAAGCCTGTGCCCAGAATGACTGCAAAGCGGGTCGTCGGATCTTCATAGGCACGGGAAAGCAATGTTGCGGATGAGTCGTTGACGATTGACTGCATGTAGACGGGGAGGTTCTGGCAACATGGTGAGTCTGGGAGCATCAGCAGTGGTGCGCTTCGCTTACCCGCTTGCGGCATGGGGCCATGACCAACTCGCTGAGGTCATGGCCCAGCAGGCCCTCGGTTGCCCGAAATCCTTTGCCCATGGCCAGGAGGTTGCCGCTGCGCATTGAGGTCTGTCTGAGGAATGGTTAGTCGGGGGCAAGGCGAGATGGGTGTGGTGGCTTTGTGGAACATACTCAATCGGGAACGACCATGCCAGTCCCATGCCGAACGTCGTGGTGCCATTGACCCCGTTGGCGCTGGCAGCGTGGGCTTCGGAAATGGCAGCCTCGATGTTCTCTGCCATCCAGTCAAAGAAACTGGTGCCCTTTAGGTTTCTGACGACATTGTCGATTTGATAGCTCTTCATGTTCACAATGTGCATGCGCTTGGCGCCTGGCTGCTTCCCGGCCAGCTGCACGACAGCAACGCGGAAGGTCGAACCGCCCACATCCAATGCCAGATAGGTGCCCTGCTCCAGGCCCGACGGGAGTTTGTCGTTGTAGGAGGGCAGCATGCAGATGTCGCTCGCCTGGAGCTTGGGTGCGAACTGCTCCTGCAGCTTCCCGGACATGTGCAGCAGCTTGGCCGGATCCAGTGGAGCTTCAAAGAGCCTCTGCACTTCGCGCAGCAGGTCGTCCACGGTGCGGTCATACGCCCGCACGGCATTCCGCATGCGTTTCCGGGACGAGAGCGAGGGGAAGATGGAGTGCAGCAGCGAGGGCAGCATGGCGATGCGCTCCAGAGCCGCGAGGAGGCTCTGCCAGAAGTCGAGGAACATGGGGGGTTTGTTGGGCGTGACGGCGGAAGTGCTGGCGCACTCGGGCTCTGGCGGGAGCGTCATACGGCGGCTTTTGAAGCGTTTCAGCATGAGGGCGGACTTGGGAGGGCGATGGGGACAGCGTGGCCCAGGAATTGCGTCGTGGGTTGTATATCAAAGTCACAGACCAACAGGATGGGCGACAGCCTAGTACAAACAGACCACGGACTGCAAAGCACAGAGATTTCAGGCGGGCCGGTGGCATCTGGGAGCGATGTCGCAAACGGCCCTTAAGCATCGTTGTACGGCTCCAGGAGAAGGTTGTATCGCTAGAGGCTGATGTCCCTTGGGGAATCCCTCCGGCAGAGAGAGGCAAGGGTGGCCAGCGGGGCCAGCGGGGCCAGCTCGACCAGCACCCATAGCACCATCGCGGCCAGGACACGCCCGCTGCTACGATCGCTGGCAGAGGCTGGTGGGGGGGGCTTTCTCGGGACATGTTTCGTCACGGGCGCTGCTACCTCAACGTTACATGATTCCCTCTTGCGAGCACTAAGCTGGATGCAGCCGTCATCGCCCCAGCCACTGCCTATCATCCATATTATGCTGCTCAGCGCTGAGGCGGCCAGCGTGCGGCGTAGCAGGCGGGCGAGGGGGGGGCGACGGGCTCGACAGGCCACCTGGCGGGCTGCAACCGCAATCAGAGCCGTTGCATCTCCCATATGGCGGGCTGTCCTGCGCAGGAGGCCGACGTTGAGGCCTGGGAGCCTGGGAGCCCGCGAGCCTGCGAGCCCGCGAGCCTGCGAGCCTGGGGGACGGGGGCTTGTTGGCTTGGCTTGGCTTTGCCGCGGAGGACCGGGAAGGAGGTCAGTGCGCGCCGGCAGCGATCGACCTCTATTTAGGGCTTAACCTGTGAACGTTTATCTCAACGTCGGACACAATGGGCATGGGATTGATGACCACCGCCCTCGACTCCCTGGGCGATAGCTCCCCGTAGGCAGCCTGCATGCGCCCCAGACAGCGAGTTGCGACCCAGACGGCCGCGTCCACATGACTGACAGCCACTCCTCATACACACACACACACACCACCCCGCGTGTGCACCTCGGCCGTGCAACTCGCAGTGTAACCAGCCAAGACGACGCTCGCGGCCGTGGCCGGGCCAAATGCTTGATCTGTAGACTCGAGGGAGCGCAATCATCGCATGGGAGACTGCCCGCTTGGTACGCTCGAGCGGAGAACGAGCACGCTGCTGCTATCAGGCTAGCGACGCTCTCGCCCTCACGCTCGACTATGCTGTGTGCCTCTGTCAGGTAGCACCCGCCCTGTTACTTTCTAGATACGAATATAGGGCTTGCGGCCATATGACTGGCTGCGACGAATCCTACCGCAAACGCATGGCCTGCATCTGACGCTCGGCACTCAGGAATGCCACCATGCTGGAACTGTATGCACAGGGATGCATCGTACGAGAGCATGGCGGGGTTGATGTTGGGGATCGTGCTGATGGGACTGATAGCGAGTTCTCGAGAAGCCTGTTTGGGGAGAACTATTTCGAGCTCTGTGTAGAGCACATCTGTCAGCCATGGCGGGGGACCATGCATCTGATATCGGGATCCCATGTCTCAATTTCCAGCAAAAAGTCAGACAAGGACATGAACCCCGTGATTGACGAGTGAGTGGAATGCGGCCATCGAGAATGCACATATGAATGTATCGTGTATTATAAACTCTCAAGCCCTTGTAGCACTCTCACAATACCACATCACAATCTGCCCATCCCCGGCAACTCCAGAGTAATGCCACCCAAGAAAAGAAGGGATATATCGCCAGTCGTCATGTAAAGAGGTTCCAAATTTACACTAATTATCAACACCCAAAGCAACCCTAAAGGAGAGAGGTATCAGAGAAGAAGATTCGTACCGCCGACTAACCGCCGCGTTCCCAATGGACCAGATATACCGGTTCATCAGTCATATCACAGAACCCGTCGCCCAGCTCTTCATCCACATCATGTACAACTCAAACCACCTTTTCGTCATTGTGCGATGCAGCAGGAGAGATGATGGTCTTTGCAACCACCTCCTCGGCAGTCTCATCGGTGAATGCCAAATCCTTCTCGAGGGATGTGGTGTTCTCGACCTTCCAGAGAATGACTGGGAGAGCAATGAGAAGGCTGCCGCTCAGGAGAGCCCAGTTGGACGCGAACATGTTCATATATGGGATCTTGATGTCGTCCAGGCGCCATGTGATGGCCCCACCGGCGGATTGAATACCCTTGTAGAAACCGGCGAAATTGGCAAGTTTGCGGCCATTGTTGGTCAAAGCACCCATGAACCTAGATGTCTATTAGATGGCATTGGGATAGAGCGGTTCAAATGAGCTTACCAGTAGACACACGTCTGCCACGCAGCATCGGTGAATCCGTACAGCATGTACAAGACGAAAGGACCGCCGTATCCGTCATGGGTCCAGTCCATCCTGTCCGCTTCAGGCTTGACGGTAGCGCGAGTGTACGTCTTCTGGAAAGCATAGCCGCCGCCCCAAACTGCCATAATGATGGCAAACAGCGCAGCCCACGCAACCTTGGCACGCACCGTACGGCTGACGCCCTTGAAATCGAGAGCGTATCCAAAGACGTACGCGCCAAGAATCTGGCACAGATAGTAAACGACGCTGTTGAGAGCACGAGTGCGGATGTTGAAGTAGGCGCCATTGACCTCGGTGAAGTGGTAGGCGTAGAACCAATTGGAGGCCAGGAACATGGGGAACAGAGCAATGATGTAGGGATCGCTCTGGACCGTCTCCACGAGGCCCCAAAGCTCAGATTTCCAGGACGGGTGCTTCATGACAATGACCTTGGAGCCGTCGTCGCGGATAACCTCGTCGGCGTTCACGAGGCACCAGGACAGACCGGCGCCGATCAGGGTGAGGACGAGGAAACCGACATAGGTGCCGTCGGTGACATTGGAACTGCCATTGATATGGATATTCTGGCCAAGCGGAATCTGGGGCGAAAAATTAGATGATGCTATTTTGGGCTGCGCGCCTCCATGGGGCGTGACTCACCAAGCTGCCAATGACTGCACCGAGGTTGAAAATCATCCAGAACCACGAGATGTAGCGGCCCTTGGAGGCCTCTGGGGGGTAGGACATCATAATGGCACCCTGGGCGCACCACAAAAGACCAGCACACACGCCGAGGAGGGCGCCGGCGAAGGTGGTGAAGCCCAGATTCTGGGTGTGGTTGTAGCACAGGTAGGACGCCACATAGACCGAGTAGCCGAATCCGCCGAAGGACAGGGCAGTGCGGATGCCCAGCTTGTTGGTAAAGGTTCCGGCGAAGAAGCCGACCACGGCGAAGGTCGAGTACAGGGCCGTGTTGGCCTTGTTGTTGGCCGAGGGGTCCAGCTGGCCGCCGCCGCCCATGCCGTTGAGGGCGTTGAACATGCCCGGACACATGAAGCACACAAAGGAGACGATGACGAGCTGCACGGGCGGCGAGGCATACCACGGGAACTTGTAGCCAAGCACGGTGAAGCGCTTGTACTTCCAGCTGTTGGGCAGCTCCAGCACGGCGGTGGGCTCATGCGACGCAGAGTCGTGGACATTGTGCTGGGCAGCCTTTTCGTCGATGGAGGTGCCGGCCATTGTTGCTGCTGCTGCTGCTGCTGCTGCTGCTGCGGAGGCGGGCGGGTGTGGGTGCGGGCGTTCGTGCGTGCGTGCGGGGTGCGGTGCTGGGAGCAGAGCGTTTCAATGGCGGCGGCCACAGCGAACTGGTGGAGAGTGGTCGACCCGGTCGGCGCGGTACTAAATACTGGGCGCGTGGTGTCAGCCGTTTGACAGGCAAAGGAAAGCGAGGGTGGGTGCCCGTTTTAAGCAGCGCGTCCACGGTTGCTGGCTGGGGTCCGCTGGCTGGGGTCCGCTGGAGGAGCTATCTGCTTTTGAGCTTGGCGCAATGGGCCCCTGGCCCGCCCGACAGCGCGCAGCACGCGACCGCCCGAGAACGGGGAGCATTGTTGATATCAGCCTCGAATTCGCGGGCGCGGGCTGCTGGCTGCTGGCTGCTGGCACACGCTCGACGCCGCCAACGCGAGCCATGGAGCCTGCAGCGACGCCGCGGCCCCGGACGCAGGCTGGGACGCACCAGCTCGGATGGCGCCCATGGCTGCCCGCCGAGGCTGCAAGCCCGGGCTGTTTGGCGGGCTGTTTGGCGGGGGGTGGAGCGGTGGAGCCAACAAGAGGGCCCGCATGGCCGATAAGCTTTCGCGCGGCCGCGCTCTGCTTGCAACGCTCTCCGCCACCACCCCTGCCCATGGTCGCGAAATGTAACCTCAACTTGTCGCTGGCGATGCCTCCCACCCCTTATCAGGACCGCCATCGTGACTGCACCGGCTCCTGTCTTGTTGCCTGTGACGGCCTAATGCCCGCGCCAGCCTCCACCACTGTGAGAAGCCCGCCTTGCGGCTGGCAGCACGCTGTCAGTCATGGCAGACGTCGAGGTAACATGGCAGCGTGGGCTGGCCGCCATCCGTGTCCGCCGTCCGTGTCCGCAGATTGGCGTGTTGTACGACCATGTTCACCTTGCCATCCACTTCCCTTGCACTGCATCGTGTGCACCGTGGGCGTGACCAGTCTGTCGAGGTGGTGCCGTGGACAGCCGGGCGGCCATGGAGAAGTCGAGGTGGAGTGAGGGCTCGAGACGGCGCATCTGGCAGCCGTCGCCGCTTCGGTCCAACAAAGAACCTGGAAAGATGCTGACTGGAGCATGAGCTCTCTGTCCGCGAACATGACGTGAACCTTTGCCTGCTACTCACAGATATATCCCTCTGCTCGCCAGCGACCCAGCAGCAAACGGCCGAGCACAACTGCTGCTCTCAGGAACAGATCAACACAATCGCCCCCGAGCACAACCTCCGACATCACCATGTATGCACATGCACCCGCCCGGCCCTGAGCATCACGCTTACCGCCGTCTGCAGGAGACTCATCGTCAGGGAAGATCCGCAGGATGCCTCCCAGTACATCGCCGACTACATTATTGGTGCGCAGTGTGACCCCTTGCCGTTCAGCCCTCTCAGCTCACAGCGAGACATAAGAGCGCATCAAGGCCTTCAACCCAACGCCAGAGAAGCCCTTCGTTCTAGGCCTGCCCACGGGCAGCAGCCCCGTCCTAATCTACCAACACCTCGTCCGCCAGCATAAAGTTGGCGAGATCTCGTTCCAAAATGTGGTTACCTTCAATATGGTAAGAGACATTCACCTGCTGCTCCCTTGCTTGGCATAATGACACAGCATGCCTTGTGCGTGCGTTGGCTGAAGTCCAGTAGGACGAGTACGTCGGGATCCCACGAGAACACCCGGAGAGCTACCACTCTTTCATGTACAAGCACTTCTTCTCGCACGTTGATGTAAAACCTGATAACATCAACATCCTGAACGGGAACGCCCCCGATCTGGAAGCTGAATGCCACGAATATGAGGACAAGATTCAAAGAGCTGGTGGCATCGAGCTGTTCCTCGGTGGCATAGGCCCCGATGGCCACATTGCCTTCAACGAGCCAGGGTCCAGCCTCAAGTCCCGAACCCGTGTCAAGACCCTTGCCTACGAGACCATCATCGCCAACTCTCGCTTCTTCGGAAACCATCTCTCACAAGTTCCAAGGATGGCACTGACTGTGGGAGTGCAGACGGTATTGGATGTACGTGCTCGACTCCACACTCTTGGGTGTACCTAACACAAGGCGCAGGCGCGGGAGGTGGTCATCATCATCACTGGGGCCCACAAAGCCCTTGCGCTCCAGAAGTGCATCGAAGGCGGTGTCAACCACATGTGGACCCTGTCCAGTCTTCAACTCCACCCCCACCCATTGATTGTGGTTGATGAAGATGCCACATTGGAGTTGCAGGTCAAGACTGTCAAGGTAGGTCGCCATAAAACACTTTCCGAAGCACTCGCTTATCCCTCATAGTACTTCAAGAGCATCGAAAGAGTAGCCAACGAACTTGGATTTCGTCAACGGATGCCTAAGAAGCGAGACTCAGTGGTCGAGGACGATCTTGTCGTGCGGGACCCAAACACCAACGCGGTACGCCTCGCTGTGCCTCAATTAGACATATCACGCTCCGCCAGCCCCATCCTGGAACCCATGAGCGCGCGAATATCAGATGATGCGGCGAGGGTCCTTCGATCTCTGGAGCTAAGCGAGGAACCGCAGCTCCTCAACATGAGTACGCGTGTTACTGGTTAACGACATGCATACTCGGGCAAGACGGTGAAGGATTACGCAGTCTATTTTGGTTTCTTTTTGGACGTTCGTTTGAACGAGACAGGTCTCTGATCGAACTTTTGAGTTGGTAGTAGGTAGCCTGGGGCTTAGGCTGTGTTATTTCATGTGCTGGATAAATGACATAGTTGGTGGCATTAATCATGGTCAAGTGCATATGCGGAGCACTGGATCGCGTGGAGTGGAGCATCTGGATGCATGTTTGATTGTAAACATGATAGAATTATACCCGCGTACATGTGTAGTGTATGTATAGCAAAGTAATATGCATGTATTTGTACGTTTGTATGTACCTTTCCATTTGTGTGCAGCATTGTTTGAGTTTGGAGCATGTGCTTTTGGGGTCGCCAGGTCATCATAGAGCATTAATGCTTGGGTAGGTAAGTCTTGACCTAACGAGAGACTTTTATACCTGCGCGCAAATGTAGTGTGCCCGTAGCCAAGTTGGGTAATATGACCAAGTATGTTTATGAGCACATTTGTTCACGTGCTGCTTTATGGTTCCCATTACATAAGGTTTGTGTGCTGGAATTTGGGGGTTAACGGGGGGATCTTTGCTTTGATAATTCCTGGGGTAGCTTGACGATAGAGATCAAGTCGGACAAGCATTGCCCTGCGCAGGCATTAACTGTAATTAGAGAATTGCTGCCCCTTTTACGAGTAGCTCAGCGGATTGGCACGTGCGTCGAATCGTGCACTTGGAATCCGTGATGATCCCAACCGAGGTTCACAAGCGCCCTGCTTGTTGACCCTCTCACAACACCTCCGTGCAACAATGGGCCCAACTCACACTCCGCACCTCTGCCACCATGTCGAGCTCGAGCGCCTCTCACGCGTCCACCCCAAGTAAACCGGACCGCATCGATGCTGTCAGTCGCATAGCCCTGCGATACACGCTATCACCAGCGGAGTACCAGCTCCTCCACCAGTACCTGCTATCGCGCGCCCCAGTCGTGCGCAAGCGGACTATATCGCCAAAGAAGTTCAATGATATCACGAAAGGCTCGGATGATTACAATGCGGCCGCGATACGGGCGTCACTGCGACTGGCCGTTGCGACATTCTCAGGTCTGAAAGCATGGGAGCTGATCACCACCAAGGTTCTATCACGAGGACCCGCAAAGGCGTATGTTGATCATTCAATATGACGAATTATGCTAATACATCATGTCAGACCGCAGCCTCGTCTACCGCTATGGAAGTCCACCAACATCCGCTTGCCGTGCTCGCTGTCCCTCATCCTCCTCTTCCACCGTCTCCTCCGGCGGTTCTTCACCAGATTACGTGAGAGTCTCCTCTCCAATGAAGCAAAGCCATTCCGGAAACGCAATCCTCGGCTAGCCAGGACACTGACTTCTAGAATTGCCCCGGCGATAGGGTCCAGTTTGGCTGGATTCTTCCTTGCCGTCTACCCAGGAGACCAGCTCCGCATTACTATTGCAATCTATGTCTTGACAAGAGCATTAGAGTTCTGCTACAACTACTTGGAAGATCAGGGATACATTAAGAACAGACCCCCTTGGTTTGGCTCCTGGCTTTTGATGCCAGTGGCTTGTGGACAGCTGCTGCACGCCTTTGTCTTCGATCGGGACTGCTTTCCGACCGCATATGGGAGTTTCATCCTCGGCAATTCGCCAGAGTATATACAGAAGAGGCCAGAGCAGTATCCGGCTAATTTGCCGTGGCCGGGTACCTTTGACATTGTAGACAACCTAGCGAAGATTTCCCGGGCGAAGTGGCCACCCTTCATATCCCCTATTTTGTTCCCTACCTTGGAAACACTACCCAAGGGTCTCAGTTCCATCTCACCAATTACTTCTCCCGCACACCCTGCGATTAAAAGCTTATCCTGCGCGCTTCTCCATCCAAATGACCCATCTTGCATGCGGACATATGTTTCGTACTGGATCCAGGCATTCCCAAAGGTCGCCCGATTCTTCACCATCGTCTTCGCTGCCTTGAGCATTACACGCTACAAGAAATTCCTTGACTCCCCTCTTTTAGCAGTAAATGATCTTGCGAAGGGCATTCTCCGCATGAGCATCTTCATCTCAGGAGCCATCGGCACCAGCTGGGGATCCATATGCCTGTTTCAGCACATCTTCCCACGGAACTTCTTATCCACACAACGATGGTTCCTTGGCGGATTCCTAGGCGGTCTTTGGGCATTCCTTGAGCGCAAGAACGGTCGCTCAAACGTCTTATATTCCGTTCGTATGTCGATCGATTCTCTCTGGAAAGTCGGCATCAAGAGAGGCTGGTGGCGTGGCGTCAAGAACGGCGATGTACTGCTGTTTGCTATGAGTTTGGCCACGGTCAATGTGCTGTACGAGCTCTCGCCAAAGTCTGTGAACAGCGGTGTTGCAAGAAAGGGGCTTGGTGTGCTACGGGGTGAGGGGTGGGTTGATAGAGCTGTGCTTCCTCGCGAGGGGAAGGGGAAGGCATCTAAGAGTGCCGAAGAGTAAATCGGCTCGGCAGTATCACGGGGTTTGGTAAGGTGCTGGACTATCCCCTCTTGATTCTGGCGCCTGACATGGATCTTGGAATCGGAAAGACTTTGGGCTGGTCATATTATAAGAGGATATGTGTTGGATTTTGTATGATTGCGGATGTATTCACGGTGCTATGAGTAATGACAGGAGCGGTCCGGTGCTCCATGGAGAGGAACTTTACATTTAGTGTTTACATATAATTATGCTTTTGCGTGTATATCATCATATCATCAATATTGCTCTGAACCCAATGACGGTAGTCCCCTCTATCTATCTATCTATCTATCTATCTATCTATCTACCCCTAGACGAACTCATTACGGAATCAAGTCATAAGCCAAAAGGACTTTGGTGCCGAGAAAGTTCTACCTTTTCAACGCTAAAGGCACCATGTTGAGATGTTGTCTTTCTGCTCTCATAAGTAGATGTGTGCTCCTCATTGCCAAGGAGCGACGATACATACCCACGTGACAATTCTCAGCCCACCTCGGAGATTAGCGGAGATCAGATTGATAAGACGAGCTTATTTCAGGTTTCAAACTAAACAAACAGCTCGTACGTGCTGACCCCAAACAAGAACCTCGAGCCCTCATTTCACAACCACAATCCTCCTGTTTACCCCCAACAGCATATTCGCCATGTCTTCTCAACCCGGCGTCCCCTCTACCGGAAATCCTGGCGCCCCTGGTGCAGGCGTCGGCATGGAAGCGAAAGAATTCCTGGAGAAGCATTCGGGCGAGCCAGCTCCAACTGCTACCGCTGCCCAACCAGAAGCCGACAAGGAGGAGCCTGTTGCTACCACCGAACCCGCTGTCACCGAGGAGAAGGAGCCCGCCGCCCCAACCGCCACTTCAGCTCCCGAGAAGCCAGTTGAAGGTAATTCAGAGGACAAGGAGCTCTCGGACTCTCTCGCCAAAACGACTCTCACCCCGGACCCAGCACCGACCACGAGCACAGATGGAAGTCCCGTCTGGCCCGAGATATCTCCCACGTCCAGCCTCCACGACATCTTCGAGGGCATCGATTCCTTGACCGAAGAAGCCGGCCACAACGAAATCTACGGCATCACCCTCTCAAAGGACAAGCCCTTCCACACCAAACTCATCATCCAGAAGTTCCTGCGCGCCAATGAAGGCAGCATTCTAAAAGCTCGGCAGCAGCTCCTCGACACGCTCAAGTGGCGCAAGGAATTCAATCCCATCAAGGCGATGGGGGAGGCGTTTGACAAGAGCAGGTTCGGTGGTCTGGGTTATATCGTCGAGTTGGAGGATGTGCCTGGGAGCCTTAATAAGAAGGATATTTGCACGTTCAATGTGTATGGGGCTATCAGTGACCCGAAGAAGGCTTTTGGGGATCTGGATGGATTCTTGCGCTGGCGGGTGGGGCTGATGGAGCGGTCGGTTCAGAGGCTCGGACTCGGTACTGCTACGAAGCCGATTCCGGATTATCAGGTGGGTCCTGATCCGTATAAGGGCTTTCAGGTTCATGATTACCTCTCTGTCTCGTTTCTGCGAATGGATTCTGGTAAGCTAAGCCTTTCACTTCCTCTCCCTACGGTAATGGCATTGTCTCCGCGAGCTACTCCATACATACTCATGTAATGGATCTTTACTAACCCCCACCCCTCCCCTTAGCCACCAAAGCCGCCTCCAAGAAAACCATCGAAGTCTTTGGCCGCTACTACCCCGAGACGCTCGACCGCAAATACTTCGTCAACGTGCCCGTCATCATGGGCTGGCTGTTCGCCGCCATGAAGCTATTCGTTGCCAAGGAGACGCAAAAGAAGTTTACAGTGCTGAGCTATGGCAACACGCTCGTTACTGAACTGGGGATAAGTCTCCCGACTACGTATGGTGGGGCGGCGGAGGAACTTGATGTTTCGGGGGAGCAGTTGAAGTTGGAGGTGGTGGACGAGGTGGAGAAGGAGGAAGACAAGAAAGAGGAGCCGAAGGAAGAGGTCAAAAAGGACGAGACGAAGATCTAGATCTAGATCTGGACTCTTTTGTCAGTCTAGACCGACGGCGAATTTCCTATTCAAAATATGGCGGTGTGTTACTTGAAGGGTTTGTGGTAATTAATGCCATGGGGGTGCGACTTGCGATATACCCCAATACCCTACTCTGTGTTTTAATTTAGCGTAGCGTGGCTGAGAGGACGTTACGTGCACATATGGCATAGATATATAGCAGGCACAGTATGCACATAGCATGCATGCATGTAGTACATATTCAACTCTGCCGAGCGAGCTATCTTGTCATTTTGTTGGAGTCCAACTGCATGTGTCGTGATATTTGAGATATCCCAAACAAGTATTGCTCAAGGGTGGTTTGCAAAACATCAATTTGACGTGATGTGGTAAGATGTAATAAATCGTCATGTCGCTACCACACGCTATGCTACAGTACGAAGAACGGACGCTATGCCCATAACCTTGATGCTGCAATTCAAAAGCCGAGAGTAGTCTGGAAAAATGAATGAGCCTTCAACGAGTATCCTAATGTCCCAAGTCGGTTTGTACACTGATTAAACAACGCGAGGAATACAGTCGTGGAGAACGTTGGTGGTATGGCCGTTCCAGCAAAGGTGGGCTGGCGGGTCTCCAGATGGGACTATCGTGTCCACTGGCGGCCGTTTGTCCTTTGCCGTGCCCCTGGCTGCTTGATGGAGTGATGTATGGAGAGGTCGTGCTAGTCATGAAGCCGGATCTGAGGCCTGTCGAGGCCACAGCGGGCCCGAGATTCATAACTTCGATCGTTGTCTGGGAGGAAAAGCAAGCTCAGCTCGCCGAGCTCAGACATGTCTTCATCAGCAACATTTCCCACCCTTTGCCTTCCTCAATCTATTCACATCTTCCTCCCAGTCGTTCCGCTCAGGTCCCGCACCCGGTGTCGGAGGGAAGCCCGAAGTGGGAAATCCCAGCCAACTCCTCCTCTTATCTCCCACCCCAACACGAAAACTCCCATTCGCATTGCCACGATAATCGAAGTAATCCCCAGCATCGCCATTGCCATTCATTCCCGGTGTAATACCCGCCGTAGCCAACTCGTCCTCGAATTTCCGCTGCTGCTGTTCGACCAGCTTCCGTGTGATAACGCGAAAGACCTCGTCCACGCCCTCGCCGTCCTTGGCACTGATTTCATGACAGCAGTCCCAGCCAATCTCTTGTCCCCAGAACCCGCTCGACCTGTTGCTCTGTGGCGAAGCCATGCCGCCACTCTGCACCGCGGGGGTGCTTCCCCACCCGGTTCCCGTGCTCGCTTGTCCGTTCTGCCCTTGGCCGGCCTGGACGGGGAATAGATTCTCTGCGATATAGGCGATGCAGCGCTCAAAGGGCACTTTGCGCCTTGAGGGATCCTCGGCGACGATGTCGGATTTGGTTCCTACGACGTGGAAGATGATGTCGTTTCCGAGGTTCTGCTTGATCTCGTGGAGCCAGCGGCCCATCTCGTCGAAAGAGTGGGGGTCCGTGATGTCGTAACAAAGAACCGCGGCGTTTGCGCCTGCAAATGTCAGTTGATTCCTTTTTGCCCGCCACGTTGCCGGTGCTGGGAAGATGGCGCAAGGATGAAGCTTGGCTTTCGGCGCATAAGCAATATTCAGCCAGAGCAATGGTGCCAGGATATCGCAGTTCGGAAGGTAAAGACGCGCAGGGAAGAGCGCATGGCAGAAAGAAAATCCAAAGACACTGCAAATTCAGGGTCGCGCAAACCCCCCCTATGTTGCTGAGAGGGGTGACCAGAAACCTACCTCTGTAGTACAGCTTTGAGATGGAGCGAAATCTCTCTTGACCCGCAGTGTCCCATATTTGCAGACGCACTGTTGTCGAAGTGTCGATGTCCACAACTTTCTTGGTCAGAAAGGAGGCGCCTATGGTGGATGTTGTCGTGGGCGGCGTAAAAGCATTCTTCACGTAGCGGTGGACGAGCGACGTCTTTCCTACGCCCTGGCTGCCGAGCACCACTATCTTCGCCTCCATGCTGTTTGCCATGATGAGGTGTGTTTAGAAGGCGCGATAAGTCTGCGCGCAGAAGAATGCTGTGTCGAGTGCAGACGTCGCCGGACGGAGGTGTTGCGGACTAAATGGCTTCAGGCAAAGGCTACGGGGACTTGTGGCTAAGAGGGCTGGAGTGAAGAGAAGAGCTGGGGCGGTGGACGGGGTTCCATTCGCATCGTGCGGTGGAATCACTGGGCTGGCTCGCAGGTTGTTGTGGAATGTCTCACGGTGTTTGACGCAGTGAAGGCGAGGGCGAGGGCAAGGGCGAGGCCATGGCCGATGAACATAACAATGAGTTCGCCCGAGGAACCGGGGCTGGCGCAAGTGGCGCTTGGCGGGGTGTCCATGTGATGGGAGACGGCCACGACACGGGATGATGATGCCAGAGAGGAGGAATGCGACCATCATGGCGGTCGACAGCGCCCGTCATGGCGGAGGAGAGCATGTCCATGGGGCATTGTTTATTGGAAAACAGGTGCTTCTTAGTGCTCGGGGACACATGCGCGCCCATTGGCTCCCCGCCGGAATCGCCGTCTCCACGCGGTGGTGGTGCTGCATCATTGCTGCCAGCAAGACGTGCAGCCGCGCAGCCGCAGGCCGTTCCACGCTGGTGTTTGGGCAAAGTGTCGCCAGCGAATCTGGGGGTTCCGAGGCCGCTCCAACGAGAGGAGACGTATTGCAAGCGTGCCGTCTCGGCTTGCCTGAAGTTGCTGTTCCAGGATCCCAGGATCCCATTATCCCATTATCCCGGTCGCCGTGAGCGTCTTTGCGGGGACAGATGGCCCGAGGCAGAGCGCGTTAAAACATATCGCCGTCATGAACCTTGGAATGCCGCCGCGAACACGTCCAGAGGCTGGAAATAACTGTCGATTGACGCCGTTATTTGTGCACTACATCCAGAGCCTCCCGAGGTCTCTTTTCTAGAGTATACTAGAGTATATATATATTATTCTCCCGCATTTCACCTCCCTCATCCCCCCCCAATTGCCCTCACGCCACCCACTCACCGCCGCCGCCGCCGCCGCAACAATGAACCGCGATAGCAACGACACCCAGAAGACCAAGCTCACGGGGGAGCAGGTTGCAGAGCACCACTCAAGAGACTCGTGCTGGGTCATTGTGCACGGCAAAGCCTACGACGTCACCGAGTTCCTGCCAGAGCACCCAGGAGGGCCCAAGATCATCCTCAAGTATGCCGGCAAGGATGCGACGGAGGAATTCGAGCCAATCCACCCGCCAGACACGCTCGACAAGTACCTCGACAAGTCCAAGCACCTGGGCGACGTCGACATGGGCACCGTGGCGAAGGAGGAGAAGGAGGTTGACCCTGACGAGGAGGAGCGACAGAAGCGCATCGAGCGCATGCCTATCCTGGAACAGTGCTACAACCTGATGGACTTTGAGGCAGTCGCGAGGCAGACGATGAAGAAGTCGGCATGGGCATATTATTCCAGTGGTGCCGATGATGAGATTGTGAGTCTCTTTGCCAGAGTGCCGAGTGCTGAGTGCTGAGTGCTGAGTGCTGAGTGCTGAGTGCTGAGTGCTGAGTGCTGAGTGCTGAGTGCTGAGTGCTGAGTGCTGAGTGTCGATTGCCTCGTGCCTTGCTGAGTGTCGATTGCCTCGTGCCTTGCTGACCTCTGAGCAGACGATGCGCGAAAACCACAATGCCTTCCACAAAATCTGGTTCCGGCCCCGTGTCCTCGTCGACGTAGAGCACGTTGACACGTCCACCAGCATGCTCGGAACGCATTGCGACATGCCCTACTACGTGACTGCAACCGCCCTCGGCAAGCTCGGAAACCCCGAGGGGGAGGTCCTCTTGACAAGAGGCGCAAAGAAGCACAATGTCATCCAAATGATACCAACCCTGGCTTCGTGTTCGTTCGACGAGATCCTGGATGCCGCAGAAGGCGACCAGTGCCAATGGCTGCAGTTGTACGTGAACAAGGACAGGGACGTCACCAAAAGAATCGTGCAGCACGCCGAGAAGCGTGGGTGCAAAGGCCTCTTCATCACCGTCGATGCGCCTCAACTCGGCCGCCGCGAAAAGGACATGCGCTCCAAGTTTTCCGACGCCGGATCGAACGTCCAAAACACGGGTGGCGAAGATGTCGACCGGAGCCAGGGTGCCGCGCGGGCCATTTCATCTTTCATCGACCCCAGTCTGAGCTGGAAAGATATCCCGTGGTTCCAGAGCATCACCAAGATGCCCATCCTCCTAAAGGGCGTTCAGTGCGTCGAGGATGTCATTCGCGCTATTGAGGTGGGCGTGCAAGGCGTTGTTCTCTCCAATCACGGCGGTAGACAGCTGGACTTTGCTCGTTCTGGTGTCGAAGTCCTCGCGGAGGTCATGCCTGTGCTTCGCGAGCGTGGCTGGCAAGACCGCATCGAAATCTACATCGACGGCGGCGTTCGACGAGCAACAGACATCATCAAAGCCCTCTGCCTCGGAGCGACGGGCGTTGGCATTGGCAGGCCGTTCCTCTATGCAATGTCCGCATACGGATTGCCGGGTGTCGACCGGGCAATGCAGCTTCTCAAGGACGAGATGGAGATGAACATGAGGCTCATCGGTGCCTCCAACATCTCCGACCTGAACCCTACCCTGTTGGACGCGAGAGGACTGAGCATCCACACAGCGACGGTGCCCTCAGATACGCTTGGCTTGAGCGTGTACGACCCGCTCATCGGGCCCAAGGAGAAGGCCAGATTGTAGTCGTGAGACGCCAGCAGATGCGAGATTGTACTTGTACACCAATGTTTTCCGCTCAGCAACATAGATATTTTGCCTAATACATATTTTCCGCTTTCGTCTCTGCGTCATTGCACTCGTACGCCACTGTGCCTCGAGCATGTGAAAATTGGGCCAGGCACGCTTCCTCGCGCTTCGACACGCGACGATTGTGAAAAGGTTGCCGCGCCACAAAAGGTGTGGCGTGCACCCAACGTCATCGGCCTCGTGGGCTGCAGCTGCTCCGCCCCTCCTTTGCGCTTTCTCCTGAAGCTCACTTAAAACACTTGCTGGTACGCCGTCTGCCTTCGTCTCTGCTACACACCACTTCCAACAATCATCCAGCCACACTCACACCCACACCCACATTCAACACTCACATTCAACAATCACACTCCACACTCACACTCCACACTCACACTCCACTGTTCTCAATCCTCACGCCACACACACTACCAACGCCCACAACAACCCCGCCAACATGTCTACTACCATCCACGTCGAGGGAATCTCTTCCAAGACGAACGAGGACGAGGTCAAGTCATTCTTCAGCTTCTGCGGCAAGATCCAATCCATCTCTGTCACTCCCACCCACAACGACACACAATCCGCCGCCGTCACATTTGAGAAGCCTGCCGCCGCAAAGACAGCGCTCCTCCTCGACAACACGCAGCTGGGCCCCAACTCTGTCAAGGTCACACAGGCCCAGAGCCTCGACGAACTCGCCGTCAGCAAGGCCACCTCTGCCGAGGAGGCCGCCAAGGACGACCACCACATCGAGCAGGAGGAGAAGCCCCGGTCCCGCATCGTCGCCGAGTATCTCGCCCACGGGTATACCATCTCTGACAAAGCCATCGAGAAGGCTCTGCAGTTTGACCAGCAGAATGGCGTGAGCAACAAGTTCCTCGCCACGCTCAAGAGCTTCGACGAGAAGACCCAAGCTACACAAAAGGCACACACGATCGACTCCAAGTTTGGCATCACGGAGAAGGGCCTTGGTGTCTGGCGCAGCGCTACTTCGTACTTTGACAAGGTTGCTGGCACCCCGACAGGCCAGAAGCTCAGGGGCTTCTATGAACAGGGCAACAAGACCGTCATCGATGTACACAACGAGGCGCGCCATTTGGCAGACTTGAAGGCGGGCAAGCAGGATAGCGCTACTGGTGCCGCAAGTGCTTCTACAGAGAAGCCCAGCATCGAGGAGGCTGGCGTCGAGCTGATTCCCGGAACTGAGAAGACAGAAAGCAATTGAGGCGCCAAGTCAGACGCTTGTCCATGCGAACCAGGCAAGTGCAGCCGGACTAACTGCGCGACGTCTGACGTCGCTGCTGCTACGACCTAGTGCTGGACACGACGCAGGAGGGAGGGTCTATCAGCGATGACCGCTTTCGCACAATGGACCCTGAAAGGGTTTCGGATGGATGACAGCCTGGTATGGCAGTCTGGCAGGCTTAGGCTGATACGACATCACGAGTGTGCATGGGTAACGATGGCGGTGATAGCAGGCGGTGTTTTCTATAGTTCGAATTCTATATATCCTTGTCCTTCCATCAAGTATGCTTTTCTTTTGATGCAGTGCACCGTGTACTCTCCCTCTCAGATTTTCAATCATGATCCCGTGAGGTTTTTGCATCACCCGTTTCCTTGGAACTATGGATCAGATTGTTAGTCTCCCGGACTTGTTGATGGTAGTCATCAGATGGACGCCGGATGTCACGTACTCAGACTCATCCCATCCTTTTCTCCACATCCGTGGGAGTATATAAACCCGCCTCCCCTCTTCCTTTCTTCTGCACTTTTCGCTCTCTCAATTTTTCAAGAAGTCTAAAAAGAAGATGAAACAAGAGGTCATGAGAATCTGGCTGGGGTGTATCAAAAAGGAGTTACGCAACAATGTCCATGCTGACAAAACTGTTCTATTTCTGTCATACTAAAAAGGTTTGACAACGAGCTACATATGTGGGAGCTGTGTCTTGATGTCCTTGTGTCTTTGCTTTTTAATAAAACAATATGTAGCGCCAGACCTATAGGCGAGAAGCGAGTTATCCCCTTTCAAGATCCTTAAACCAACAACGATATTGGTATATACTGTAAAATATGAACAAAA
>ML977591.1:4044-17275 GCA_010015725.1 Amniculicola lignicola CBS 123094 | reverse complement strand
ACTTTATAGAATAATAATATATCACTAAGCTTCTGCTAATAGCATTTTTATATTTTAAATCCATTTATAGTATATAGATAGGCTATAGTTGTTTTGTGAAAACTCCTATCTTAGGAATATATTTATTACATCTTTAATAAGATATTATTCTTAAGAGTTATTTTTCTACTTTTTACAAAGTAGTTATTTTGTTTCTCTTGTCTAAACTAGATAATTTAGATTACTTTTTGTTCATATTTTATACAATCAACCCAGTTCTCCTCCCTAATAATTAATCCCCTTAGTGATATACCTTACTGTAACATATAAGATATAGTAAATAAGCTACTTGCTGAGTGTACTAGTAGATAGGTTAGTAGAGACTAGCTAAAGAACTTTGTCAACTGGACTGCAAGCCTTAAGATATAATACAATTAACTATATAATTAACAGAGAGCCCTCTATAAGGATCCTAAGGTGATTAAGGCCTAGTTTAAGCTTGTAGCGCATACAAAGGCTATATATAGGATCTATAATAAGGATACCTATAATTTTAATAAAGCTGGCTTCCTTATAGGCAAGATATCATCTCACCTTATTATTACTGGCTTAGAGAGATGTAGCTGGCTAAAGGCTATACAGCTAGGCAATCGTAAGTAGGTTAGCATAATCTAGGGAATTAACGCTACTAGGTAGCTAATCCTACTATTTATCATCTTTGTAGGCTAGTACTACCTCTCTACCCAGTATAAGGGCAATAATATACTATATAACTAGGCTATTACAGTTAGTAATAATAGCTAGATAACTAATACGATAGGAGTTGAGTAGCTAAAGTACTTTATTAAGCATACAGAGGGCAGGAAGGTTAGAGCTTATTAGCTGCTTATCTTTAATAGCTATAAGAGCTACAACTTAGTTAACTTTCAAGATATCTACAAGGAGAATAATATCTATACTCTCTATATACTACCTTATTTATTATACCTCCTGCAGCTACTTAATATAGGCTACTTCTTACTGCTAAAGCGTGCGTATAGGCGTTAGATTAAGAGCCTAATCTAAGATAGCATTAATTATATTACTAAGCTTAAATTCCTACCAGCCTTCTGTGCTGCCTATAATTAATTAATTATAAAGGATAATATCTGCGTAAGCTTTCAAGGCGCTGGCCTAGTCCTCTATAATCTAGAGGTTGTAATATTAAAGCTTAATATAAAGCTTTGTACGCCAACACCACCTGTACTAGAGGTTACTACCTAGGAAGCTAAAATACCTAGCAATACGTGTAAATTAGAGGCTTAATCAACGTTGATCTGTGAGCGGATACAGAGGCATTAGAGCTTATTACCTACCTCTATTATTGCAGCGCTTAATCAGCTCCAAAAAGGTACTGAGGTAATAGTATACTTAGCTATACTAATACGCGAGTGGATTGCAAGTCTTAAGAGAGTAAATAAGGCTGCTATAGAGTATAAAAAGCGTAAAAAGAAGCAGATCCAGAAGTAAGGCACCTTAACAAAGGCAGAGGGAGAGGATATTATTGCTTAAATAGAGGTTAAGCAGCAGATAGAGGGAGAAATATATCAAGGTAAGGTGTAATTAGGTATAAGCTGGCAGGGTTTAGCACGCTACTTATACTGTAGAGAGATAGGCTATAACTTATAAATATGTAAGAAGTATACTATAGATACTGCTTAACCTAGGATATTTACTATATTAATATTATCTTGTTGTATTATTGAGATATATTACTATAAAGGTTAATAAAGTTAATAAGGTAGGCGACTCGCTTAGTTGGGTAACTTACTTAGTACCTACGTTAACAGTAATTATAAAGTTATCTCTCCCTATTATATTCATACTTATTCTATTAGATTAAAATATAAACTATATACCTTATAAGCTACTTTACTTAAATATACCTTTATATCTCCTAATACCTGAATATTTGTAGGAATATTCACTTAATAAAGTATAACAAGAACTTATAATAAAGCTAGAAATATAGCTATAGTAGAATAGAACATTTAAAGTAGGGATTCCTAGCTTTAATAAATGTTTGAGTAAGGACTTAGAGAAGTATATTGCTGCACTATAGCTATAGGTAGTTATACTCTTTAATACTACTTAATCTAAGAAAGAAGTAAGGTATAGTATAGGTAATTAAGATTAATTCTGATTGTAGTATAGACTCTACGCTTCTAGGGTATAATAAAACCTTATTATAGAGGCGTATAGATAATAAACAATTATAAGTAGTTTCTTATCCCTATCTAGGTTTTAGGAGAATTATCTCTACATATTATACCAACTAACAACCCTTTAAAGTTATCTCCTTTTACCCTAGGGAAGGCGTATTATTTTGTGTCTAGAAAGCTAGCATTTATTAGTAGAGATATTGAATTTTTCTTTGTACACTAAATTTTAATAAATAGATATTTTAAGCTAGTACAAACTAAGTACTTCTTAAGTTACCTACTAGTAAAGCTACCTACAGAGAAGGTTATAATTAAGTATTTAGAAGAGAATTTTGCTTTACTAAAAGGCTTTACAAAGATATATATATAGTATAGAGAGTAATAAGTATAGATTTATATAGTATTAGGCACTCTATCTAGTGCTAATCCTAATAATAATTAAGTAGAGCTTTTACAAAATTAACGCGTATATAGCTAAGAAGCTAAATTAATTCCTAATACCTAGAGATAAACTATAGTTAATATATAGAGACTATTAAGAGCCTTCCTTAACTAACTAAAGTAGCTATCCTAATATATACAAAGTAAAGATAAAATACTACTATATACCTATCTATTATACAAAAATATCTCTTTACTATACTACTAAGATAGATACTACTACTAGTAAGCTTATATACCTAGCCCTTCTAAGGCCTAATAACCCTATAAATATATACTATATAATTAGCTCCTTTAATCTCCTTAAGATAATAAATATAAACCTCTATAGCTATAAGTATAACCTTGAAGCTCTTAACCTCTTAAATTATAAGGGCCTCCTTAGTATTACTATACTAGGAAATAACTAATAATAGATTAAGGTCCTTATTTATAGCTTCTAGCTCCTCCTCTAAGATCTAGATCTCCTAGGGTAGGATAGAGACTTTATTACTAAGTAAGAAGAGCAACTCTAGATACTATAAGATAAGCTTAAAGTAGGTAAGAGCTTAGATCCTATAGAGGAAGAGCTAGTTATTAGTATTAAGGAGGAGGGAGAGAGAGTATAGTAGCTTTAGGAGCTACTATAAAGCTAAGCAGGGTCTAATTTATCTAATACTCCTAATAAGTGGAATAAGTAACCTATGTACTTAGTAAGCACTAAGGGTAAATTACCCTAGTTTACCCCTAAGAGGATTAAGGTATTTAAGCTACCTTCCTATTAGGGATAAGTTATATAAGCACTAAGAGGTATTTGCCTAATAGCATGCTATATAATTATAGGTATTACCTAGGGACACGTACTATAACAGCTACTAATATTAATTAATTATATTTATATAATAGGTTGAAAAGTAATAGGGATAGTAATAGATAGGTAATAACTAGAATAGTGTTTTACATTAAAGGAGGGGGGGGAGTATTATAGTTAATATTAAATGTCCTTTAGTATATAAGAAAAGGTACTAAGAGATTTCTATTAGGGACTTTTCTATATAGGCTCTAACAGAGATCCTATAGATTACCCTTAGGGGTGCCCTAGGCTAAGACTAGCCCTAGTTACCTAACCTATCCTATATATTCTTAGATATATCCTTAAGGGCTCCTTAAGGATTTATCTTAATATATACATTTTGCCCTAATCCAAATTACCTACTATAATATACCTTATAATTTCCTAGTTAGTTAGTAATAGAATTAATTAACTTTTACTATATAAGCTTTACATAGTATAAGTTCATATATTAGGTCCCCTTAAAAAGGGGTAATTAAGTATTAGATACAGTAAACCCGCCCTAATATAAAGAACTAGAGTTAGGAAAGTTGCCTAGGGGGAACTTAGTACAGGTTTAAGGACTAAATAACTCTCTAAACTTAGAAAAGTTTCCTAATAAGTCTCTAAACCTAGTAAAGTTGCCTAGTATAGTCCTTATACAGTTTAAAGCAATAATTAATAAGGGTCCTAGGTTAGGTGGAATATTCTAAAATAAAGATATATCTATAAACGCGTAGCTATTCTCCTAGAGAGAGCCTATTATAGGATTAGAAATAAAGGTAGCTAAATCTCTGAATAGTGCTGGAACAAGGCTTGTATACTATATACTAATACCTATTAAACTATTAGTATAAGACCTATAAGGATAATACAAACTTATAGTTTAATATAGACTCTAGCTATATAGATAAGCTCTGTTCTACAACTCTAGGTAGAATTAAAAAGGTTACAGTACCTATAGTAGTTAATAGTCTTAGACCTTGTACAAACATAGGAGACCTATCTATTTAACTAGGTGGTTTAATTTTAATACTATTGCCCTGTATATTACCTAACTAAAATACCCTAGGGGCTCTAGGACACTTTATTATGTACCTAGGGGGGTCTAGACTATAGTTTATATAGTAGTTAGTATATTTCTATACTAAGTTAGCAGTAGAAATATCTAATTACATAGGTTAGTTAAGATTTGTGCTATAGCAGCTGTTAAAATATACTACCTTTACCTACTATAATAATATCTTTAGCAAGGTTATAATATAGTTCTGATATAGCTGTAAGCCTATTGTCTTAAAGCTTTATAAGTACTTATTTAAAACTAGGACTACTCTTACCTAGGTAGTTCTTCTAGCTAAATATTATATTAGTATAAAAAATTGTATAGTATCTAGGCATATCCTTACAAACTATAACCTAAACTTTAGGGAAGGAAGGCTAAGACACCTAACCCTCTAAGTTTCTATACTAGATAGCAATATCTACTCCTAGTAGTAACTATAAGATCTACCTTTTAAGCAAGTTCCTAGGGTTAATAGTTAATATATAATTAAGCTTAGTAAAATGCCTTAGTAACCGCTATAGAATTACTATCTTTAAAAAGTATAAAGATAATAACTTAAGCAAATTAGCAAAGGATACTATAATAAACTTTAGCCTTTTTAAGTTGTAAGGAGATATTAATAGTAGAATATAATAGCTTTATAAGAACGAGCTTCTATTAATTACTAGCTCTACCTAGAGCTAAAAATATTAGGTTCTAAAAATTGATCTTGCCTGCGCCAACCTTATCTAAGAACATCTTAATAGGGTTAATTTTCTTATTATTAGATTTTTGTAAAAACAGCTAAACTAAGTAGTCTTAGTACTATTTTTTAGATAGTTGTACCTTAAGTATTTTTAAGTAATTTGCTCACTAGGTGGCTTATAAGGTAGATATTTGTTTAAAGAGTTAGTTTACAATCTAGTATAGTTAAATAAAGGTAGAAGAGCTAGTAGTATTAAAACTTACTTTGTAATCTATGCCCTTATACTTACTATTTAGGAGCCTTAAATAAATATATACTATTGTTATCTATAAAGTATAAGGTTCTAGAGAGAGTAAGGGTAGGATAAGGGTAAGACTAAAGGTGCTAAATTTTCCAGTAAAATTTAGTACACTTTTATAACTACTATACTAGGAGCATAGTAATTATAACTCTATACTATCTTATCTTATTACTTCTTACTAGGATTATATAGGTTAGCACTAGTTTAAAATACTAAAAAGGCTAAGATTATATAAGGCTAATATTATATATAGCTTAGGATTAGTAGGATTTTACGAGATGACTTTATAGGAAATATTAGAATAGTATCTAAGGTTAGTACAAACCACCTTACTAAGTCTAGGAATAGCTAATACTATACTATAGAAAGCTACCTATAGGAACTGCTACTACTATCTTATTAATTTTAAGCTTATAAGGAAGCTATATTATAGACTCTATTAAGCTAGGAAGAAAATAGCTATAGTTTAGGATATACTATATATACTCTTTCTTAATAAGGCTGGGATATCCTCTAGTCTACTACCTTACAGCCCCTCTAGGTCCTTTACTAGTTGCCTATAAACCACTTACTATATCTATAGCCTAATTTACCTTTATACCTAAAGTATTCTCTCTAGCCTCTCCTATTATCTAGGATACTTAAGGTATACTTAATTCCTCCTTTTAGCTTAGTACTGCTACTCTTAAGCTTCTTTCCTATTCTTTTAGAGTTAACTATATACTAGATTAATTAAAAGTATAAGAAAGTTAATTACTACTACATCAACTATTTTATAAAACTATAGTACCTTATTTACTAGTTATGCCTTTTTACCTTTACTATAACCCTTAGTAGCTTTAGTTTTACTAGCTCCTGTAGTATTAGACTATATAATATTAAGTAAAATAATCTAGCTTATTTAATTATAGTATACTAGGTAGTCTTAATATAGTTAGCCCTACTATAGGTAAGTATTAGCCTATTTCTAACTATAATAACTAATAGTTAGTAGATATACTTACTCTAAATCCTCTTCTCCTCCTATTAAGAGCTATACTATATTACTCTTCTATACTTCTTTGCCCTTATTTAGCTTACTAGTAGGGTACTAAGTATCCTAAATATAGCACTAAGAATTTATATACCTAAACTAGGGGATATTTATAAAATATGAACAAAAAGTAATCTAAATTATCTAGTTTAGACAAGAGAAACAAAAAATAACTAGCTCTACTAGTAAAGTAACTTACTTTGTAAAAAGTAGAAAAATAACTCTTAAGAATAATATCTTATTAAAGATGTAATAAATATATTCCTAAGATAGGGGTTTTCACAAAACAACTATAGCCTATCTATATACTATAAATAGATTGAAAATATAAAATTACTATTAGCAGAAGCTTAGTAATATATTATTATTCTATAAAGTTGATAAAGATCCTAAAAATAATTCAGCCTAATCTAAGATTATGAGTTGATTATATAATCAACTAAGCTAGAAGTTTCTATTATATATAGATAACTAGTCTATGTATCTATATTAGAAATTTGATTATATAATAATATTATTTGGACTTTATAGAGAGTTTATAAAATAATAACTTCTAAGCTACTTTTTATAATCAAGCTCAATTAATAGATTATAACCTATATCTACTTTGGGACTAGTTTGTTTATATAAGATAGGCAGATATTAATATTAAATAAAGCCGGACGATATTAGGTATCGTATTAATTATTTTGGATATTAAATAACCAAGGTTTGATATCAAACCACTAAGGTTTAAATATCAAACAACTAAGGTTTAATATCAAACCACTAAGGTTTGAATATCAAATAATAAAGGTTTGATAACGTAACCGGCAAGTAAGCAGCCTAGGCAAGTGAGCAGCCTACCTCATTAACCTTTTACACCTTTGCAGCAATCTACTACAACAACGCAACAAGATAATATTAATATAGTAAATATCCAAGATTAAGTAGTATCTGTAGCATGCTTCTCGTACGTTTATAAGTTATAGCCTATCTCTCTACAGCATGTGCAGCGTGCTAAAGCCTGCTGGCTCACACCTGATTATACCTTGCCCTAATGTATTTCTCCCTCTATCTGCTGCTTAACCTCCTTTTAAGCAATAATATCCTCTCCCTCTACCTTTGTTAAGGTGCCTTGCTTCTGGATCTACTTCTTTTTGCGCATTTTATGCTCTGTAGCAGCTTTATTTGCTCTTTTAAGACTTACAATCCACTTGCGCATAAGTACAGCTAAGTACACTATTACCTCAGCGCCCTTTTTGAGCTGATTAAGCGCTGCAATAATAGAGGTAGGTAATAAGCTCTAATGCCTCTGTATCTGCTTATGGATTAATGTTAATTAAGCATCTAATTCAAGCACGTTGCTAGGTGTTTTAGCTTCCTAGGTAGTAGCCTCCAGCGTAGGTGGTGTTGGCGTACGAAGCTTTACATTAAGCTTAGATATTACTACCTCTAGATTAATTAGGACTAGGCCAGCGCCTTGAAAGCTTACGCAGATATTATCCTTTATAGTTACCTAATTATAGGTAGTATAGAAGGCTAGTAGGAATTTGAGCTTAGTAATATAATTGATGCCGTTATAGATTAGGCTCTTAATCTAATACCTATACCTACGCTTTAGTAGTAAGAAGTAGCCTATATTAAGTAGCTGCAGGAGGTGTAATAAATAAGGTAGTATATAGAGAGTATAGATATTATTCTCCTTATAGATATCTTGAAAGTTAACTAAGTTATAGCTCCTATAGCTATTAAAGATAAGTAGCTAATATGCTCTAACCTTCCTACCCTCTGTATACTTAATAAAGTGCTTTAGCTAATTAACTCCTATCTTATTGGTTGTCCAGCTGTTATTGCTAAGTATAATAGCCTAATTACATAGTATATTATTGCCCTTATACTAAGTAGAGAGGTAGTACTAGCTAGCAAAGATAATAAATAGTAGGATTGGCCACCTAGCAGCATTGATTCCCTAGATTATACTAACCTACTTATAATTACCTAGCTATATAGCCTTTAGCTAGCTGTGTCTCTCTAAGCTAGTAATAATAAGGTAAGATAATATCTTACCTATAAGGAAGCTAGCTTTATTAAAGTTGTAGGTATCCTTATTATAGATACTATACTGCGCCTTAGTATACTATATAAGCTTAAACTAGGCCTTAATAGCCTTAGGATCCTTATAGAGGGCTCTCTATTAATTATACAGTTGGTTGAATTATATAGTAAGGCTTTCTATTTAGTTAACAAAGTTCCTAGGCTACTTCTTACCTACCTAGCCAGCGCTGTACTTAGTAAGTAGCTTATTTGCTATTTCTTGTATAGTACCTAGAGAGGGTGAAAAGCCTCGCAAATCTAGGTCAAGTATATATCTAATAATAACCTCCTCTTCTAGCTTAGTAAGCTTCTTTAATTTAGGCTTATAATTGCGTTATGTAGCAATTCCAGCGCATTATTGTTGTACTGTTGTTTAGGGGACGTTATAGGTTCGTACAGCCTCTTGCACACTCTTAATCTAATTCTAATTAACAGCTGAGATAGCTAGGAAGATATCTGCTTTGTTGCAGGGTAATTGAGTTGCAGTTGGTAGAGCCATTATAGTTGATAGGTGACGCGTCGCGAAAAGTTGACAAGGTGGGCTGCTTACTTGCCTAGGCTGCTCACTTGCTGGTTACATTATCAAACCACTAAGGTTTAAATATCAAACAACGAAGGTTTGATATCAAACCACTAAGGTTTGAATATCAAACAATGAAGGTTTGATATCAAACAACTAAGGTTTTAAATATCAAATAACAAAGGTTTGATAAAGGTTTTAATATTAAACTATAAACGTTCGGATGATAAGGATCAGATACTAGATATCTAATCAGGAGAAATAGTAGATATAAGGAGAGGGGATAGCAAGACCAGATAGCAACTCAACCGATTAATCAATTACTATTTCTTCTACTACTTCACCTTTTTTCACAGTCTTACCTACTTTAACTCCTGTTATTAATTCCACTCTACAGCCTAATATTAACTCTAGTCCTAGTTTAATATCTGAGATAGCTACTAAGTATAACTATAGTATAATAGAGGGAAATAGCTATATAGAAATGGATAACAACTGTATATTATTAACTAAGCTACTACTCTAATTTATGTAAACACTTAGATCTAATCCTACCCTAGAGCCTAATATTAATTACAATCCTAATACTATATCTAATAGAGTGACTTAGATCAGCTATAACACTATAGATATAGATAGCCTTATTAGAATGGATAACAATTGTATATTATTAACTAGGCCACTACTAATTTAATTCACTTCTAGACTACGTCAGTAGAGATAAGAGTACTTATTACTAGGGATAGTTTATTAGGTAAGGAAGTCTTTCAAGAAAGTGCAAGGAGGAGAACTAAACTTAGACTAGGAATTTCTTTAGTCCTCTTATCTAGAAGTTAGCTGCCTTCCAATTCTTATATAGATTAAAGGGGAATTTATATACTTTATATCTAAGATCTATTAACTATATAATTAAATTGCAATAGGGAATCTATACCTTATAAGGTAGCTTTACTTAGCTTAGAAAAGGGTTAAGAAAAAGATTCTATGCAGTAAAGTTAGTAGGGATAATTAGAAGATATTATAAGGCTTTAGGAAAAGTATAAAAGCAATAGCTAACTAGGAAATAATTATTACTTATATATAAGACTTCCTAAGCAGTAGATATAGGGATAAAGATATGCTAGAGTAGTAATAGTTAGGGTAGTAAAATTCCAAAATATCTTTCTATAACAAGGTTTATTTATCTAGCTAAGTTCTAACTAAATATAGTAACAGGAATTACTTATGTACTTATTACTTACTCTTTATATATTCTTCAATATTTTAGATAAATCCTAATTACTATATATTGCTAGAGAGGTATTTTAGAGTCTAACAACGTTATATTAGTAGGTGGAAATATAATATTTAACGCTAGACGCTATATAAAGACTACTCCAACTTACACCCTATTATAAAATAATTACTTAGTTAGGATTATATCTATATACCTAGTAGTCTACTTAAATAGACTTAAAAGTAGTAACTAACCTTATAGAGGGCTAATAAACAGCGTTATATTATAGTTAACCCTAAAGATACCTATCCCTACCTTAATAGTAACTGCAGGGACAAGCCTTAAAGGGTAAGAGCTAAATATAATATTTAGTAAAACAAAAGTAAGGAAGTAAAGTAGAAGTTACTATAATAAGCTAAGGGAGTTAGGATAAAACCTATTAGGGGTATCCTACTACCTCTTCTCCCTCTACCCTACTACTAACTACTAACTATAAATTCTATTAAAGTATATAAATAACTTAACTAGTCCTAGAATACTTTTATAAGATAGTGACTTTAATAGTAATTATATTAGAAACTATCTAATTCCTAATACCCTAGATATTTAATACTCTATTAAAAGCTAGACTCTAATAAGGTCCTAGGATTACCCTTTTACACAACCTATATGTATATAATAGCTCCTATTAGTATAGTTAATAGTTATATATAGAAGTTCTAAGAATTTATAGACTATAGAGAATATTAGAAGGTATAGGTAGCTCTATAACTTACTATCCTTCTTATACTTTACTTTATACTCCTTATACTTTTTATATAAGTGAATTATAGACTAGACTCTATCCTTAATAGCTATCCTATTCTTAATATTATCTATATATTAGGGAAGAATACAAACAACTATGTTATCCTAAAGTTAGATAATAAAGTAGCTAACTATGTAGTGTAGTGGGCTAGATTTTAATTAAAGTGCTATACAGCTCTTAGTAGCCTATAAGATATTAATCTTCTAAATATAGTAAAGAGTTTAGCTAAACTTATACTACCTTATTCCAGCCTATCTACTATTATAATAATTATTTTGGGTTTATTTATTGCGGTTAGATATAAATAAATATCTCTATCTCTATACTTTTAATTGCTGCTTCTTATATCTACTAATATATAAGGAATATACTATAAATAATAGTTATATAGTATTTTAAAAGAATAGGAGGTAGGTAGTAGAACTAATTTATAATATAGAAATAGGAATAAGGGCTGGCTTTAATTTATACTATTAGACTTACTTTTATAGTATTACTAATAGCAGCTACTATAGGTTCTCTATAGTATAATATAGTAGCTTTAAAGCCCTAATATATATTGAACAGTCCTGCCTTTAATAGTGCCCCCCTAATTATTCTAAACTCCTATAGCCTTTTTAGTAGTATAAGAAACCTTTGTATTTAGTAAGCTATATATAAAGCTATCTATAGATAAACCCTAGTATACGTAAGTCAAAGAGAATATAGCTAGATAATAGGTATAGTAAGAGCTAGGTGTTAATCTAGGTTCTCTGCCTGCCTGCTTTCTGGCTTAGAGATACTATCTAGGCTTATAGTAGCCTTAAACCTAGATTTATAAGATAGATAGAAAAGGTTTAGACTATTAAGGCTGGACTACCTTTAAGAATAGTAGTATAGTGGAGGAGAGCACGTAGCTAATTAATAGAACCTTAATATATTATCTTTAGCTCTATTAAATATAAAATAACATACTTAGTAATATACTTCTTTAATTCAGCTAGCTTAAGGTACTAAAGGGGGGTTTTATATAGCTAGGTTACCCTTTAGAGAATAAGAGAAGAAGATTAGAAGGTATATAGTAGTAAATAGGAGATTCCTATAGTTTAAGTTGGTATAGGGTTTAAGAATAGCTTTCTAGGCAGCAGTAGTACTCTCTATTAATATTTTCTTTATCCTTAGTAGTATCCTCACAGGTTCTAGAATTCCTATATTTAAAATTAAAAAATAGTATTTTGCAAAATATTTTAAAAGTGTCCAAATGTAATTCCCTAATTAATTGTAATTAATTGATTAGGTGATTAGGATCAGCCTCAGCTGAGGCCTCAGCCAAGGCCAAGGCTCCTAATAAGGTTCCTGCCTTAGCTTCACCTTAGTAGGGGTATAAAAGCTTCTATCTTATCTCACTCTAGATAGTAGTATATAGTAGACAATCAGATTCTTTGTGCCTGCTTACCCTTTAGTACACCCTTTAGGCGTACGTTTATTCAATTGAACCCTAGTCTTCTAATACTAATTAGTCTATTAACTGACCCTATACTGCATGCATAGCTACGTAGAGGATTTTATCCTTGATAGACAGATTCGCAAGGAATAACAAAACTGCTACTATATAATAAAGCTTATACCTACCATATGTATAGCTATACAGAGAAGGTATAAAGAAGCTTATACTACTGTATATATAGCTATATAGAGAGGCTTAAGTGAGCCTTATATATACCCCTAGATTAACCAATTACATAAAGACAAGATTAGTCTCCTACCGCGTACGTAGCTACGTAGAGAGGGCCTATAGCTAAGCCTTTGTTATACCCTAGTATCTCCTATTTAATATAGGTTATACAAATCCAGTTATCTACTATATATATAGCTATGTAGAGGAGACAATAGGCTATAGATTAGGAACTACCACATGCGTAGCTATGCAGAGGAGAGCCTTATCAAGTAGCCTACCTTATTAATACTACTATAACCCCTACCCCCCCCTAAACGCTTATACAAAAGAGCGTTCCCTATACCTAGCCTTACTACTAATATTAATTAATGTATAATTACAGTTAACACGTTAATTACAGTTAATATGTTGATCCTAATTAACAACGTTAATTAACATTT